>CM067352.1:34167475-34204975 GCA_034190875.2 Urechis unicinctus | reverse complement strand
ACATACAAATCAATATTCTTCTGCAAATTACCTCCCAACGACGTGATCACCAAGTAACATTCCTTCTTAATGACAATCCATAACAAACCAAAATATTATATACATATATCAGCCATTTTATAATAGGCAAGAGAATAGTTGAGGGCACCGATTGAACCAGGATATACGACTATTCTTTCATAATATAGTACCATAACGGTTGGTAGATTTTTTTCACCGCAGATTTGTTTAGTTATTGGACGAAATCGGCTTATAGGATGGTATTATGGTAAGGTTTTGGGCATGGGTCCTACGGTCTGGAGGATAGGGGTTGTCAAATATCTGACAACAAATAAAGCTCCAACATGCTAACAAATAGGTTATGGTGGTAATAATGCCTAAGAACAGAGTTTGCATCTATCCATCTTTTTTGCCTAACATAGAAACATTCATTTATCTTCCTATAGACTTCCTTGCTAACTTTTTTTGTATCTACACTGAAGGCTCACTTGTCAGATAATACAAATACACATCCCTTAGCCACTCTTAAAATATTAGACACCTTATCATTGTACCCTATATATTGGAATTAGGTGTGTATTAAATCTGCAATAAGATGCTAATCGATATTGTTGACTAAATATATCGTGGTACATGGTGCTGATAAGCTGTCGTAGTGTTGATGTAATATCAATAGCAAGGTCTCAGTTCGGTGCTTATCGTGAATTGTTTATCTTGTACGATGCAATATTCTCAGAATATCTATTGTCAGGAGATAATACGCATCAATAAATAGATCAGGCTTGACAAGTACGTTTGTAATGCATCTGCGCAACACAAATGAGTTGCTTTCCAAAGTGACACAGCATTGTGAGCACTGTCTTAGAAAATAATTTTGAGACAATCGTCCATAATGATTGTAGACCACTAAATACCCACTGAATAGCTTATAAGAAGTGCAATTGTGTGCGTACATCTCGCGTGTGACATACAATGTGCTTCTGTATGCAGAATGGTTTAATTCACTGAGTAAACTGAGCAAGCTAGAAGTTTTGAGGGTTCATTTGATTTGCTGGGAACGACGGGTAAATAAAACGAGCTGATAGGCACACGGCGTCTGAACATCTGCGTCAGTAACCTAGCACAAAGTTGATTTATAAAATATACCATTTGCAAAATCAAATCATGCGAAAAAGATCATCAGAAGTTGTCCATTGCAAATATATCATCATTCATCTTAACAAAATTGATTGGTTTTGCATTTGCATCGACTAAATATGTTTCAAAAAAAGCTGAGAAGTTATCTACGTAGAAAGGCGCCCCCTCACCACCTACATGAGTCTCGGTGAGCACTCATCATGACTTTCATACAGCTTCAGTAGGTCGTGTATGGCCGTTACATCTATGAATTGTGTCGAGCGCTACGTATCATTGAATAAATAGGATATCAAAACATGATGAATAGCTATTTTGTTTCTCATGTATGATAAAATCAACATATTCGGCCATGATGGTGGAAGTTGCTATTATTCATGGTATTATAAGTGGAACATATTGTGTATATGTTTTTTGTTCTATTATCATGGATCCCTACAGATTATTTCTTGTTGATTGTAACGTGCTTGATCTAGATCGCATGGGACATGTTCTGTTCTTTTACAATTTATGTTTGGCATCAGACATTGGCCTATGTAACATTGCGATGATGATCAAAAATAGCAAACTATTCAAATGCCGTGCTTGAAATTGTCCTCATATTTATTGACTAGATTATTGTTGAGACACGTAGCGCTAAGTTAAATCGTGCTGCTTATTTGGGTAATTCCAAAACAAGGAAATGATGAATCGCTGCTGATAGCGGGTATTAAGCAAAACAGGATACAACAAAAACCAGATGCAATTACCACACAAAATTGAACGACGCTAACCGGAAGAAAGTGACGGGTGAAATCAATCAGGCAACGGACCTGCTTCATGTAAGCAAAAATGCGGCGATGAATACGTCCACTTAGTACCCATGTCGTTATATCTGACACATGACACCTGCAACAGGGTAGCATCATCAGTTTAACTTGATCTTACACATCAATAAAGCGTTACAAATAGAATATAGCAAACCTGATTTCCCCATTAATAAGTAAACTTTAAGCCCATAGTGTAATGGCGATATATACTGCCCATCTACGTATACATTGGCAGGTTAGTTTGATAGGTACTGGTCAGTGACGTATATCACAGCAAAACCTCAGTAGAGAATTTGCAGACATTTGCAATAATGCAATATCAAACCTGTTATACGTTATTCATCACTCCTATTCATAGTACAGAACTAGGACGTTAGTCATCTCGATGAGAAAATGCTAACACAAGTCATGTAGGTATTATCTATAACATCGTTCTATATGAGGCTACTCAAACCAGTTTTGTCATCCAATGCAGCATTTTGATACATGTTTCACACAACACTATCTTACTTATGGAATGTCGGGTTTAAGATAATACGTTCACCACGATTATTAGGTGGTTCATATGAATCGGTTCCTTTCAATGCCTCGTTTGAACCCTTACATCAGTTGCAGTAGGAATGTGTGTTCACTTGCTGCTCAATGTAGTGATACAATGTTGGGCAGTTCATGGTGATATTTGGATCAAAAACATTGATAAACTGAATGTGTGCGTGCACATTTGGATTATTTCCGGTAGTTAACTACATTTGTTTGGATTCGTGTCGATTACTGCATCAGCAATTGTCCGCTTGCTATTTTCGTAGTCTCTGCAGTAATAGATATAATGATAATCATCATCACCAATATCATCATCATCATCATCATCATCATCATCATCATCATCATCATCATCATCATCAACATACTTAACTGCTAACTATAACAAAGTTTATCTTGAAACCGCACACAACATTAAAAACACCATACCGTAGGCGAACATTTTACGCGCCAGTAATTGCCCTTGTGCAGTTTCGCTGATAAATTAAGGCATACTGAATCAATTTTTGTCGCAATATACGTTGCCAGAGTAAACATTTATCCATATATTATTTTACAACGGATTTTAATTGATTACTATATTACTATATGGTAAGTGCCATCCGGGTACTGAAGGTCGAGCAATTCGTCTACTCCAACAGATTTTTTGACAATAACTTAACGAACCCCAGGCAGGTAAACTTCGTAGTTCCGCGCGAAATCGAATAATATGTGCTTTAACAGCCTGTAATGTCTTATAACAAGCCTGCAATGTTGAGCAATAGTGAGTACCAACGATACGTTGACAGAAAATGCTAACAGACACATGGATATTTATGTTCTTATTTGCTGGCTTCAACTCATTTGACCAATCCGATCATAAAGAAAGGCATCTAGATATATTACAGCGCCACAATGCGCCCGAGTATCGTATTTCTTGGCGTTTGAGATTTTTCACCAACCATTGTTTATGTTCGTTTCGCTAAATGAAAAGAAACATATATTGATCACCTAGGTTCCATGAGAAAAAACTGACTAAAACTAATCTGCTTCTGGTAGTAATTAATCACAATTGCTGGCACAAACCGTTAGGTCACGCGATGAATGATCATCATGTTGGCCACCAATAACGAATCAACAAAGCTCAAAGACAGCACATACTAGTTTCATCGATGAAAGCCGCTGGTTTTGAAGTAGATAAATAATCGACGAGCAAAGCCTAAGTCTAACACAAGTTGAAAGACTTAACAGTCCGAATAATAGTATCAGAAATTTTAAATAACGCTATTGGCCTCAATGTGCCGCCAATGGCAACCAAAACAAGATCAGGCTTAAAGTTCATTTGATCAACATTAAAGTTTGCTTGAAATTGATAGAAATTGATTGCTTGTTGATTTTGAAGCATAAATTACTAATAATTATATATAATAATATTATAACCTCAATGGTGCATTTTAGTTTGTTGCCGAGTTCATGCTTTAATTCGCTTTCGATTGCAACCAGGTGATACAATAACTCGAAGGTAATCTTTTTATAGTATTGTAAACACCGGATCATCAATAATGTATCGATATTGGGGCTATAAAATCAGTTCCGTCCGTTTAAAGCTCAGCATGTCTAGTAACATCGGCAATGTGAGTGAACTAGCATTTTTTGTAAAGCCCATTAGTGATACATACGGTTCACAATTAACCTTCCAAGTCTTTATCAGCTGCACGTTGCGTCAACAGAATTTTGTGGGTGATATTGTGGTTTTCGCTCGCAAGACATGGCATTATACGCGCCTGGAATGTACCTTATTTATCACTCATCATATGACAGAGCAATTGATGCGAATAAATAGATAGTTAATCACCACGGAATAAAGATATATATATGATTGTGCAATGATGATATATGTTCGATCCCAATTCCTGTTGTTGAAAGGTAAACTTGATGTATCACTCGCCATGTCTGTTTAGTAACTTTTTATAAGGTTGACAGGGCCCTTTCGGCCCAACTTCACGATCAATCCACATCTATGCCAGACAAAGGCCACAAATTTTCAGGTCCAAATAAGGTAATTAAATTTTAAAAAAGTTAAGCAGATGCGTTAGATACCTATAGAAGAACGTTTAGTGCGGGATAGGTAAAGGTGACTGTGATTGCCATGTATTTTGGCTTCAGTGCCCAGTCAACAAGATTTCGATAGTTTAGTAACTTTTTTTAAGGTTGACAGGGCCCTTTCGGCACAACTTCACGATCAATCCACATCTATGCCAGACAAAGGCCGAAAATTTTCAGGTCCAAATAAGGTAATTAAATTTGAAAAAAGTTAAGCAGATGCGTTAGATACCTATAGACGAACGTTTAGTGCGGGATAGGTAAAAGGTGACTGTGATTGCCATGAATTTTGGCTTCAGCGCCCAGTCAACAAGATTTCGATAGGCATTTCGAAGCATGTTTTCTTAGATCCTCTTAATGAATTTGGAACAAGGTGGGTTCCTCATGTGTTTGAACGAGATCATTACTCATATGAGTTCCAGCGAGCAACCCGACAGCCTATGGTATGTTTACATATATATACGTAAATATGGCAATTGTGCAAAAGTGCAATTGCGTGTAATCGTGGCAATAGCCTGCTATAACAGCCAGTTGTTTATCTTTGAATTAATCGAATATTGCAAGCATCAACAAGTACAGATAACATAAGGAAGCGCCATAATTACGTGACGACAACCCAGTTTATTGTCATCGAGCATTTTCAGCATGACCTAGGTCATAACGGGCAGAACATCACCGGGCGTTCATTGTGCTGCAGTCAACAGAATTATTTGTCAATACCTATTGTTAGAGAGCCGCAGTTTAAATGAGTGTCATCATTACTAATACTTTAGCGTAAATTGCTTTATAAAACTTTATTACTTCTGAAGGCTTGATGACCATTGATATCTATGTAGGGTTTCTGCAAATTGATGGATTTCACTGTGGTGACTTATATTATTTGATAATGCCTCAACGTTTATTGTCAAGTGACTCCTCCCCGCCCATCTGGGCCGAATGGAAATGGTGTGCTGGCGATAAACTCTAGTTGAATAAAGGGTTGAATCGCTGAATGTTGAGAGACCCGCGAGGGTACAGCTGATACCCTAATCGTGCCTAGATATATTGCATATACAATAGCTGGGTGGTTAGTAAAATCACCGTTTGTTCGATTTTCGGCTCGGCCACAGGATATTGCCTTTCGCTCTCTTGCTTAAGAGGTTGATATGTATTATTTGAATCCATCCTTAAGACTAAATTATTCAACACGTACTTTATTTGCAGCTGTATTGCATCTTTGCATAAAGTGTATGTGTATTATGGTCTATGTCATATTCATATTACTGGTGTCTGTATGATAGCTTTAAAGCTGACGTTTATTTGCTTAGTGATTCACAAATCGTATTTAGATATGGGTGCTTATGTAGTTGGTGCTGAATGTTACGGCAACCATGGGCGGAGCGATCATTAGTTTTGGCAAACGGCATGGATAATGCGAGCGATCAGGACGGGAAAATGGCGGGGATTATGGTTAGGTCTAGGTATAGATAAGTTTGGGGTGATGGAGGGATCATGGTTTGCTTTGGTTGCTTTTTAACGCTGTCTGTGGTATAAAGTGCTCACAACAGATGACATGTTCTAACTATGATTTGCTTGGGTGAAGATTGCTATAGGGCAGGGACAATAAGTTCCCCTGAATTGGATTCTCAAACGAAGGCAGGGTAAGAAATAAGCAGCATGACAATATCACAATTACGTGACTTCATCTGGTTAAGTCAGAAACATTAAAATTACCTAATGGTTAATAAAGAGAGATTCGCCCAGCCGGATTTTGACTTAATTCTTACTACATTGCGTATTTTCATTTTGTCACCTGATTGATCGTAATCATTGGGATATGACCAGATAACTTTACAGCTGCACTAGATAATGACTTACATACCTTATAGGTTACTTAGATTTTTTGTATTCAGTCTACACAATTACGACCAGTACCCTGAAGTAGGAGACTGAACGTACAATGTTGAAGCCCACAAGTAGGACTAAACATGTCGGTCAACAACCCCACTAATATAGTGCCTTACAAAGTAATAGAAGAAAGTGCCAATGAGCGACAAGCCGAACTTCTGCAACATGCCACCTACATTGGTTTGGATATGATTGTGACGTGCCTTCAACATAACATTGCAAGGACATACAAAACATCCCTGATCGCCCAAATTCAATTAATGATGTATATTTCATACATGAACTGCAATGTTACGTTTTTAAAACCAGCGAAGGTGTAAGATTCAAACAAAAAATAATAATTCCAAGATTTTACATGTAGTTCAGAGCAATGATGTTGGCACGAATTAGAGGGAAGTGTTTGGAACATGAAAGCTCCAAACCGCTTCTACTTGAAACTTGCTCCCAACGAATCATCTGGTATCTATGAACGCTTTGGATTAACAGTTTTACGGAATATGCAATCAGCAGTTATGTTCTTAAATTGAAATAATTTCTGAGCTACACACTTGAAATTTGGCAGAAACCTGTTTTATTGTGTATATTGTGCACAATGCCACTATATAGAGCTATATGACTTCGTTAGGACGACGCCTATGTATGACACCTGTTTAGTTATGTATGTAAGCCATATTACTTACAGTAGCTGTATGACAAGATTGTGTTCACCAGGCTTAGAACATATGCAGGTGGATTTTTCAATGCCTGAATTGAACTGGCAATGTGTTTCTTTTCCCAGCAGGCAACTTTGATAACGAACGAAAAGGCAGTAATATATGCTGAAATGTTTTTTCTCTATTGTCGTATATTGGATATTTCTATTCCTACATTACATTGTACCATTGTACAATTTGATACAAAAGCCCATTCAAATAAGCTTAAATAATTCGCTTTTTTATTTTGCAATCAGACGAGAAGGTTCAGACGCTGAATTATTTGATTACACAATCCCTCCCTTGATATCCATCATTCCATTTAGCCTTTACTTAATCCAGAGTTGTAGATACCCGCTCCCTTCACGCAAACTGCCACAAGGTGGAGCAGCACATTGACAAGAAGTATATTGTAATATCACATGCGCTGTTGGTGATGCGTCGAATGTTTGACTGTTGGTCATCCAACATATGTATATAATTATATATATATATACATACATAAAATATATATATATATATATATATATATATATATATGTACATGTATATATATATGTATATATATAAAATATATATATATATGTATTATATATATATATATATTTATTTATATATATACATGTATATATGTATATATATACATATATATATATATATGTATTTTGATATATATGTTTACATATGTGAATCGTATGCATATAAGATGTACATTTTTATATATGTATACACATATACAAATATTTGTACATAAATATACATATATTCATGCGATATATATATGTACACAAATATATAGATAAATATATATCTATATATGTGTATATATTTTTTGTGTATATAAACATAGATTTATACATATATATCATTGTACATAAATATATACATACATACATATAAATATCTATATATAAATATCTATATATATATATATTTATATATATGTATATACATATATATATATATGTATGCATATTTATGTATGCATATATATATACTATATATGCTATATATATATATATATATATATATATATATATATATATATATATTTATATATATATATATGTTCATACATATGTCGGCATGTCAAGCACATTGTCAACCACCCAATTGTATTGGTCAGCTGGATTCTGTGAGTGTGCGCCTGGTACATATTATCAAGCGGGGCACACTTCCATTAACGATTTGGCGCGGACACACCATACATGTTTGCTTTGCCGTTAACGTAAACAAATCCACATTTACTGCACATATTTTGAGAATCGTTCACAATCAATCTGATTTTCCGGAATCTTACCACATATAAGCGTCCCAACCACCATTATTCATTTGCACGCTGACATGATTTTAATAGCCTTGTGTGCAACCCAGATTGAAACATGTCAAATCAGTGAAAGCAATGAGTAGAAGAATCATATAGTCACATTCCTTCAAAAGCTCGAGAGGTTCCCTGTTAATCATCCGCATCTCAACACAGGGCCTTTGCCGAATATAATTTCAGCCGATCTGTCTGCGAACAGCATTTATAACAACAGATTAAGCTAAATGTAAAGTCAAGGTGTGAAGGAAGTAGTTTGCCTTCACTTTAATGAATGAGGCAGTACCAGAGCCGTTATGTGTCTCAATAACATTATGCAGCCGGTGGCATATACATCCAATTTCTTATATTTATATCCCTTGAATATTTTTTTATCCCTTAAACAGTCGCATCCCGGCATCCATCACGGCGGTGACATACGATGACATTTTTTTTGTAGTCGCTAAGTGCCTTCATCAACCTTGAGGTGATTCACGGTTTATTTTCAAGAGGGCGATGATGAAGTCATATATTTTATATAAGCATGATTTTTGCATCAAAGACGGCAATGTTTGGCAATACACAGGTGGACGTTCTAAGCTGATGGTCAGTGTTTTGTTCTGCAAAGAAGTAAATAGATGGACCTGCTATCACATAAAATACCAAGTAGCCTAATAAGGCATTGTTTGGATTCATGGGAAATGTGCCCCAATGACAATGAATTTTTGGGGGGTAGATTCTTCTGACAATTGATGCTTCACTGGCTGAGCCTAGATATGGCAAAAGAACAATAGGAGCAGATGCTACCAAATGTCAATGATGTATGTTAGTGTTACAAGATGTATCACACATATTCGGCTGTTGATAAAACCGAGGGATAGTGGGGTCTTCAGCTTATCTTCTCGGCACTTTTTGCAATTGATAGTGAGTCAAGGCAAAGCAGAGCTGGGGTAAGCTTTAGCAAAATGTTTATTGATTTTAATGTTACATGATATACGAATAACAACACAAACCGTCTGCAGTCAAAACGTAGCTACATCAGCCATGTTGTAACGCACCTACACCTATCGTCAATAACAGCACAGGCGCGTATTTCATCGTCTGTGCTGTACATTTAATGAAATTGTCAAATTAGTGTATTTTATGGTGAACGAACTGTTGATATAAGGCTTATCTTGTATGTGATCAGAAAAGTCAACATTACAAGCGCACTTTTGTGGAGCCCGTTATACGTTTTACAATCCTCATGTCGATCATGATCCTGCAACGTTTATTATAGCAAGCAAAGGTGTCAACAATATTATGATTAGTTACTGTTACATGTGGCAACGAACTGATAGAATGATAGAAACTAATACCTGTTGCTTATACCGCCGACTTAAGCTCTTGCAATTATATGACCATTACGAACTATACCGAATTCGCTGTCGATAGTTGCCGAAAGCATCAGCCTTCACATCAATAATTATAATTCGGGACAATGGCCCACCAGACGCAAACACCGAGAGTGGTTTTGATTGTGATTCTGTCAGTATCAATTTCTGTCAGCGCCGCGTAATCCAGCAAACATGTGCTTTCCACAATCCCAGATTCAAACGTCACATAAACAAACATGGTGGAGCTACCTTTTTTACGAATAAGGAATAAGCAGATGAGTTCGGTTATTTGGTCATCATCATCCCCATAGTTTAGTGTAAATCGGTATCCATGTTCTTACATTGGAGCAATACGTCAAATTGCTATGATTTTAACATCTCCCGACATCCAAATCAATAGCTGTCCGCGTTTTACGCATTTAGCACGGTTTTGAACACCTAACTGCCGTAACCAACACAATTAGCTACCATCGCACTGTTAGCATGATCAAAAAACATATATATAATATGAAATATTCAAAAATGACTAACCCACGTTATTACTCTCAGAAGGATGGAAATACACAGTATCTCATTTATTCAATATACATTCTTAGCGTGACGACAGCGTCATTAGTGGCGGGATCGGATCACTCCGATTGATGCGCTTGTTTTGGCCTCAACATATTTTCTGATTATTTAGTGGCATTTTGTCGAACACATCTCGCCCCTTTTGCCACCATCAACGGTTTTGTTCATTTATGAAAACATATTTTATTGGATATCCGAAGACAACATTTCTCACAAAACCTCGTTTATTAAAGAAACTTATTAACAAAATAATTGTATATATACTTTTTGTGCATAGCATAATTGGAAGATAGCACTCTGCAAGGTCATCTAAACCGTTAACGTCGGGATTGGCTATTTGTTCTGATTAACTATTGCAGATAGAAATTCAACTAAACACCATAACTCTAATGAATCGGTTTCAACGTATTCGCCGACGGAATTGCCACCATTATGTGTGAGTGGAACCAATTTGAAGACAAATTGGCTGAATCTATTTCGTGCAGTTAAGTATCGACTGAAGGTAACACTAAGCAAATTGACCTTACTCTTCTAGATGACTTACGTAGCCTTATAACTTGCTCTGAATAACAATTTCATAATTTCATATGCACACCATGATTTTAATGAAAGTGAAATGTGTATCGGCGCGCTGTGCATTATTTCAACATGCAGAAAATAAAGTGGATAAATAGCCATCCGCAAACATCAGACATATCGGTCGCTTGATTGATGTCCGAAACGGTAACGTAAAAAGAGAACAATTAATCTGAATCTAGTAAAGATTACTCTGTTGTGTCTATTATTATTACATAGTTCTACTAATCTGGAACCAAAGAGAATAAGAACATGTCGGCGGCTCTGTTGACGATATTTGATGGTCAATAGCCCTATTTCCTAACCTTACAAAAAAATATACATTTTAGAAATGTATTGCAATATATGCGCCATGACATTAGCTTCACGTAGGCATTGCAAATAACGGACTGAGCTTTTTGCAGCATCGGTTTTGAGACCGTGTAAATCTTGAAAACGGTCTTCATATAGGACCCTGTTTGCATGTTGTTAGCGCCATATTAGGTTAATCGCTATCCAGCTGGTTTGTTTGACTTGCTCGGCTTCCTTCTATCAACTGCGTAAAAAGTTATTTGCATGCACACTGTGTTATGTGACTAACCGAATCGTTGTCGGATTGCGGAAATTTAACATGGATATATGCCAGGGCTGCTATCAACTTTGTTCAGGCAAAGGAGCCAGATTTTTGTGAAGCATTACATTATCATTCCTTTGACATATCACGACAGTCACTGTTCTGGATGCAGTTAGTGTGTATCTTCGTAAAAGTAGCACATGTTAAGATTTATGACGATGTAACTGATACATATACAGCCCGACGTAGACAGCTTCAATTCATGTTTGCTTTGCCGTTAACGTAAACAAATCCACATTTACTGCACATATTTTGAGAATCGTTCACAATCAATCTGATTTTCCGGAATCTTACCACATATAAGCGTCCCAACCACCATTATTCATTTGCACGCTGACATGATTTTAATAGCCTTGTGTGCAACCCAGATTGAAACATGTCAAATCAGTGAAAGCAATGAGTAGAAGAATCATATAGTCACATTCCTTCAAAAGCTCGAGAGGTTCCCTGTTAATCATCCGCATCTCAACACAGGGCCTTTGCCGAATATAATTTCAGCCGATCTGTCTGCGAACAGCATGTATAACAACAGATTAAGCTAAATGTAAAGTCAAGGTGTGAAGGAAGTAGTTTGCCTTCACTTTAATGAATGAGGCAGTACCAGAGCCGTTATGTGTCTCAATAACATTATGCAGCCGGTGGCATATACATCCAATTTCTTATATTTATATCCCTTGAATATTTATATCCCTTAAACAGTCGCATCCCGGCATCCATCACGGCGGTGACATACGATGACATTTTTTTTGTAGTCGCTAAGTTCCTTCATCAACCTTGAGGTGATTCACGGTTTATTTTCAAGAGGGCGATGATGAAGTCATATATTTTATATAAGCATGATTTTTGCATCAAAGACGGCAATGTTTGGCAATACACAGGTGGACGTTCTAAGCTGATGGTCAGTGTTTTGTTCTGCAAAGAAGCAAATTGATGGACCTGCTATCACATAAAATACCAAGTAGCCTAATAAGGCATTGTTTGGATTCATGGGAAATGTGCCCCAATGACAATGAATTTTTGGGGCGGTAGATTCTTCTGACAATAGATGCTTCACTGGCTGAGCCTAGATATGGCAAAAGAACAATAGGAGCAGATGCTACCAAATGTCAATGATGTATGTTAGTGTTACAAGATGTATCACACATATTCGGCTGTTGATAAAACCGAGGGATAGTGGGGTCTTCAGCTTATCTTCTCGGCACTTTTTGCAATTGATAGTGAGTCAAGGCAAAGCAGAGCTGGGGTAAGCTTTAGCAAAATGTTTATTGATTTTAATGTTACATGATATACGAATAACAACACAAACCGTCTGCAGTCAAAACGTAGCTACATCAGTCATGTTGTAACGCACCTACACCTACCGTCAATAACATCACAGGCGCGTATTTCATCGTCTGTGCTGTACATTTAATGAAATTGTCAAATTAGTGTATTTTATGGTGAACGAACTGTTGATATAAGGCTTATCTTGTATGTGGTCAGAAAAGTCAACATTACAAGCGCACTTTGGTGGAGCCCGTTATACGTTTTACAATCCGCATGTCGATCATGATCCTGCAACGTTTATTATAGCAAGCAAAGGTGTCAACAATATTATGATTAGTTACTGTTACATGTGGCAACGAACTGATAGAATGATAGAAACTAATACCTGTTGCTTATACCGCCGACTTAACCTCTTGCAATTATTTGACCATTACGACCTATACCGAATTCGCTGTCGATAGTTGCCGAAAGCATCAGCCTTCACATCAATAATTATAATTCTGGACAAATGGCCAACCGACGCAAACACCGAGAGTGGTCTTGGTTGTTATTCAGAATCAATTTCTGTCAGCGCCGCGTAATCTAGCAAACATGTGCTTTCCACAATCCTAGATTCAAACGTCACATAAGCAAACATGGTGGGGCTACCTTTTTTACGAATAAGGAATAAGCAGATGAGTTCGGTTATTTGGTCATCATCATCCCCATAGTTTAGTGTAAATCGGTATCCATGTTCTTACATGGGATCAATAGGTCAAATTGCAATGATTTTAACATCTCCCGACATCCAAATCAATAGCTGTCCGTGTTTAACGCATTTAGCACTAACTGCCGTAACCAACACAATTAGCTACCATCGCACTGTTAGCATGATCAAAAAACATATATAATATGAAATATTCAAAAATGACTAACCCACGTTATTACTCTCAGAAGGATGGAAATACACAGTATCTCATATATTCCATATACATTCTTAGCGTGACGACAGCGTCATTGTGGCGGGATCGGATCACTCCGATTGATGCGCTTGTTTTGGCCTCAACATATTTTCTGATTATTTAGTGGCATTTTGTCGAACACATCTCGCCCCTTTTGCCACCATCAACGGTTTTGTTCATTTATGAAAACACATTTTATTGGATATCCGAAGACAACATTTCTCACAAAACCTCGTTTATTAAAGAAACTTATTAACAAAATAATTGTATGTACACTTTTTGTGCATAGCATAATTGGAAGATAGCACTCTGCAAGGTCATCTAAACCGTTAACGTCGGGATTGGCTATTTGTTCTTATTAACTATTGCAGATAGAAATTCAACTAAACACCATAACTCTAATGAATCGGCTTCAACGTATTCGCCGTCGGAATTGCGGCCATTACTTGTTAGTGGAACCAATTTGAAGACAAATTGGCTGAATCCATTTCGTGCAGTTGAGTAACACTAAGCAAATTGACCTTACTCTTCTAGATGACTTACGTAGCCTTGCAAATTGCTCTGAATAACAATTCCATATGCACACCATGATTTTAATGAAAGTGAAATGTGCATCGGCGCGCTGTGCATTATTTCAACATGCAGAAAATAAAGTGGATAAATAGCCATCCGCAAACATCAGACATATTGGTCGCTTGAATGATGTCCGAAACGGTAACGGAAAAAGAGAACAATTAATCTGAATCTAGTTAAGATTACTCTGTTTTGTCTATTATTATTACATAGTTCTACTAATCTGGAACCAAAGAGAATAAGAACATCTCGGCGGCTCTGTTGACGATATTTGATGGTCAATAGCCCTATTTCCTAACCTTACAAAAAAATATATTTAGAAATGTATTGCAATATATACGCCATGACATTAGCTTCACGTAGGCATTGCAAATAACGGACTGAGCTTATTGCAGCATCGGTTTTGAGACCGTGTAAATCTTGAAAACGGTCTTCAGATAGGACCCTGTTTGCATGTTGTTAGCGCCATTTTAGGTTAATGGCTATCCAGCTGGTTTGTTTGACTTGCTCGGCTTCCTTCTATCAACTGCGTAAAAAGTTATTTGCATGCACACTGTGTTATGTGACTAACCGAATCGTTGTCGGATTGCGGAAATTTAACATGGATATATGCCAGGGCTGCTATCAACTTTATTCAGGCAAAGGAGCCAGATTTTTGTGAAGCTTTACATTATTATTCCTTTGACATATCACGACAGACACTGTTCTGGATGCAGTTAGTGTGTAACTTCGTAAAGGTAGCACATGTTAAGATTTGTGACGATGTAACTGATACATATACAGCCCGACGTAGACAGCTTCAATTCGTATATCAACCGAATTGAAAATGTGAAGCAGGTTAATGCAATACGCCTCCTAAATTTCACTCCTGCCAGTATATATATAAATATATGTAAATGCATATATATATATATATATATCTATATATATATATATATATATATATATATATATATATATATATATATATATATATAATATATATATATATATATATATATATATATATATATATATATATATATATATATATATATCATCAAAGCTCTTTAGTATGTCACTTTACTTCAGTACCTTCACAGCATTAAAATGCTTTGATGTTGTAGGCTATGAGTCTTAAGTGATGATGACACTTAGCTATTGCATGCAATATTCACATACGTCGTTATATCGCCATAGTGGAGTGATTGCATTAGCGAATAAAATATGCAGCATACTGCATTTTATATGAGATACAGCAGGTCTTTCAGTACTGTCTCGCCGACGTAAAAGGGTACTTGTTACTTAGCCGCGTGCCTTGCGGCCCTCATTTCTCTTTCCTCAGAACTTTTTGTATTACAGAAAAAGAGAAAAAGGATGAGAGGTAATTTGATTTCTAGGAGCGCTTCTGCAATTTTATCTATTCCACGAGGACCACGTAGTAAAACAAACAATTAAGGTCATATCATAAACATTTTGCTTTTTACAGGTGCACCATCAGGAAATATGCCTTTTGACACATTTAGACAAATCTATCTTGTGAAACATGCAACATCTTTGATTAATGAACTGCAGATTCAAACCAATATTGCCCGTTGAATTAAAATTGCGATCAGTATGTTCTTGAACCCTCATCCCAACACGAGTTACACTCTCAACATGACACTTTTGTGAAGGCAGATGATTTGCCAATGTATACTTTCTTTCAGCAAGCTGGGTGTACTCCATACTAATATCATCATTCTAATGAGCATGGCTGCAGACAACTCACATGCACATCGTATTGCAAACGATAGGCAATGCTCGGAATCACGGTCTGTTAAATGTTTCTTTTATCAAACAACAGTGCACTCAACTGTTTTCTGCGTTTTGGAACTTCGTTTTAACTCATTATTGTAATCTTCGAATGTCTACGCCATGCAGATGCACTGTTTATTTAGCTCTCTGAAAAATATTTTTCAATTTCAGAAAAGACGTAAATTACGTACTCGCGAAGGTACTTTTCGGAAGAACTTCATCCAGCTCTGCTTGTTAATTTCCCTTGAAGTGGGCGGCTAATGTGAATAGAGGGGTGGGAGAGTATTTTACTGCCGGATGAAAGTAGCGTGAGGAAATGTAGCCAAGTCAAAAGCTCACTTATAAATTACGACATGTCGACTGTCACAATAATATAAAAACATATACCTCGGATGATGTTTGATGAATAACACAACCGTTATTTGCAGGCGTTGCTTATTTGTCTTTTTTTCCGTATTATGGGCACACCTATTCTGCATTAACAATGCAAGAGATATGCTAGACTCTTCCATCTCCTCCCTTATGTCCTTAGGCTGACAATGTTAATAAATAGTTATATATTCTTCGAATGATCGTAAAATAGAAGTGGCCAGACATTGATATCATGTTATTATCATTGCAGCAGACTGCGCGGCAGTTTGATTGATGCTTAGATGGGTAATGGATACACAGAATGATCGATCGGCATCTTGTTAAGATATTTCCGTTCTTGCTTAAGGGTTCATCAATGATGGGACGCATATTGCATCTCTCAAGCTTCATCAGTTTTGCAACACAGTATGTAACATAGCTTATGCCGCGAGATATAGTAGGGCAATTTACCGCATCCCACCGAAAATGAGGTTGCAGTATATAGAAAGGTGTACAAAATACCCGGGTGTGTGGATCACTTTCGAGCTTACGGATATAAATTCCAAAAGAAGTGAAGATTTGATGAGTGAAATATATTTGCGGCATAGTTTTTAAGATTGTATTTACATGCATCGCAATTTTATTTTCGAGCGCCGTTTGCCAGCACATGCACATCGAATATATCAACATGTGGTGACAATTACCAGCTTTATTGATACTAATTAGAACTTGCTGCTAGCATTATTTTGTATCTCCGCTATTCTAGTGAGGCACCTGGTGCGGGTTGAGACTGCCAGATAACCAGATTGTGTGGTCATCATAAGGCATTAATTTAATTAACATTTCTGACCCCTTCATCAAAACTTAAGCGAAAACATTTGGTGCCTTTTATGTACATTATCAGGCTAGAATGCACAAACATTATTAAATTTGTTATCAACATATAGCGTCAACATAGACGACTTTCAATAACTCTTATTGATTAAAATAATTTTGCTTCTTGAAGGTAGCTTTGGCAAATCGGCGCTTGCTAGTAACATCTTGCATACAATGCTATTATTTGGGGCAATTTAGTCAATGATGGTGTTTTGTCGAACGCATGTAAAACCATGCTTCGAAACGTACTACTATTTTGCACACCAAGTCAATGTATGGACCGATATAGGGCTTTCTTAAATACATATGCTATACTATACTATATAATTTCATCCGCGTCGTGTACAATGCCAGCTTTGGTTCAGTACTATATGAGGTTTTGCTACGGCAATAGCATTGTCAATGCATTAGCGATAAAAACATCAAGGTTATTCACATTATACATATGCTGTGGCGGCTCCGTAAATGGACCATAGTTAGAGTAGGATGAGTTGCGGCATTCACCTCAATAGAGCTTCACGCGCAATAGTGAAGCTTCCCGTTATCTGATTTACGTGTCAGCCTCTGAATTCCGTCATCTGATTTACGTGCCAGCCTCTGTATCTGGTCATCTGATTGACGTGTCAGCCTCTTCATCACGTCATTCGATTGCAAATTGCCATGAGTGGTTTACTGTGAAAGATTTCAGTAATAAATGAAATTAGCTTCTAGGTGGCTATTCGTGGCCAACAGTCTGTACTTGCAGCTAAACAATGGCGACTATGCTCAAAACTGTTGTAAAGGACAGGCATTCTTTGAACGACTTTATCGACGTTTCTCTCGCATGACTCATCTATAACGCCGCAATAATCCCCAACAGCGTTCCACACCGCATCTATGATGTTCGGTACATAGTTGCATTTTCCTTGAATAAGTGAAAAATAAATATTA
The DNA here is from genome assembly GCA_034190875.2 of Urechis unicinctus. Classification (NCBI taxonomy): domain Eukaryota; kingdom Metazoa; phylum Annelida; class Polychaeta; order Xenopneusta; family Urechidae; genus Urechis; species Urechis unicinctus. The sequence goes on along the minus strand of CM067352.1, from coordinate 34,186,683 downwards.
TTCGCACCGTATCACCAATGACAAGATGTGTTGCGACGGCGAGCCATCTGTGTAAGATGATATGCTTTTATGCTCATAACTAAGATATGGACCCGGGATTCATATCACATATGAAGGAGGGTGACATGAATTGGACTGCGGACTAATGTAGGATATCACGATTCATGATATTGCTTACTGTTGGTAACACAATTCATAGACAGTGCCAGGGCGACCAAATGCACATCATATCTATACAAGACGAAATACATTTAACGATAAAATAAATTATTATACTTTTTTTATTTGTTTCATTTTCCTTTTAGTGATTTGATTAGGGTCATGGAAATATGAATGATGCAGTTACTTTTGATATCGGTGTTTCTCGAGGCAGCACTCGTAAGATGCGATCAGTTTGTATGATATATTTTGTCGTTTGGAAGATTGAACATACCATCCACTACTTCAGAACTATGGTCGTCATATACAGACAGAATACGAATAAACTCAGTTACTGCTGATATCTTTATTCATGATGTTGGTTAAATAATTGCATTTGCAGGTAATAATGAATTTTATTCGCACCTTCCTTTTAATCCAACGTGTTGCAATTAGTTTGTCATAGGTCAATAATTCAAATTCCCAACCATTACTAGCGGTACCTTATAGAGCAAAACTTTCATTGTTTGCACAACATAATACATAATTAATTTGCATCGGATGATAATAATTACAACAGCAGATAGCATATGTTATACGCCTTTTGTTCCGCCTTATTATTTGTTCGCTATGTATATCAAAGTTTGCCTAATTTGCCTATAATATTGACCTATGACGCTTGATGCCTCTGTATGGTAATGGATATGCATCTTTGAATGCAATTTGTTAATAGCAATCTACAGGCAGCATCACCAGTGACAAGATGTGTTGCGATTGCGAGCCATCTGTATAACATTATATGCCTTTATGTTAATAACTACATTATGGGTCCGGGCTTCATATCACATATGATGGAGGGTGACATGAATTGGACTGCGGACTAATGTAGGATATCATGATTCATGATATTGCTTACTGTTCGTGACACTATTCATAAATAGTGCCAAGGTGACCAAATGCACACTGTACATCTACACAAGACGAATTGCATATAACGACAAAACTCAACTGAACTAGAATAAACATTTTGTAATTGTTGCAATTCCTTTATAGAGATTTGATTCCAAATGCTTCAATTACATTTGATTCAGGTGCTTCTGGAGGCAGCTCTCTGAAGATGCGATCAGTTTATGTTATATCTTCTGTGGTTTGGCACATTTAACATACTATCCCCTACTTAAGTGCCATGGTCGTCAGTACAGGATACGAATAACCTCAGTAACTGCTTATATCTTGATGTGATGTTCCGGTGAAACTATACAGATATTTGGAGAAATAAAACCTTATTATGTATTCAACTTTGTCTAGCACAACAGATACGCCCGCTATCAAGAACAAGAGGTAAAATCTAAATGATACTTTCGAAAACCTCGAAGCTAACGCGCTTGATATAAATGGCTAAAGACTTTGCCGAGATGGCTTAGTAAAGTTAGCGCATCAAAACGACATGGTGAACTATCAGAGATTCCGCTCTGATTATGAGCCTCTGGTGGACGTCGGTAAAAATATGCACCATATCATTGTTGTTGACTTGCTTGCATATTATAGTCCCATATGACGGGTTTTTACGTGATATGATAAAACTAACGTTTGCGTTTAATCGGTCGGCTAACACAATCAACGACCCTGTTGCATTAGTCCAATTGAATAAAGCCACGTATCCGCATATTTGAATTGAACCTTCTATAAGGATTAACAATGAATGAAAGAGCAAGTCATCCGTGTTACAGAAAACGCTATTTCAGTGATAAACATTTATCGTCAACAATCCTCATTTACGCTGCCCTAGTGTGATTGTCTGTATAAAAGAAGCGGGGAGATACTGAATGTAAGAACGCCTACTGATCACCTTACCAGCCACTAACTGGTAATGTATTGCACATATTTATATTTGCACAGTTATAGATCACAACTGACACTAAGAAAATACACTCTGTAAATCTAGTTTACCCAGTTTATATATAAATACCTTTAAAACAATTCCCTTTTGTAACTTTTGGCCCAAATCGATTTCATGTTAAGCTCAATGTTACTATTCGGGAGTATATTTGGTGGGTAAAGGCCAGAATTCGTATCGTTGGTCGTTGCTCCATGGCAACATCATGCGAATTTAGTTGTCTCTCAAACGTATTGGCTTTTGTCTTGTTGATATCCTTTTCAGGTAATGAGATAACCAGTATGTCTGTGTAGCTATCTGGAAAATTAACTACATATACGTAATAATGCTCAAATCGCAATGTATGCGTAATTGAATAATCTGTTGAGATCAACGCTCAATTTCCAGCTATTCTCAGATGATAAGCGTCTTCCACATGCTATATTGTGAAAATTTACAACGGCCCGTCAAAATAAGGAATAAATCTTCATAAAAGTCATAAACATGTCATCGATTGTACTAATGATTTTTTTCCCCGAAACTGGAAGATTTAAAATGCATGTTAAGTTTAAAGCCCCTTCACTGCAAATGTGCTGACTGAACACAATTGCTTGCAAAGAGCTGTGTGTGGTTTGCTAAACAAAACCAAACAAAATTGACATTGTGTTAGCATGTGAGATCGGCAGTATTCCAGATACATCGCGTAATTTGCTGAATGTTGTCCGATTCACATGTATTAGTTAGTGTAAATATATCCATGCGTTCATGAGGAGAATGTACATGGAGATGTTCCGTGGAACAAAATGGTTCAAAAGCTACCTTTTTCGAGTGTTTTATGGCTATATTGGATATCTCTTAACAGCGAAGATGAGCGTCTGGTACTGTCTCACTAGTAATGGATAATTAATAGCAAAAAATGTGCATATAATTCATGCCTATTGCAGAAGTGTGCATTCGAATTAAAAATGCAAAGAGATTATGTTCGAAATAAATCGAAAAGCGACTGGCGATCCAATTACGATGCGATTCATTAAAGGTGTAATTACACGATTGATATGAATATATAAATGATATCGATATGACCCAGCCCTGCATGCAATGGCAATTCGCCGTATCAATACAACGGCGTTACATATATGGTATGACATATCATTGACCGTGCTGTGACCTGCTGCATGGAATAATTGAACCTAATGGCCACGGGTCATGGATGATGTCAGTTGCGAATGCTCTAAATTAAAATGGCTCCATGTTAAGAACCATTTAAAGTAAGTATGTAGAAACGATATGTCTGGTGCAGACTAATTAATACTCAAGTGAAGCCACTAGGTTATAATACATTTACATATATTCGGTCATTTAGATACCAGCGAGGATATCATATATATACATATATATATATATATATATATATATATATATATATATATATATATATATATATATATATATATATATATATATATATATATATATATATATATATATATATGAAGCATGCAATCGTGAAGCATGCAATCCTCCTGACAATCGTAATAAATATAAACATTTTGTGTTAAAGTCAATCAACCATGGACCGAATGCAATTCTTTGCAGTCTGTTAAACAAAACCACTCATAATGTAGTGAAATAAAATATTAAGGTTTAGTGAGAAATAATTATAATATCACTCCTAGAATCTTTGCTGGAATAGTATCTTACAAATGCATACCATGGCATATGATTATTGCACGTCCATCGTTTTTATGAAACATCCCTGAAACAAACAACACAGAAACTGCGTGCTCCAAACTGAATATTTTACATAGTGAATTATGAACCTACGACGTGTTTGAACGTTTTATGACAATGTTAAACACTCTGCAAAACCAAACTTCAGAAGATGACATGTGATTAGTAAATAAATGCATTGTATACATGCATATGCACTTTAATTATCATGAACAGTTTAATTCTCTATGGTGGCTTAACAGGAACAATCTATGCGGCTTTATCGTGACTTTGTAAGTATGTATGACAATTTGTGATGGCTGTCATTAGTTGTTGGAGGTTATGGGCAGATACTCATTGCTATGCTTGAAATAATACAAACAATATGACATCATATCTGGGAATCTAAAGTGCACAATATATCGATAATTCTTGACAACTCGATTAGCATGGGCATATTCTATGATATGACATCATTAATCTTGCAGCCGATTGAGCTATTTAAGTGCAAAGTGTGTTCAAACTGAGTATAGAGCAGCTGTAACTATTTAGCACCACTGGCATTACATTTGTCTTCACAACTTGGTAATGTTTTCGTGGTCTGCAACTTAAACGATATAACCGACGTTATAAACCCCAAGATTGTTGTTGATCCGTTCACATCACATGGTTGATCCGTATATATCGACGCCCATCATGTTAGAGGCATTAGCTGTCAATATTTGCCGCTAGTTATTTTTCGAATATATTAAGTAGAGGAAATGGCTGATGAAGCTCATTTACCATGATTTATTGGTTACTCAACACCATCCGTCCCACTAGGCGTTAATGGATGTCAGCCGATAAGAAGCAGCTAGCTTTTAGAGAAGAACATCGCTCAAAAGATGTCATCGACATATCAAAATTCCTTGCAAATGACATCCGTTTAACAGTTATTTGAGTAGGTGGTACATTATGTGTTATAAGGGCAGCCGTCACGTTTATACAATACTGAATTATAAGAAATAATACAGGTTTTGGTTGCTTATGTGGCAAAATATATCGATTCCATGAAGCTATTTAGATTTTAACTATTACATGTCATACATGACGCATGCTAGTCTGACAACCGCACGCATTTAATACACCGACCACACAATGAAGTAATCAAGTTACAGACGGTAGATTTCAGTTATATACCAAGTTGGAAACTCGAATTATTGGTAATATACTTTGTATCTGGTGGTAATACACCAAATATCTCTGGCATATATATTGCAACAATCCCCGGACGCTCTTTTCACAGATGTTAAGATATAGTAATAATAAGGAAGTTATGAAGTCCATCATCACCCGACGCGAACATTGCGATGTTTGACACAGTTACAAATAAGAACATGTACAAGCCTTATGTCGTTAATATAAAACGCTCGCTGGTGTAAAAGAGATATATCGACCTCCTGTTGTAGTCGATTCCTACTGCCATGTTATAAAAAAACCGATGGTTGGTTTTGTTTTTATGATTCGGAGGATTGATGATTCTTACCATTCTTTTTGAGGAGCGAGTTATGCAAAAATATCAAATGAGCTATGTAAGTTTCTTTTAGTGCTTAAGAAGCTTTAGCATCAATTCCATGCACTTGGTATTGTTAAAACTGTGATATTCTGCGCTCGTTCAAAATATCCATTGCGCAAACACAACGTGCCGCATTGATTTGGATACGGTCGAGACTTATCTATAATAAAATTTTCGCATGATCATTTATATTGTAAAGATAATATTTGATAATTACTACCTGCAGCATAGAGCATCTTAAGGCTACAAACATACAACACTAGCGAATGGTATGCAAGATTTCAGGATAGTGCATGTTTCGATGATGAAAAGATTAAAAGGTGATTTTAGTTTGTATATTAGGGATTAGGACGTAAGCGACCCGAAATGTATCATAGTCAGGCTTACAGTTTTGGATAACATGAGATTTATTGATATAATCAATATGGATATCATCTAAAGACCGCTGTCTCAGGGAATAACCCAAACGACACCAATTGATGAATACGACGCATAACAAACCACAATACAATAAATGATTCCAATAACGAGATATATGACATCGGATTAATGTTTGGCAGTGATTGGCATGTTCTCAATTGAACTACTACTATAGCGGGAAAATCGTACCCGCAAGAATGTGATATTGACACATTAGCCGTATTGTTTCATCTTACGTAACGGGAATTCACCACCATGCGGTCGTACAACCAAGGGCTATATATTTATGCTTATCAGACGTCATTCGACTGATAATCAGTGTAGCATCTGAGTTGATTGTAAATGCGGATGTAAAAATAGAACTCAGCCTGCCGCGGTAAGCATCATATACAGCAGGCCACAACTGACTCAATGGATGTCACAGTTAGGTACCACCTGAAACAAAAAGCCCTCCGTTGTTTCACAGTTTGTTGACATACAGGTAGACATAGCCCCAGGTGCGCTGTTATTCATGCCACTAATGAGAAAAACAAGCAACTTACTTAACCTATCGATCTTTTAAAGCGGAGCTTTCTTTCAACCTTTACACAAGATGAATTGCGTTCGGGTTTGTGCTTTCTACATGCATTGGATGTCAAAATCCTACAGCGAGTAATGTTATTGATCCATCAGATACTAAATAAGCGAAAATTAGATGACGTCAGATAAGATGGGTTCGTCATAGTTTGCTGCCGTTTCTATTGCCTTAATGTCGCGCGGTTCCTCGCACCTCATTGATGTTATCAATCCCAAACACAGTCAATCGTTCTAGTGCAATGGCACTCATATTGCCACGCGAATTTGAAGACTACCGATAAATCACATGACATTTATGTAAATCGGCTGCTTCCAAGAATATGTGGTGGCAGTTAAAATGCAAAGCACGATAGCTCTTTACATATCCAAGAACCATGTAATAATATAATGAGTTTCGTATGCCCGACACTTGCAACAAAAGCACCTAGTTACCTTCAAGTCCCAGGGCATTCCAATGATTGTCTATTGTTGTTTCCCAGTCGATTTTTCTATAATAAATAGTAACAAAGCAAGTGCTATGCAAGCTTCAATTTAATATTGTAGTAATATCCTTCGGCTAACCATTGAAGCACATCTGTTCTGGAGATTCCACTGCATCCTCCATCAGATTTCCAATAAATGCGTTAGCCCATTTTTGTCGGTTATTCATTCTGGGAGGTTATGCGACTAGTTATAGTACAATGGATAACAATATCTTGGTAAAAGCAGATTTTGATAATCCATTCTCTAAGTCGAAATAAGCACGAACGAGAATACATGAGGCAAATATTATGCCAAATATTCTCGCGGTGCGCGTTGGAGGTGGATGTCAGTAGGATGATATATAATATATTTTGTTACTCGCTCACAAGTTAGATGTTTTCCATATAACCATATCTGAAACAGCCGTCACTATTCTTAGCTTTAATAATATAAAATCGTCAACCTCTATGTACATAACAGAATTGCTAAGACATCAGCATGAATCAGACGTACTTATTTTGGTTAAGGTCTAATGCAGAAAATCATTAGCTTTTGATATTAGTGTTGTATCTATGGCAGAAGCTTTATTGATTTTATTCAACATGGTATGACTTGTTCTGTTAAGTGGCATATTATAGCCAAGCGTAATGTCATTAAATAGGTACTTGAAATTCACCTTGGTATAGAAACACCGATACTATTAACATATAACGTTAGTCATATACAGGTCATGCATATATACATAGTGCGAACATGATTACAGGGTCAAACATCAAATATCTACTGCTTTATATTCTGCCCTGTCCAGTATACTTTAGCGTATTATACATGTAAAGAAAGGTGATTTGGGTCTCATAACACAACGTGCTGTTAAGCTGCTGCTGTTTGCGACATTGTTCAACGTTTTTGTAGGTGTTGTAGCGATAGCCACATAGTGATTTGATAGTCACCTCAACTGTTGAGCAATCTTTATCGCCTTAATACTTCACTGGCTTTAGCAACTGGCCTAACCTTGCATGCATCCTTTGCAATGCATTTCATCGGTTTTAACGGCTTTTAATTTGATTTCCTTGCAGCATTACTCTCGATAGATACTGAGCATATACATGATGTAGTCCTTACGCGTAACGTTGTTTCCTAATTAACATTCTATTTTGCAAACATTGAAACATAAGCTTAATCGAATTTACACATATAAGAGACTTAATATTTCAAATCCTCCAGACACCTAACGTTTTCTCATCAAATGCAGTGCTCTATAAACTCGTTGAGTAAAATCTCAAAAACTCGACACCATATCCTTTTCGTGTGACGAGCAACAGGAATGTAATATTCGGTTCCACAAGTTTGCCACGGTTTTCGAAACGATCTTCTAGCTGCGCCACACGCCTAGTATTTCAATTATCTCCGGTCGATCGGTAGTGCATCAGTTGTATTGACATGAATATTAGTGGCTTACACTCTAAGATAAAAATTCGCAACACAATTTGAGGGGCCAATGCATGTAGAAATCCTAAACAGATCCTATTGCTGACAAGCTACGCCAGTTCACCCCGTACATTGCATGTATTCTTTGCTAGCAACTTTGACCAACTAAAATACAGTGTAGACTTTGAGAAAATATATAACTAACTGCAATTGCCAGTATTAAGTAGGTCAAATATAACTTTAACAATAGATAATCCGCGTTAAGCTTTACTGCTCGCTCAAACACTCATCATTGTTTCATTTAACATATAGCCTTGTTAAATGCAGTACAGGCGAATATAGCTACACACGGATAACACAGTTGCTTGTGCACAGTGGGCGTGTGCAGTTATATCTGAAACTTTATTCTATTTCTTTATTGGTTGGCACCCTGATCGGCGGATTTTCGTGTGGATATCGTCCAGCGATATAATGAGTGCATTTGCCATTCTTTGCTATGTCATGGGCTGGTCGTACTATATGTTTGTGGTTGACGCAACTGATATGAACAGAGATCCTGGAGACTGTACGGAATCTCACAGCAGGTAACAGAGGTTAATATCAATAATATCCTGCCATTGTCTGTGCAAAAAGAAAATTAAATATTTTAAACATTAACACCTACTTCATGTTACTCACTTGAAATGATTCCATAAAGCCAAGATATCCTAAAGCGCTATTCATTGCGAGGCAAATAGAATATTCCGTTGCATACACAGATTGTTTATTGTTTAATGCGTTTAATATGCAATTGCTGCACATTTACCACCTTGTAACCAATAAACGCGTCGTTATGTAGAGGAATATGTTTCAAATGGCATGTGCATATTCATTAAATGAAACCAGGGCCACGTCAGCAGAGAAAAAAACTCACTAAACATCTTGCGGAGATGTACAAACAGATCGGAGTTGGTGGCAGCCCGGTACTGTACGGATCGAACCCGACACTAGTGCGCTTTGGTCTCGGACTCATTCACTTTGAGCTAGATGAACGTGATAAGATTATGATCAGCAGTATGTGGATCAAAATGGTGCGTATCTATGGGGTATGAATGTTGTCCATTGTTGAAGTGTTCGGTGTCACTACATTAAATTAAGTCATAGTGCAAAGAGTCTTCATTGCTACAATTTAACGAACAATGACAGATTACCTTGCCTCATGGAAGATACACTGCTACTTGCTTGATGAATGTCGTGGTTATTGATACAGCCAGTTAAGGGGCAATGGTAAAGAAATAATGATTGTTACACTTAACGTATGATGCGCTGAAATAATGATGGAAAGATGAATATCTGAAATGGAGGCCAAACGATTGGGACGGAGTTGACCATATGCGGCTCGATGCTAGCGACATTTGGATACCAGACGTTATGCTGATCAATACGTAAGTTTTTATTACACTGCATTTCCTTATATTTCCGTATAATGCCATTAGGAATTAATAAATTGCGAATGCTTGCTCTTGTGCCAATTATGATGATTATCTGCGCTGGAGCGTTTAGCTTCGCGTGCATCTATAATTACTTCCTTGTATCTATAAAGCACAAGAAAAACAGCTCATGTTGCAAATCATCACCATTTCTGTTGTAAGAACTGATATCCAGATACGAGTTACGCAACAATCAGATTCTCATTTCGTCTGATGGAAACATTACATGGATACCCCATATGATCTTCCGGAGCTCATTTTCGCTGGATGTTCTTGCCTTTCCATTTGACCGACAATAATGCGCCATATGGTTTGGTTCATGGACCCACGCATCATGTGAGGTGGATTTAGACCTGGCAAGCGGCGGGCTTGATATAAGTACATTTCAAGCGGATTTTCATGAAAATCGGATGTGGGATATTGTGAATCATACTTCTGAACGCGTTCCTCCCGGTAGCCCTGAGGATTACACAGTGTTGCTATTCACAATGACGATGGAGAGACGTCTTGTGTTCTCAGGATACATCCTCACATTACCTTGTATCTTCCTGGCATGTCTCACTCTGGTTGTATTCTGTTTGCCACCAGAGCGTCCAAACAGAACAGGCCTAGGTAATCAGATAAGCCTTAAATATTAACACGATTATATGGATATGGTTTATCCATATATCAATGAAGATAAACGCATTCATGAAAGTAATATATTGCAACTAAGTTGACTACATTTTTGTCACAGGCATGAGTCTGTTTGCCAGTTTTCTCTTCCTACTACTCATATTGGTTGAAACCGCTCCACCAACAGCAGCTTCCGTTCCCAAGCTCGGTATGTAATAAACAATGCTATAGACAAACAAAATGGGTGAATTGTCGACAGTTTTCTGTTCTAGGTTTATACTTTTGCTTCACTATGGTCCTCATGAAGCCGCGGTTTGTAAAGAACAAATAAACGACGAAAGCATTGTGTGTAGAAGGAAACGTTTTGTTGCAGGTTTATACTATTGTTTCAACATGGTCATCATAATGCTGTCGATCTTCCTATCCTCCCTCGTCGTCAACGTCAACAAATTAGGAGATGGCCAAACTGCAATGCCGAGATGGATAGAAGTGGTACGATGATGGGTCATATGAGACATAGTTCTGAGCCCAATCCATATTTGCTCGTTTAATACTTATCATCTTTATAAAAAACAACTTATTTTTGTACTCTTTGTAGCTGGCTATCGACATTTTAGCAAAGGTGTTCCTTGTCAATAGTGGGAACTCACAACGCTGCTCCAAACCAAGTCACAACCAGTTGGAAACCGCTTTGGAAGATTTACCCTACTTGACAAACGATCAACCGAATAGCAAAGTAACACATGCATGCAGTACGTTGCCCAATAAACCACTTTGCGAATCGTCTACAACCGATAGCTTTGGTACGCTTCTTCGTGTGCTTCAGCTTCATGTGTCAGACATGCATCACATCATGGTCAAATTGATGGAAAAAGAAGATCAAAAGTTGAAAGACAGCGAAAGGTTTGTGAAAGGTGGAAGTAAGTGGCGAGTATTGGCTGCTGTCTTGGATCGATGTTTTCTGTTGTCATATTGTATCGGAATAGTATGGTCTCTGTTTGTACTGTTCCCATGGCCGGAGAACCATAAAAATCATTAACCGGTTCACTTGAACAAAATTAAACGCAAATGAATTTTCAACCAATCTACAGGCTAGCATATTGTTCACTATAGCAGGTTAAATGAAATAGGATTATTTCCATGTACATAGTACATACACTTCATGCTGCAGTTCAATAATTAAAATATGGGTTTCAGTTTATATTAATGGCCATTGATATCAGAGTTTAATATAGCACTGTGAAACCAATATCCGCTTCGTTAGATGTACAATATATGATATCCGTTAATCTGAACACTATACATCTTACTGATGTAAATATTTAACCTTGTTGAAAGTCTACTAAGGTTATTTTACATAAAAAAATCTTTGTCTTTTGGCATTGAGTATTATTAATCTCATATACCTCAATGAATTGGAGCAACTATCTAATATAAGCGCATTATCATATAGTAATAAAGCCCTACTAAGCACTAGTGGCAGATAACTGACAGAATCTTAGATGGGTTGAGTTAAGTAGCCTTTAATATATTTTGTTCATACAGCTAGCATCGTGTTTAAAAAAGAATTTCCTCGAATAAATATTTCCCCCATTACATGGTGTCATTACGTCATATTTCAATGTTGCAGCCAAACTCTATTACATAGTCCTTCACAACAAATCATTGTCGATGATAGAGTGGTTAATTGCTAAATCAGTTTTGAGGGCATTTATTTACTTGAATATTATGGTTTTGTAGTTGATTCCAATTAGCACTATCACCCCCTACATGCGCAAGCAGTAGTATACTTTGAGGCAGATCTTACCCACCATGCTTTATAGCCTCTGACACCCAAGTGCAGCACAACCCAACCTGAACCAAGGCACCTACATCCGATGCATCACAGAACCTTAAAAACTGCTACTGTGATAGCCAACATATGTAATTTTTGGCCACATATTCATCCACCGCATCAATGTTATTCACCGATCGGTGTCATACATAGGTTGTGGGATTACACTCGCATAGTCATTTGTGCACAAAATGTTCCTATCTTGCTTTGATGAGACAGATAATATCAGCCTTTGTACGTTTTTAGAGACTTGCTCCCTTCGTTTGTCAATGTTTGATTGCCTCATCCGAGGCAATTTCGAGCCACAATTTCCATTTTCTAATGCACAAGCTGTAATGACATATGGTGACTTTATGTGAGAACGTAGATCGGATCATGCAGTTGAATGGTAATTGCCAGACGCCCACTGAATAATTTGTCAGCTACGTTGCTGTTGTTGTCTTCCTGAGGCAATTTGATAGTATACATGACATGTTCAATTAGGTGCCGGGAAACCGGCCCGGTTGCCCCCTTTCTGTTATTGCCATAAAGTCAAGTACGTTTCCTACACCCAGCTGTTTAACATGGTTATTAGTAAGTGCTTTGTAACTTGATCATTCGTTCGAGAAAGGGTGAAATAGCCGCAGATGCATTGATCGCCCCAGATGACTCCACAAATAACGCTTGACTGAGCGAGAACATAGTATATCATTCCCTTTGGACTTTCAACTAGAATGCTTGCAGAAAGGACGTTGTACATTCTGTCTGTATGATCCAGCAAAGATACCTTCAGCCCTTGAACCCTTTTCAATATCATGCTTTAAAACAGTTATTATATCATTCTAAGAGCCACCCTTTAAATCTACAGCTTTATCTAGATGAATTTAATGTGGAAATATTGACGGTCGTTCACTTGAGTAGCCGCCAGATTGAAACAATCGAACAGCGAGGTCATCAGCACAGGCAGAGTTCACATTTTCAACAGGAGCTGAAATGGTAATTTGCCTTTTTGCAGCGTGCACATTTACACTATGACATTTACCTCCTATTCGAAAATTTAAATATAATAAACCATCCTCCTCACGGTTGTTTAACACCACAACATAGATAGCTCAGACCAACGCATGGATAGCTCGTGATGTTGAGGTAAATCCTTCATGCCTCGTCAAATAACTAAAATTGAAAATCTCTTTCAGATATATTACTCCGACTTGCGATTTTGTATAAGCCGATTAAGATTCCCTATTCTGCCCACCGGACAATTTTTGTTATCTGACAGTCAAATGTAAGCTGTTTTGGCAATGAGTGGTGCTAAATCCTTCATGCCTCCTCAAATAACTAACATTGCAAATCTCTTTCAGATATATTACTCCGACTTGCGAATTTGTATAAGCCGATAAAGATTCCCTATTCTGCCCACCGGACAATCTTTGTTATCTGACAGTCAAATGTAAGCTGTTTTGGCAGTGAGTGGTGCGTCATGTTGGAGTGCTTGGCGTTATCTGCGTGTGATAATCTACTAATTCTTCCTTCCAGATGAACATTCGGCGACACTGATGAGCCTGATATGATTAAATGGTTGTCTGCTGTGGTGCTTGTGGAGGGAATGGGGAGGGATGGATGGGGTTGTGAATGGGGATAGAGTTCTTGATACTGTCAGGTTATTAATTAACTGGTTTTGCCCCGTTATGCCGGTCCCCTTGAGCAGTGTGTATGTATTATACCATCTACGTTCGGGCGACTCCCTCTTGATTTGATTAAACATACGTGCTAAAATCAATGCACATTTACAGCGTCAACATCATCACGTTCACGCAATGTTTTGACAATGATAATGCGGACCAAATATGTTGCAGCTATATGTTTTCACAAATCCAAGAATAGCTCAATATTATATGATTAACCAAATGAACCAGCCACAAGCGTTGACGGAATAATGCAATGCCACGTTTACTTAAATCGTTTACTCCAGACAATAAGCTACTCTTGGCCGCCATGGAATAAATAACAGCCCAAACAAATGTCACAAGAAAGCCTAGCGCCAATACTCAGAGGAAAACTCTGAATGCCACGCTTACTCTGGTAAGTCGTCTTCCTCCTGTCATCCTGCTTAATCCGCGAGTGAAAGCATTGCGTTATCTGGTACAACATAAACGGATCTGCCAGTCTCAATTACAAGGGAAAGGTACCCATTCAAGATATTCGAATCGCGTGATACGTCTGGAGGGTTTTGCCCCGTTATGCCGGTCCCCTTGAACAGTGTGTATGATGTTGTCGTTACCTCACATTGTGTAAGCCTCGCTTACATCCCACTGCTTTAACGTGGGCAGCAACTTCTCGTCGGGCTAATCCTTGCCTTTTCATTCGAGTAAAACTGCCAACATATGCTGCTACCTTGTTAAACCAGGCTTCGGAAACATTACCATGTAAGAACATAGTACTGCTACCTGTGCAGCAGGTGCATACACAAAGCCTATTTAGTACATTTATCTGCCACCCATTAAACATTACTGGAGTATTGAGTCTGTGCACTACCGGTGCAAGGATCTTTAGGAAAACAATACTACGATTTCGAATGATTTAGTGCTGTATCATGCGTACTATAAGAATCGATCATTTAATTTTGTCCAGATAAGCAATATTTCATGAACCAGCAGAATTAAAACGCATTTTTTTCCGTTGCAATTTCTGATGAAATTTTTCCAAAGTTTGTTAACTTGGAAACACAACTACCGCAAGTTGAATAAGCACAATAAGCGTAATGCTCCAGATGGCATCGTACTGATTCATTACGTTGATTTATAGCACACGATTATACTAGAATATAGCGGAGGACCACTGAGTTATGCAAATGCATTATGTGCTTTGCATTTTTAGGGCTCATGTTATCAGCGGATGACTATTTGCATAATCGAATGCAAAACTATTATCCGTATAATAGAATATGTTGTGAAGTACAAGATGTAGTGACGGAGAACATGCAGTGAAGGAGAACATGAGTTAAATGAGAACGTGCAGTGAAGGAAAACCTGTAATGGAGGAGTGCATGCAGTGACGAAGAGCATGTTGCAAAGGAGAACATGCAGTTAAGAAGAACATGCAGTGAAGGAAAACTTGAAGTGAAGGAGTGCATGTAGTGAAGTAAAACATTAATGTACCACGTTAACACCATATGACACCCTACTGATGGTGTGATGTTAAACCCTTTACTAAACTTACCTTCCATGCGTAGCCAAGCCTCATGGTCATTCTCACTGCTTAATGTAGTCATTTTAATCTCTCTAACATGCCATGAGTGTTGGTTACATGTGTTGATTAAACAAGCTCATTACCAAGGTTAGATGTCTTATGTAAAACTTCTCGGATTGATTAAGCACAAGATACATTTAGCGTTCCTCTACTTTACCAATATCTGTGTCGGCAAGTTCACGTGGCTTATGTCAATTGAAATGAGCAGTTTCTAACTAGCAACAGCAAACAAATAATAAAAAGGGTCTCTTTGATTATCAAAAGCTTTACCCGAACGAGACTGTATTACCAAATTATAGCAACACTATCATATATAAAACCTATCGTTGGTGTTAAGTTATTTTATTTAAACGGTTAAATTATATATTCATTCTAGGGATTGGCGTAATTCAATATCCGAAACCACTATGAAGTTTTCCTCTCCACCTAGCAAGTGTGTATGATGCTTCCCCGATGCATTGAATATAAATATCTAAGGTAAGGTATCATCATAAAACAGGTCCCAGTTGTTATTTTGGTTTCCTTTTTGGCGCCTGGAAAGTGCCAATACGGATAGTCATCATATTGCAACTTCAAAGATATCAAACTTAATCAAAAACAACATAATCACGAATTGTTGGAGATAAATGCGCATATTGCATCACCATTTCACCATGTGCTGCATAAATAGCCTCTTGATTAAAGCTGATTTAAAACAAATCACATATATCAGGGAAAGTTTTGCTACGCCTCTCCTTCGAAGTCAAGCGTTAAATGTGCAAATAATTCGATCATGTTCTCAACACATCACGGGGTAGCAACGGAGAGCCATGAAGTTTCCTGCGAAATCAAATAGCTGGGATGATCGTAAAGCTGCCTAATGCTAGTATACTAAGCAATAACATGATCGGTTGTTGGCTTCATCTTGCTGAACCAGTAGTTAAAGGATATTACCAGCTACCATGGATGATGACGACAACAATGGAATATGGTGAACCATGTTGAACCTGGTAACGTAAAAGAAGAAAGGTGCGTTTGTGACACATTCCACTTGTGGTGAATGTTAGACAAATCAATGATAAAAACATCGATGGTAACGATTGTGCGATACGACGTGTATCGCTGAATGTATTCGGATGGACGATTACGAATATAACACTTATTCCGCAAACGCATCAATGCAAATGTATATCTGAATAATGTTACGTGCTAATTAGTTAAACGCGGAATATATATATATATATATATATATATATATATATATATATATATATATATATATATATATATATATATATATATATATATATATATATATATATATATATATATATATAGATCAACATACATTTATTTTTATTTGTATACATACGGCATCCACTAGGTACTACTTCCAACAACGCCATTGTTGATTAATGTGTCACCATAGGGACCCGTTGCAATGTTACACGTTTATGATAGTATATCTGTTGAAATCGTAGATGTTACCATCCACAATCGCATCGATAATGTTTTCGTGTTGTTATTTACATGAATGTCCAATTAAAGCTAAATATTCCAGGCCAAGTTAGACGACCAAGCATAACGGGACCTTTGTGGTATAACCGAGTTGTGACGGAGAGATATTCTGTATTTGAATAACCATGACAAATGTCGTCTCAAAGTGTTTCAAAGTTTTAGCAATCCTGCCTGACCCGAGTATACAAATGAGAGAGTAATTCCTCTGTGTTAACTATCAAGCCTTGAATCAGACCACACAGGGCTGTTATCATCACTGCGATCACTGCGTCAACAGGAAAATCAGACATTGTTTGAGACACTGCCGTTCGCACTTTCATGTCCATAAAAGCTGTGGATCATTCGAGTTCCAGCAAAACCGCATAGATTCCTGGATTAACCAAGAACAGCTAATATTTCAGGAAGATGGAGTACACACTGCTACAGTACACACTTTTTTTGCTTGCAAGAAATCAGTAATTTTCAGACGATGTGTACTATTGTAAAAAGGGAACGACAATGACGAATCGATTTTGTTCTGGCACACCTACATCGGTTCTCGTTGGCTTTATTGTGCTGCATATATTGGAGAAACCGATTCAAAACCGAGTTGATCATCGGTTTAAATCGCCAGCATCGCTTACTAATGGAAGCATTGTGGCAGACTAAACTTCCTGCATATCTGTCATTTTGCAGCGCTGCTGCGTAGCTGTATAACCAGCAGTTCCTGGTATAGCCGTACTATGAATGGCTACTTGGATATAATTTTTTTCGCGCGGTATTAAATTATCACGATGGACCGGGGCATTTAACAACAACAAAATTCAACTCATTGTATTATGAGTAGATGGCATTTATTACATATAAACATATATATATATATATATATATATATATATATATATATATATATATATATATATATATATATATATATATATATATATATATATATATATATATATATATATATATATATATATATATATATATATATATATATCTATTATATATATATATATGTTTATATGTAATAAATGCCATCTACTCATAATACAATGCCTTTCTTTCTTCGTGAACGGCAGTTTTCTTAGCTGTTGAGTCATTCCAGCCTATCCCGAGTGTGATGATCATTCTGCTCAAGAGAATCATAGCGGCCGCCAGCAACTCTGATTTAGAATTATGTTTGAGAACGCAGAGAGGTTTAGCACATGTGCGGTCAATTCTTTTTTATTGGGACCCTGAATTGCGTTGTTTGTACTGTTACCCTCTGATAAGTCTGCGTTTGCTGTGCAACACAACACAACCTGCGTCAGGTTGTGTTGCTTGCTGTTCATGGCCAAGTTATAAGTCCCCCCCCCCACCCCCCCCCCCCTAAAAAAACCCCAGAACAGCACCCAGCTACTTACCAATGAACTGGATGTTATTTAAGCATTGATGCCTGAGGTGTAGGGTGATATAATCAGCATAATGTCTTAAATCAACTTGCGATAGTTCGGTACATTTACTGTCCTAGATGACAAAACCTTGACGACGTAAGAGCGGTAAGGGCTATTTGATAGTTGCGGTTCGTCGGTTCTATTGCAACAAATTTCCACCCTACTTGCTGGGTTGAATAACCCACATACTGGGACAATGGGTAAATGATGGTTGTTAACACCGCTTGAAATACCTTTTGCTTCAATCGTGTTGGACCGGAAAGAAGAATGCGTTCTGTCTTTACCCGAATGACCACAAGACTCATAAACTCTGCTCTAATCAGAGTCTTATGTCTATATAATCCACAGCGTCGGACAGATTTTTAAAAAGCCCTTTTTCTAACTATATTAAGACGACTGAATAAGTACGCATGTTATGAGAAATGTTTTTCGTGTATCATCGCTCAAACTCATACTGGCTTCAGCTTTAAATGTCTATTTGTGCCAACCACGAGCCAATTTTGGCATTTCTAGATGTCAGGGATAAATCTGAACTAATTTCACGAATTAATTTGATTTTACGGAAGTTATATCAATATGTAATCGGATATCGGCAGCAAAATTGTGTTACGCTGCTGAACGCTGATGGTATTAGACGACAAAGCCAACATTTATAAATCATTCATTTGAGTGACACTTTAAAGAAGTTTTACACAGAAAGGCCATTTCTCATCTTGATTAACCTCCGTCCAAAAGGGTGCCCTGTGCTTCGATATTTATGAGGCGAAGTAAGAGTCAGCGAAACAGTTCATTGAGTTTGGGCTCCGACTACCATCAACCGTCATTTATTGCCTCAGCATTAAAGAAATGTACTCTTGGCTTCGCTTTAGCATTGGTCAGGCAGAAAAATGTAAGTATCAAAGACGACAATTGGAAGAAACCACGTAGTTTACGTTAACGTTACTGCATAGGTAGCAACTGGTATGGAAAGCCACCCGTCCAT
>CM067352.1:34143211-34159631 GCA_034190875.2 Urechis unicinctus | reverse complement strand
TGACAAAAACGATTTATCGGTTAAAACGTTCTGCTTACTTCTTGTGTCAAAACATGCGACATACAATCGATCGACCGCCATAACGCCAAATACGTTCTGTAAACGTCTACCATGATCTCATTCGACCCTGCTGTCTAAATTTTGATACACAGACTGACTTTCTACCACGAGTAGATCCGTTGATAAATATAGCATATAAGAGAGCATAGGCAGGCGTATTTCTTGACTGCTCGAAACGTCCAGATCTTTGAAGTACAGCCACGATGCGCTGACTGGAGAAGCACGTGATGTCTTCGCCTGTTAGCAATCCGACATTCGGTTGATTGACAAGATTAGGAAACCAAAAAACAGCACCCTTACAAAGCAGAATTGGAGAAGTTAAGGTCAGTATAACTGACTGAATGTAATTAGAACAAAGGGAGATTTTGTCTTCGAGCTACGTGTTGCTCCACAGGGAGTACTCTGTATGTGATTAAACGTGCTGCGATCGTTCTGTTGTGAGTTGAGCAAAGAAAGCAATGCAATACTACAAGGGTACTCAGCGGACTTGGAACGTTGCATACTAATTGAGCCGGCGCATAGCAGCCCATGCATGAGTGTGTGAGTGTGAGTGCGTTTGTGTGTGCGTGTGCGTGTGCGTGTGTGCGTGTGTGTGTGTGTGTGTGTGTGTGTGTGTGTGTGTGTGTGTGTGTGTGTGTGTGTGTGTGTGTGTGTGTGTGTGTGTGTGTGTGTGTGTGTGTGTGTGTGTGTGTGTGTGTGTGTGTGTGCGTGTGTATTTATTTATGTATGACTGTTGATCGACTGGTATTACCAGCTGTAATTGTTACGAACAAGCCCAAATAAGGTTTTTCTTATGTAACCAATACAACATATGATATGTTCAAGAATTACTGGCAAGTGTTCTATATTGCTTCTGGGATCTCGCCCTGGTTATGAACTTGGACTTGAATATTTCCGCGGTAAATAGCTAATTTATACAGTTAACATGTAATTTCAAAACATTGTCTATCTATCAAAATAGATCTTTTCATGGCACACTGTCCGAGACTGATAATCTATTATGCTATGAAACAAACAGCACATCAACGATCGGCACAAATCTGTGTGAGATGTGAACAGAAGTACAAAAGCTTATAATAATGACAATGCGCTGTTATGTTTGTCAACCCAAATTGTTAGAGAGCCGTAGTTTAAGCGAGTGTAATCTTTACTATTACCTTTGACTGCGCTTTAGCCAGCTGCATTGTAAATTGCTTTATAAAACTTTATTTCTTCTGAATGTTTGATGAACATTGATATCTATATGGGGTTACTGCATATTGAATAACATTTCGTTGGTGAATTACACTGGGTTGTCTAATCGTGTTGATAAAACCTCGACCTGTGTTGTCAATTGACTCCTCCTCGCCCATCTGTTACATACAAACTCATTTTCTGGGCCGATGGGAAGTGGACCGCTTGCGATAAACTCTAGTAGTATAAAGGGTTCAATTGCTGAATGTTGAGAGACACCCGAAGGTACAGTGGATATGAACATCATGTCTAGATATATTGCATTTATTATAGCTGGGTTGTAAGCAAAATTACCGTTTGTTGGATTTTCTGATCGGCCTCAGGATAATTATTTTCGCCTCAATGCTTAATCGTTTGATATGTGTGAATTCAAATCCATCGTTAATATCAATCTACGCATCTTTTATACAATGAAGAAATGCAATTGTCGAAGAATGCTATATTTTTACAGGAAATGATCTATTTTACCCATGCATTTTTGTGTGAATGTTTAATTTCTCCCAAAAACGGTTGCACCTAGCAACTGGTCCGTATATTTGTGCATACTATAAGGGGAAATCTCCTGCTATGCAGAACGACGAGAGGCCATAACATGCTTTGAAACGTCATGATTACTATGAATTAGTCACGTATCAAGCACAGCAGCAAATCGTTTCCGTTTAGTGACAGGTAATGCGGGATGAAGAGGTTTAAAAGAAAAACATTAGTTTTGGTTTACGGCATAAATAATGACGGCGATCAGGGTGGGAACCTGGCGGGGATTATGGTTAGGTCACGGTGCTGATTAGCTAGGGGTCACGGGGGGATTATAAAATCCCTACGCTACGTTAAGTAACCGTGTCGTATATACCTTCATTAAGAATGACCCAGGCCTATTTATGACTTCCAAAATGGTAGCAAATAGATCATTTCATCTTCAAAATGTAAATGTACATGTGGCCAAACTACTTTCATTTATTTCATATACTATTTGTTATTGTGGTCTATTTTGTTGGTTTTTATGAAGTGCTCACAACAGATGATATGATTGCTTTATGGCATGGACAATAAGTTTCCATTGTGCTGAATCGGATTATCAAATGAAGGCAGGGTAGCAAATAAGCAACATTGCTATATCATAATTACATGAACTCATCTGGTTAAGTCAGAAATATCAAAATATACCTAGTTGTTAATTGATAAGATTCGTTGAGCTGCATTTTGCAATACAAGTATTTACTGCACAAGACTTATATGCATAATTCACCGAGTTGTGCTCGTCCTATGATGGAAAGCAGTCACACTGCTGAGTATTATGTATTACTATGTTCCTATACAAACCCCGTAATATGGGAATAAGAAAAAATGATTTGAATAGACTCTAATAGATGGTTAATGACATCAATAATCTCCGTGGAGATTTAATAATGTTTGCTCATAATGCGTTTTGTTTGGTTATTAATGCTTACTACTTTGTGTATATTCATTTTGTCATCTGATTGATCACAATCATTGGGATATGACCAGATAACAGGCATATATACAGCTGCCTTTGAGCATGGCTTCAAAACTTAATGCGTTACTTAGGTTATTCGTGAATAGGCAGCATCCACCTCGTCAATGTCAACCATGCCATGGCAAGGTGGACGGATGTTTCTAGAGTCATTGACTATTCAGGACGCTTCTGCAGCGCCATCACGGCAATATGATGGGGCACATAACCAATACGCTGCTATCTGCATTCTATTTATCTGACCAATTATACAACAATCTAGTCAATTGGAGATAGTAGCCGGCTGCTTTTTTCTACTCGGCTATTTTTTAATAGAATTATGTGATACAACTTATTGCATATAGGAAAATGACTAAAACAAATAACACTAACGCATATCGCAGTAGCATGGTCGCGGGCTGACCTCCTTAGCTAGTAACTTCCGATCACATTTTATGATAATACGCAGCACTGCATGCGTGCACACAGTGTGCAGGTTTTCATTGATGAGTAAGTACACCGTACCTTTACATAACTGGTACATGACTTGAATACTAAATGCGTTACTTTGGTTATTCGATTCTGTCTACTCACTTGCGATCATTATCCTGAAGTAGGGGACAGAACGTGCTATGTTGAAGCCACCAAGTAGGAATAAACATATTGATCAACAACCCTCCTTATATAATGACCCTAAAAGTTATGGTAGAATGAGCGGATAGTACTGATGAACGACAGGCCGAACTGGAGCAACAAGTCGTTTCCTAAAACACGCCATGCCACCTACATTGCTTTGAATATGATTGTGACGTTTCTTCAACCTACAAAACATTCCTGATCACCCATATTTAATCCACAATGTATATTTTAATCATGAACTCCAACGTAAAATATCTTAAAAGCAGCAAATGAATGAGATTCACACCAAAATCAATAAATCCAACACAGTGCATGTTTAACTGATGTCACCATTCTGATAATTTAACACAGAGCAAATTTAACTGATAATCTCCATCCGCAAATTCAACAGAGAGCAAATTTAACTGTCACTACAAAAGCAGGCGCATGCTTTCATCTCAGACGACTTTTATTAGCATGCGTAAGAATGTTTTTGTCACATCTCATTGCACTAGGCTTTAAAACCTCACAATCTTGCAGCTATCAATCTTGTGAGAACCGGTAAATCACGCAAAAGGTAGCGAGGTCAGGAAATTGGACTCAGTAATGTGTTATATACGCGTCGCTGCCATTGACATAGCTCAACAGATATTTGCTTTTTCAGTTATATCAGTCTACTTCACAAGCAAAGCTTACCCTTCCCTTGGTGGATAGGGTAATCATTGGAATGGTGTTACCAATGTATATTTGACTTTATCATTTGGTTTCTAATACGCAGTATATAACTTCATGTTTATGGGCCAATTGTATAGCTATTTCCCAACGACCTGTTTATGAGAACCGAAGTGCAATTGCGTGTAATCGTAGCAATAGTCTGCTATAACTACTAGTTGTTTATCTTTGAATTAATCGAATATTGCAAGCATCAACAAGTACATATTACATAAGGAAGCGCCATAATTACGTGCCGACAACCCAGTTTATTGTCATCGAGCATTTTCAGCATGACCTAGCTCATAATGGGCAGAACATTACAGGGCGTTCACTGTGCTGCAGTCAACAGAGTTGTTTGTCATTACCTATTGTTAGAGAGCCGCAGTTTAAATGAGTGTCATCATTACTAATACTTTAGCGTAAATTGCTTTATAAAACTTTATTACTTCTGAAGGCTTGATGACCATTGATATCTATGTAGGGTTTCTGCAAATTGAATGACATTTCATTGATGGATTTCACTGTGGTGACTTATATTATTTGATTATGCCTCAACGTTTATTGTCAAGTGACTCCTCCCCGCCCATCTGGGCCGAATGGAAATGGTGTGCTGGCGATAAACTCTAGTTTAATAAAGGGTTGAATCGCTGAATGTTAAGAGACCCGCGAGGGTACAGCTGATACCCTAATCTTGCCTAGATATATTGCATATACAATAGCTGGGTGGTTAGTAAAATCACCGTTTGTTCGATTTTCGGCTCGGCCACAGGATATTGCCTTTCGCTCTATTGCCTAAGAGGTTGATATGTATTATTTGAATCCATCCTTAAGACTAAATTATTCAACACGTACTTTATTTGCAGCTGTATTGCATCTTTGCATAAAGTGTATGTGTATTATGGTCTATGTCATATTCATATTACTGGTGTCTGTATGATAGCTTTAAAGCTGACGTTTATTTGCTTAGTGATTCACAAATCGTGTTTAGATATGGGTGCTTATGTAGTTGGTGCTGAATGTTACGGTAATCATGGGAGGAGCGATCATTAGATTTGACAAACGGCATGGATAATGAGAGCGATCAGGACGGGAAAATGGCGGGGATTATGGTTAGGTCTAGGTATAGATAAGTTTGGGGTGATGGAGGGATCATGGTTTGCTTTGGTTGCTTTTTAACGCTGTCTGTGGTATAAAGTGCTCACAACAGATGACATGTTCTAACTATGATTTGCTTCGGTGAAGATTGCTATAGGGCAGGGACAATAAGTTCCCCTGGTGCTGAATTGGATTCTCAAATGAGGCAGGGTAAGAAATAAGCAGCATGACAATATCACAATTACGTGACTTCATCTGGTAAAGTCAGAAACATTAAAATTATTTAATGGTTAATAAAGTGATTTTACAGCTGCACTAGATAATGACTTACATACCTTATAGGTTACTTAGATTATCTGTATTCAGTCTACACAATTACGACCATTATCCTGAAGTAGGGGGCTGAACGTGCAATGTTGAAGCCCACAAGTAAGACTAAACATGTCGGTCAACAACCCTACTAATATATTACCTTACAAAGTTATAGTAGAAAGTGCGACAAGTACCAATGAGCGACAAGCCGAACTTCTGCAACATGCCACCTACATTGGTTTGGATATGATTGTGACGTGCCTTCAACATAACATTGCAAGGACATACAAAACATTCCCGATCGCCCAAATTCAATTAATAATGTATATTTCAAACATGAACTGCAACGTTACGTTTTTAAAACCAGCGAAGGTGTAAGATTCAAACCAAAAAATAATAATTCCAAGATTTTACATGTAGTTCAGAGCATGAGCATGAATTAGAGGGAAATGTTTGGAACATGAAAGCTCCACACCGCTTCTACTTGAAACTTGCTCTTTGCGAATCATCTGGTATCTATGAACGCTTTGGATTAACGGTTTTACGGAATATGCAATCAGCAGTTATTTTCTTAAATTGAACTAATTGCTGACCTACACACTTGAAATTTGGCAGAAACCTGTTTTAGTGTGTATATTGTGCACAATGCCACTATATATAGAGCTATATGACTTCGTTTAAAACGACGCCTATGTATGACACCGGTTTAGTTATGTATGTGAGCCATATTACTTACAGTAGCTGTATGACAGCATTGTGTTCACCAGGCTTAGAACATATGCAGGTGGATTTTTCAATGCCTGAATTGAACTGGCAATGTGTTTCTTTTCCTAGCAGGCAGCTTTGATAACGAACGAAGAGGCAGTAATATATGCTAAAATGTTTTTTCTCTATTGTCGTTTCTTTGAAATTTCTATTCCTACATTACATTGTACCATTGTACAATTTGATAGAAAGGCCAATTCAAATAAGCTTAAATAATTCGCTTTTTTATTTTGCAATCAGACGAGAAGGTTCAGACGCTGAATTATTTGATTACACAACCCTCCCTTCATATCCATCCATCCCATTTAGCCTTTAATTAATCCAGAGTTGTAGATACCCGCTCCCTTCACGCAAACTGCCACAAGGTGGAGCAGCACATTGACGAGAAGTATATATAGTAATATCAAATGCGCTGTTGGTGATGCATCGAATGTTTGACTGTTGGTCATCCATTAAGCAGCAGCTATTATATGGACAATCGCGTGTAAAAAAAAGTCATATATATATATATATATATATATATATATATATATATATATATATATATATATATATATATATATATATATATATATATATATATATATATATATATATATATATATATATATATGTATATGTATATACATACATAAATATATATATATATATATATATATATATTTATATATGTACATTTATATATATATATGTATATATATATAAATATATATATATATATGTATTTATATCTATATATTTATTTCTGTATATATGTATATATATATACATATATATATATGTATTTTGATATATATGCTTACATATGTGAATCGTATGCATATAAGATGTACATTTTTATATATGTATACACATATACAAATATTTTTACATAAATATTCATATATTCATACGATATATATATGTACACAAATATATAGATAAATATATATCTATATATGTGTACATATTTTTGTGTATATATAAACATAGATTTATACATATATTTCATTGTACATAAATATATACATACATACATATAAATATCTATATATAAATATCTATATATATGTATTTATATATATATATATATATATATATATGCATATATATGTATGCATATATATGCTAATATATATATATATATATATATATATATATATATATATGTATATATATATATATATATATGCTATATATATATATATATATATATATATATATATATATATATATATATATATATATATATATATTCATATATCTATATATATATATATGTATATAGCACATTATATATATATATACATTTGTCGGCATGTCAAGCACATTGGTCAACCAGGTGGATTCTGTGAGTGTGCGCCTGGTACATATTATCAAACGGGGCTCACTTCCATTAACGATTTGGCGCGGACACACCATACATTTTTGCTTTGCCCGTTAACGTTAACAAATCCACATTTACTGCACACAGTATTTTGAGAATCGTTCACAATCAATCTGATTTTCCGGAATCTTACCACAATAAGCGTCCCAACCACCATTATTCATTTGCACGCTGACATGATTTTAATAGCCTTGTCTGCAACCCAGATTGAAACATGTCAATCAGTGAAAGCAATGAGTAGAAGAATCATATAGTCACATTCCTTCAAAAGCTCGAGAGGTTCCCTGTTAATCTTCCGCATCTCAACACAGGGCCTTTGCCGAATATAATTGCAGCCGATCTGTCTGCGAACAGCATGTATAACAACAGATTAAGGTAAATGTAAAATCAAGGTGTGAAGGAAGTAGATTGCCTTCACTTTACTGAATGAGGCAGTATCAGAGCCGTTATCTGTGTCTCAATAGCATTATGCAGCCGGTGGTATATACATCCAATTTCTTATATTTATATCCCTTGAATATTTTTTTATATCCCTTAAACTGTCGCATCCCGGCATCCATCACGGAGGTGACATACGATGACATGTTTTTTGTAGTCGCTAAGTGCCTTCATCAACCTTGAGGTGATTCACGTTTATTTTCAAGAGGGCGATGATGAAGTCATATATTTTATATAAGCATGGTTTTTGCATCAAAGACGGCAATGTTTGGCAATACACAGGTGGACGTTCTAAGCTGATGGTCAGTGTTTTGTTCTGCAAAGAAGCAAATAGATGGACCTGCTATCACATAAAATACATAGCAGCCTAACAAGGCATTGTTTGGATTCATGGGAAATGTGCCCCAATGACAATGAATTTTTGGGGGGTAGATTCTTCTGACAATTGATGCTTCACTGGCTGAGCCTAGATATGGCAAAAGAACAATAGGAGCAGATGCTACCAAATATCAATGATGTATGTTAGTGTTACAAGAAGTATCACACATATTCGGCTTTTGATAAAACCGAGGGATAGTGGGGTCTTCAGCTTATCTTCTCGGCACTTTTTGCAATTGATGGTGAGTCAAGGCAAAGCAGAGCTGGGGTAAGCTTTAGCAAAATGTTTATTGATTTTAATGTTACATGATATACGAATAACAACAACACATACCGTCTGCAGTCAAAACGTAGCTACATCAGTCATGTTGTAACGCACCTACACCTATCGTCAATAACAGCACAGGCGCGTATTTTATCGTCTGTGCTGTACATTTAATGAAATTGTCAAATTAGTGTATTTTATGGTGAACAAACTGTTGATATAAGGCTTATCTTGTATGTGATCAGAAAAGTCAACATTACAAGCGCACTTTTGTGGAGCCCGTTATACGTTTTTTAATCCTCATGTCGATCATGATCCTGCAACGTTTATTAAAGCAAGCAAAGGTGTCAACAATAATATGATTAGTTACTGTTACAGGTGGCAACAAACTGATAGAATGATAGAAACCAATACCTGTTGCTTATACCGCCGACTTAAGCTCTTGCAATTATATGACCATTACGACCTATACCGAATTCGCTGTCGATAGTTGCCGAAAGCATCAACCTTCACATCAATAATTATAATTCGGGACAATGGCCCGCCAAACGCAAACACCGAGAGTGGTTTTGATTGTGATTCTGTCAGTATCAATTTCTGTCAGCGCCGCGTAATCCAGCAAACATGTGCTTTCCACAATCCCAGATTCAAACGTCACATAAACAAACATGGTGGAGCTACCTTTTTTACGAATAAGGAATAAGCAGATGAGTTCGGTTATTTGGTCATCATCATCCCCATAGTTTAGTGTAAATCGGTATCCATGTTCTTACATGGGAGCAATAGGTTTCCATATGTCGTCAATTTGCTATGATTTTAACATCTTCCGACATCCAAATCAATAGCTGTCCGCGTTTAACGCATTTAGCACGGCTTGAACACCTAACTGTCGTAGCTAACACAATAAGCTAACACCATCGCACTGTTAGCATGATCAAAAAACATATATATATAATATGAAATATTCAAAAATGACTAACCCACGTTATTACTCTCAGAAGGATGGAAATACACAGTATCTCATATATTCAATATACATTTTTAGCGTGACGACACATTAGTGCGGGATCGTATCACTCCGATTGATGCGCTTGTTTTGGCCTCAACATATTTTCTGATTATTAGTGGCATTTTGTCGAACACATCTCGCCCCTTTTGCCACCATCAACGGTTTTTAGTTCATTTATGAAAACATATTTTATTTGATATCCGAAGACAACATTTCTCACAAAACCTTGTTTATTAAAGAAACTTATTAACAAAATAATTGTATATACACTTTTTGTGCATAGCATAATTGGAAGATAGCACTCTGCAAGGTCATCTAAACCGTTAACGTCGGGATTGGCTATTTGTTCTGATTAACTATTGCAGATAGAAATTCAATTAAACACCATAACTCTAATGAATCGGTTTCAACGTATTCGCCGACGGAATTGCGGCCATTACTTGTTAGTGGAACCAATTTGAAGACAAATTGGCTGAATCTATTTCGTGCAGTTGTAGACTGAAGGTAACACTAAGCAAATTGACCTTACTCTTCTAGATGACTTACGTAGCCTTGTAACTTGCTCTGAATAACAACAATTTCATATGCACACCATGATTTTAATGAAAGTGAAATGTGTATCGGCGCGCTGTGCATTATTTCAGCATGCAGAAAATAAAGTGGATAAAGAGCCATCCGCAAACATCAGACATATCGGTCGCTTGAATTGATGTCCGAAACGGTAACGGAAAAAGAGAACAATTAATCTGAATCTAGTTAAGATTACTCTGTTTTGTCTATTATTATTACATAGTTCTACTAATCTGGAACCAAAGAGAATAAGAACATGTCGTCGGCTCTGTTGACGATATTTGATGGTCAATAGCCCTATTTCCTAACCTTACAAAAAAAATATATTTAGAAATGTATTGCAATATATACACCATGACATTAGCTTCACTTAGGCATTGCAAATAACGGACTGAGCTTATTGCAGCATCGGTTTTGAGAGCGTGTAAATCTTGAAAACGGTCTTCATATAGGACCCTGTTTGCATGTTGTTAGCGCCATATTAGGTTAATCGCTATCCAGCTGGTTTGTTTGACTTGCTCGGCTTCCTTCTATCAACTGCGTAAAAAGTCATTTGCATGCACACTGTGTTATGTGACTAACCGAATCGTTGTCGGATTGCGGAAATTTAACATGGATATATGCCAGGGCTGCTATCAACTTTGTTCAGGCAAAGGAGCCAGATTTTTGTGAAGCATTACATTATCATTCCTTTGACATATCACGACAGACACTGTTCTGGATGCAACTGATACATATACAGCCCGACGTAGACAGCTTCAATTCGTATATCAACCGAATTGAAAATGTGAAGCAGGTTAATGCAATAAGCCTCCTAAATTTCACTCCTGCCAGTATATATATAAATATATATATATGCATATATATATATATATATATATATATATATATATATATATATATATATATATATATATATATATATATATATATATATATATATATATATATATATAATATATATATATATATATATATATATATATATATATATATATATTCATCAAAGCTCTTTAGTATGTCACTTTACTTCAGTTCTTTCACAGCATTACAATGCTCTGATGTTGTAGGCTATGAGTCTTAATTGATGATGACACTTAGCTATTGCATGCAATATTCACATACGTCGTTATATCGTCATAGTGGAGTGATTGCATTAGCGAATAAAATATGCAGCTTACCGCATTTTATATGAGATACAGCAGGTCTTTCAGTACTGTCTCGCGACGAAAAAGGGTACTTGTTACTTAGCCGCGTGCCTTGCGGCCCTCATTTCTATTTCCTCAGAACTTTTGTATTACAGAAAAAGAGAAAAAGGATGAGAGGTAATTTGATTTCTAGTAGCGCTTCTGCAATTTTATCTATTCCACGAGGACCACGTAGTAAAACAAACAATTAACGTCATATCATAAACATTTTGCTTTTTACAGGTGAACCATCAGGAAATATGCCTTTTGACACATTTAGACAAATCTATCTTGTGAAACATGCAACATCTTTGATTAATGAACTGCAGATTCGAACCAATATTGCCCATTGAATTAAAATTGCGATCAGTATGTTCTTGAACCCTCATCCCAACACGAGTTACACACACTCTCAACATGACACTTTTGTGAAGGCAGATGATTTGCCAATGTATACTTTCTTTCAGCAAGCTAGGTGTACTCCATACTAATATCACCATTCTAATGTGCATGGCCGTAGACAACTCACATGCACATCGTATTGCAAACGATAGGCATATCTCGGAATCACGGTCAGTTAAATGTGACTTTTATCAAACAACAGTGCACTCAACTTAGACCGTTTTCTGCGTTTTGGAACTTCGTTTTAGCTCATTATTGTAATCTTCGAATGTCTACGCCATGCAGATGCACTGTTTATTTAGCTCTCTGAAAAATATTTTTCAATTTCAGAAAGGACGTTAATTACGTACTCGCGAAGGTACTTTTCGGAAGAACCTCATCCAGCTCTGCTTGTTAATTTCCCTTGAAGTGGGCGGCTAATGTGAATAGAGGGGTGGGAGAGTATTTTACTGCCGGATGAAAGTAGCGTGAGGAAACGTAGCCAAGTCAAAAGCTCACTTATAAATTACGACATGTCGACTGTCAAATAATATAAAAACATATACCTCGGATGATGTTTGAATGAATAACACAACCGTTATTTGCAGGCGTTGTTTATTTGTCTTTTTTTCCCTTATTATTTATATGGGCACACCTATTCTGCATTAACAATGCAAGAGATATGCTAGGCTCTTACATCTCTTCTCTTATGTCCTTGGGCTGACAATGTTGATATATAGTTATATATTCTTCGAATGATCGTAAAATAGAAGTGGCCAGACATTGATATCATGTTATTATCATTGCAGCAGACTGCGCGGCAGTTTGATTGATGCTCAGATGGGTAATGGATACACAGAATAATCGATCGGCATCTTGTTAAGATACTTCCGTTCTTGCTTAAGGGTTCATCAATGATGGGATGCATATTGCATCTCTCAAGCTTCATCAGTTTTGCAACACAGAATGTAATCTAGCTTATGCCGCGTGATATATTAGGGCAATTTACCGCATCCCGCCGAAAATGAGGCTGCAGTATATAGAAAGGTGTACATAATACCCGGGTGTGTGGATCGCTCTCGAGCTTACGGATATAAATTCCAAAAGAAGTGAAGATTCGATGGGTGAAATATTTTTGCGGCATAGTTTTTAAGATTGTATTTACATGCATTGCAATTTTATTTTCGAGCGCCGTTTGCCAGCACATGCACATCGAATATATCAACATGTGGTGACAATTACCAGCTTTATTGATGCTAATTAGAACTTGCTGCTAGCATTATTTTGTATCTCCGCTATTCTAGTGAGGCACCTGGTGCGGGTTGAGACTGCCAGATAACCAGATTGTGTGGTCATCATAAGGCATTAATTTAATTAACATTTCTGACCCCTTCATCAAAACTTAAGCGAAACCATTTATTGCCTTTTATGTACATTATCAGGCTAGAATGCACAAACATTATTAAATTTGTTATCAACATAAAGTGTCAACATAGACGACTTTCAATAATTCTTATTGATTTATTTGGTTTTGCTTCTTGAAGGTAGCATTGGCAAATCGGCGCTTTCTAGTAACATCTTGCATACAACGCTATTATTTGGTGCAATTTAGGCAATTATGGTGTTTTGTCGAACGCATGCAAAACCATGCTTCGAAACGTACTACTATTATGCACACCAAGTCAATGTATGGACCGATCTAGGGCTTTCTTTAATACATATGCTATACTATACTATATAATTTCATCCGCGTCGTGTAGAATGCCAGCTTTGGTTCAGTACTATATGAGGTTTTGCTATGGCAATAGCATTGTCAATGCATTAGCGATATAAACATCAAGGTTATTCACATTATACATATGCAGCGGCGGCTCCGTAAATGAACCATAGTTGGAGTAGGATGAGTTGCGGCATTCGCCTCAATAGAGCTTCACGCGCAATAGTGAAGCTTCCCGTCATCTGATTTACATGTCAGCCTCTGTATCTGGTCATCTGATTGACGTGTCAGCCTCTTCATCACGTCATCCGATTGCAAATTGCCATGAGCGGTTTACTGTGGAAGGTTTCAGTAATAAATGAAATTAGCTTCTAGGTGGCTATTCGTGGCCAACAGTCTGTACTTGCAGCTAAACAATGGCGACTATGCTCAAAACTGTTGTAAAGG
Source organism: Urechis unicinctus (assembly GCA_034190875.2). NCBI lineage: Eukaryota > Metazoa > Annelida > Polychaeta > Xenopneusta > Urechidae > Urechis > Urechis unicinctus. The sequence goes on along the minus strand of CM067352.1, from coordinate 34,145,605 downwards.
ACAGACATTCTTTGAACGACTTTATCGACGTTTCTCTCGCATGACTCATCTATAACGCCGCAATAATCCCCAACAGCGTTCCACACCGCATCTATGATGTTCGGTACATAGTTGCATTTTCCTTGAATAAGTGAAAGATAAATATTATTCGCACCGTATCACCAATGACAAGATGCGTTGCGACGGCGAGCCATCTGTGTAACATGATATGCTTTTATGCTCATAACTAAAATATGGACCCGGGCTTCATATCACATATGATGGAGGGTGACATAGATTGGACTGCGGACTAATGTAGGATATCACGATTCATGATATTGCTTACTGTTGGTAACACAATTCATAAACAGTGCCAGGGCGACCAAATGCACATCATATATCTATACAAGACGAAATACATATAACGATAAAAAATTTTATTATACTTTTTTTATTTGTTTCATTTTCCTTGTAGTGATTTGATTAGGGTCATGGAAATATGAATGATGCAGTTACTTTTGATTCCGGTGTTTCTCGAGGCAGCACTCGTAAGATGCGATCAGTTTATATGATATATTTTGTCGTTTGGCAGATTGAACATACCATCCACTACTTCAGAACTATGGTCGTCATATACAGACAGAATACGAATAAACTCAGTTACTGTTGATATCTTTATTCATGATGTTGGTTAAATAATCGCATTTGCAGGAAATAATTGAATAAATGAAACCGATTATATTACGAGCAGAATTTTGTCATCGGTCAATAATTCAAATTCCCAACCATTACTAGCGGTACCTTATAGAGCAAAACTTTCATTTTTTGCACAATATAATACATAATTAATTTGCATCGGATGACAATAATTACAACGGCAGATAGCATATGTTTTCCGCCTTTTGTTTCGCCTTATTATTTGTTCGCTATGTATATCAAAGTTCGCCTAATTTGCCTATAATATTGACCTATAACGCTGGATGCCTCTGTATGGTAATAAATACGCATCTTTGAATGCAATCTGTTAATAGCAATCTAGAGGCAGCATCACCAGTGACAAGATGTGTGTTGCGATTGCGAGCCATCTGTATAACATTATATGCTTTTATGTTAATAACTAAATTATGGGCACGGGCTTCATATCACATATGATGGAGGGTGACAGGAATTGGACTGCGGACTAATGTAGAATATCATGATTCATGATATTTCTTACTGTTCGTGACACATTTCATAAATAGTGCCAAGGTGACCAAATGCACACTGTACATCTACACAAGACGAAATGCATATAACGACAATAAACATTTTGTAATTGTTGCAATTCCTTTATAGTGATTTGATTACAAATGCTTCAATTACATTTGATCCAGGTGCTTCTCGAGGCAGTTCTCTGAAGATGCGATCAGTTTAGGTTATATCTTCTGTGGTTTGGCACATTTAACATACCATCCCCTACTATCCCCATGGTCGTCAGTACAGGATACGAGTTACCTCAGTAACTGCTTATATCTTGATGTGATGTTCCGGTGAAACTATACAGATATTTGGAGAAATAAAACCTTATTATGTATTCAACTTTGTCTAGCACAACAGATACGCCCGCTATCACGAACATGCGATGTGCGTCGTTTGGTTTAAGTTCATTTTACCAGTGACAGTACGCCAAGTTGAAAATGGCTGCCGACCAGCCATTGCTCATTGATCAGATAAGGTATTAATGGCCAACGGATAAGAAGGCAATTAGAACTATATTCGTTGTTCGCTGCAGACCAGTCAAAAAGCAGTGTGGTCCTGTAATTAAAAACCCTAAGAGCTCGCACAGTATCTCTCAGTTTATCCAGCAGCTAATAGCTGATACCTTTGAGACACGCCGAATACGTACAGTTCACCGCACTCAACTAGAGACGGTTGTACCTCCGACGTCTTTCAGCTTCTACGGCGTGTCTATCTCTACGACGACTTGAGTTCATTTACAAGATGAGCTCTCTTTAATTGACCTATAATCATGTCGCACCTCAATCATTGCAGCCTAGAAGATGTCAAAATACAATCACAACTACCAGACAAGGTAACTAGACACAATATTAACTAGTTTGTGGAGGTTGTTGTTTAACTATACTCGTTCACGTCACACATTTGTGTGATTGCATTGCTACACGGGTCAAGAAAATTACGATGATTTATAGATGTGTATATGATGAAAAAGGACAACGACGAAATAACAGCTGGGTGTACCGTACTGGAAAATCGTCAGGTGATATACGATATATCTGACTTGACGCTGTTATGTCGCATATTGTCATATATGTTTATCATTCTCATTTCGTACCTAGTTGTTGTTAGATGTTGTCCCTGCCCATTAAAAGCTTCACGAATTAAGCTTAATTCATGACATCGTTTATCGGTATTTCA
>CM067352.1:34120711-34138211 GCA_034190875.2 Urechis unicinctus | reverse complement strand
TTTCTTTTAAATTTTGATATTTAAGCTACGCGTTAGTGCTTAAGAAGCTTTAGCATCAATTCCTTGCACTTATTGTATTGTTAAAACTGTGATATTCTGCGCTCGTTCAAAATATCCATTGCGCAAACACAACGTGCCGCATTGATTTGGATACGGTCGAGATTTATCTATAATAAAAATAAATCACAAAATGACCAACTTACGCATGATCATTTATATTGTAAAGGTAATATTTGATAATTACTACCTGCAGCATAGAGCATCTTAAGGCTACAAACATACAACACTAGCGAATGGTATTTCAGGATAGTGCATGTTTCGATGATGAAAAGATTAAAGGGTGATTTTAGTTTGTATATTAGGGATTAGGACGTTAGCGACACGAAATGTATCATAGTCAGGCTTACAGTTTTGGATAACATGAGATTTATTGATATAATCAATATGGATATCATCTAAAGACGCGCTGTCTAAGGGAAATACCCAAACGACACCAATTGATGAATACGACGCATAACAAACCACAATACAAGAAATGATTCCAATAACGAGAATATATGACATCGGATTAATGTTTGGCAGTGATTGGCATGTTCTCAATTGAACTACTAGTATAGCGGGAAAATCTTACCCGCAAGAATGTGATATTGACACATTAGCCGTATTGTTTCATCTTACGTAACGGGAATTCACCACCATGCGGTCGTACAACCAAGGGCTATATATTTATGCTTATCATTAGACTGATAATCAGTGTAGCATCTGAGTTGATTGTAAATGCGGATGTAAAAATAGAACTCAGCCTGCCGCGGTAAGCATCATATACCATTGCAACCAATATAAATACAGTAGGCCACAACTGACTCAATGGATGTCACAGTTAGGTACCACCTGAAACATAAAGCACTCCATTGTTTCACAGTTTGTTGACATAAAGGTAGACATAGCCTTTGGTGCGCTGTTATTCATGCCACTAATCATCTGAGAAAAACAAGCAACTTACTTAACCTATCGATCTTTTAAAGCGGGGCTTTCTTTCAACCTTTACACAAGATGAATTGCGTTCGGGTTTGTGCTTTCTACATGCATTGGATGTCAGAATCCTACAGCGAGTAATGTTATTGATCCATCAGATACTAAATAAGCGAAAATTAGATGACGTCAGATAAGATGGGTTCGTCATAGTTTGCTGCCGTTTCAGTTGCCTTAATGTCGCGCGGTTCCTCGCACCTCATTGATGTTATCAATCCCATCCACAGTCAATCGTTCTAGCGCAATGGCACTCATATTGCCACGCGAATTTGAAGACTACCGATAAATCACATGACATTTATGTAAATCGGCTGCTTCCAAGAACATGTGGTGGCAGTTAAAATGCAAAGCACGATAGCTCTTTACAGATCCAAGAACCATGTAATAATATAATGAGTTTCGTATGCCCGACACTTGCAACAAAAGCACCTAGTTACCTTCAAGTCCCAGGGCATTCCGATGATTGTCTATTGTTGTTTCCCAGTCGATTTGTCTAGAATAAATTAGTAACAAAGCAAGAGCTATGCAAGCTTCAGTTTAATATTGTAGTAATAACCTTCGGCTAACCATTGAAGCACATCTGTTCAGGAGATTCCACTGCATCCTCCATCAGATTTCCAATAAATGCGTTAGCCCATTTGTGTCGGTTATTCATTCTGGGAGGTTATGCGACTGATAATAGTACCATGGATAACAATATCTTGGTAAAAGCAGATTTTGATAATTCATTCTCTAAGTCGAAATAAGTATATAGTTTTTACAGAGGCACGAACGAGAATATTATGCCAAATATTCTCGCGGTGCGCGTTGGAGGTGGATGTCAGTAGGATGATATATAATATATTTTATTACTCGCTAACAAGTTAGATGTTTTCCATATAACCATATCGGAAACAGCCGTCACTATTCTTAGCTTTAATAATATAAAATCGTCAACCTCTATCTACATAACAGAATTCTAAGACATCAGCATGAATCAGACGTACTTATTTTGGTTAAGGTCTAATGCAGAAAATCATTAGCTTTTGATATTAGTGTTGTATCTATGGCAGAAGCTTAATTGATTTTATTCAACATGGTATGACTCGTTCTGTTAAGTGGCATATTATAGCCAAGCGTAATGTCATTAAATAGGTACTTGAAATTTACCTTTGTATAGAAACACAGATACTATTAACATATAACGTTAGTCATATACAGGTCATGCATATATACATAGTGCGAACACGATTACAGGGTCAAACATCAAATATCTACTGCTTTATATTCTGCCCTGTCCAGTATACTTTAGCGTATTATACATGTAAAGAAAGGTGATGTGGGTCTAATTACACAACGTGCTGTTAAGCTGCTGCTGTTTGCCACATTGTTCAGCGTTTTTGTAGGCGTTGTAGCGACAGCCGCATAGTGATTTGATAGCCACCTCAACTGTTGAGCAATCTTTATCGCCTTAATACTTCACTGGCTTAGCAACTGGCCTAACCTTGCATGCACCCTTTGCAATGCATTTCATCGGTTTTAACGGCTTTTAATTCGATTTCCTTGCAGCATTACTCACGATAGATACTGAGAATATACATGACGTAGTCCTTACGCGTAACGTTGTATTCCTAATTAACATTCTATTTTGCAAACATTGAAACATAAGCTTAATCGAATTTGCACATATAAGAGACTTAATATTACAAATCCTCCAGACACCTAACGTTTTCTCATCAAATGCAGTGCTCTATAAACTCGTTGATTAAAATCTCAAAAGCTCGACACCATATCCCTTTTCGTGTGACGAGCAACAGGAACGTAATATTCGGTTCTACAACTTTGCCACGGTTTTCAAAACGATCTTCTAGCTGTGCCACACGCCTAGTATTTCAATTATCTCCGGTCGATCGGTAGTGCATCATTTGTATTGACATTAATTTTAGTGGCTTACACTCTAAGATAAAATTCGCAACACAATTTGAGGGGCCAAACAATGCATGTAGAAATCCCAAACAGATCCTTTTGCTGACAAACTACGCCAGTTGACCCCGTATATTGCATGTATTCTTTGCTAGCTACTTTGACCAACTAAAATACAGTGTAGACTTTGAGAAAATATATGACTAACTGCAATTGCAAGTATTAAGTAGGTCAAATATAACTTTAACAATAGATAATCCGCGTTAAGCTTTACTGGTCGCTTAAACACTCATCATTGTTTCATTTAACATATAGCCTTTTTAAATGCAGTACAGGCAAATACAGCTACACACGGATAACACAGTTGCGTGTGCACGGTGGGCGTGTGCAGTTATATCTGAAACTTCATTCTTTTTCTTCATTGGTTGGCACCCTGATCGGCGGATTATCGTTGGAGATCGTACAGCATTACAATGAGTGTATTTGCCATTCTTTGCTTCATCATGGGCTGGTTGTACTATATGTTTGTGGTTGACGCAACTGATATGAACAGAAATCCTGGAGACTGTACGGAATCTCACAGCAGGTAACAGAGGTTAATATCAATAATATCCTGCCATTGTCTGTGCAAAACGAAAATTAAATATATTAAACATTCATGTTTCTCTCTTGCAACGATTCCGAAAAGCCAAGATATCCTAAAGCGCTATTCATTGCGAGGCAAATAGAATATTCCGTTTCATGCGCTTAATGTGCAATTGTTGTACATTTACCACTTTGTAACAAATAAATACGTCGTTATGTAGAGGAATACGTTTCAAATGGCATGTGCATATTCATTAAATGAAACCAGGGCCACGTCAGCAGAGAAAAAACTCACTAAACATCTGGCGGAGATGTACAAACAGATCGGAGTTGGTGGCCGCCCAGTACTGAACGTATCGAACCCGACACTAGTGCGCTTTGGTCTCGGACTCATTCACTTGGAGTTAGATGAACATGATAAGATTATGATCAGCAGTATGTGGATCAAAATGGTGCGTATCTATGGGGTATGAATGTTTTTTTAACTGTTCGGTGTCACTACATTAAATTAAGTCATAGTGCAAAGTGTCTTCATTGCTACAATTTAACGAACAATGACAGATTACCTTGCCTCATGGAGGTCATTTTGGAGAGATACACTGATAATAGCTTGATGAATGTCGTGGTTATTCATACTGCCAGTTAAGGGGCAATGGTAAAGAAATAATGATTGTTACACTTAACGTATGATGCGTTGAAATAGCGATGGAAAGATGAATATCTGCAAAGGAAGCCAGACGATTGGGGAGGAGTTGACCATGTGCGGCTCGATGCTGGCGACATTTAGATTCCAGACGTTATGCTGATCAATACGTGAGTTTTATAACACTGCATTTCCTTATATTTGACGTATAATGCCATTAGAAATTAATGAATACCGAATGCTTGCTCTTGTGCCAAATATTTAGCTTCGCGTGCTTCTATAATTACTTCCTCGTATCTATAAAGCACAAGAAAAACAGCTCATGTTGCAAATCATCACCATTTCTGTTGTAAGAGCTGATCCCAGATACGAGTTACGCAACAATCAGATTCTCATTTCGTCTGATGGAAACATTACATAAATACCCCATATGATCTTCCGGAGTTCATGTCGCTGGATGTTCTTGCCTTTCCATTTGACCGACAAAAATGCGCCATATGGTTTGGTTCATGGACCCACGCATCACGTGAGGTGGATTTAGACCTGGCCAGCGGCGGGCTTGATATTGGTACATTTGAAGCGGATTTTCTTGAAAGTCGGATGGGATATTGTGAATCATACTTCTGAACGCTTTCCTCCCGGCAGCCCTGAGGATTACACAGTGTTGCTATTCACAATGACGATGGAGAGACGTCTTGTGTTCTCAGGATATATCCTCACATTACCTTGTATCTTTCTGGCATGTGCACGCTGGTTGTTTTCTGTTTGCCACCAGAACGTCCGGACAGAACAGGCCTGGGTAATAAGTTAAGTCTTAAATATTAACACGATGATATGGATATGGTTTATACACATATCAATGAAGCTAAACGCATTCATGAAAGTAATGTATTGCAACTAGGTCGTCTACGTTTTTGTCACAGGCATGAGTCTGTTTGCCAGCTTTCTCTTCCTCCTATTTATATTGGTTGAAACCGCTCCACCAACAGCCGCTTCCGTTCCTAAGCTCGGTATGAAATAAACAATGATATAGACCAACAAAATGGGTGAATTGTCAACACAGTTTTCTGTTCAAGATTTATACTTTTCTTTCAATATGGTCCTCATAGAGCTGTCGGTTTGTAACGAACAAATAAACAACCAAAGCATTGTGTGTAGAAGGAAACGTTTTGTTGTAGGTTTAAACTATTGTTTCAACATGGTCATCATAATGTTGTCGATCATCCTATCCTCCCTCGTCGTCAACGTCAACAAATTAGGAGATGGCCACACTGCAATGCCGAGATGGATAGAAGTGGTACGATGATGGGTCATATGAGATATAGTTCTGAGCCCAATTGATATTTGCTTGTTAAATACTTATCATCTTTATAAAAAATACTTATTTTTGTCATCTGTGTAGCTGGCTATCGACATTTTAGCAAAGGTGTTACTAGTCAATAGTGGGAACTCAAAATGCTGCTCCAAACCAAGTCACAACCAGTTGGAAACCGCTTTGGAAGATTTACCCTGCTTGACACATGATCAACCGAATGGCAAAGTAACATATTCATGCAGTGCGTTGCCCAATAAATCACTTTGCGAAACGTCTACAACAGACAGCTTTGGTACGCTTCTTCGTGAACTTCATCTTCATGTGTCCGACATGCATCACATCATGGTCAAATTGATGGTACAAGAAGATCGAAAGTTGAAAGACAGCGAAAGGTTTGTGAAAGGTGGAAGTAAGTGGCGAGTATCGGCTGCTGTCTTGGATAGATGTTTTTTGTTGTCGTATTGTATTGGAATAGTATGGTCTCTGTTTGTGCTGTTCCCGTGGCCAGAACAACTTAACAATCATTAACCGGTTCACTTGAACAACATTAAACGCAGATGAACTTTCAACCAATATCCACATGCCAGCATATTGTTTACTATAGCAGGTTAAAAGAAATACGATTATTTCCATGTACATAGTGCATACACTTCATCCTGCAGATCCAGCAATAAAGTACTACCACGTATGGGTTACGGTTTATGTTAATGACCATTGGCAACAGAGTTCAACAAAGCACTATGAAACATCCGCTTCGTTAGATGTACAATATATGACTTCCGTTAATCCGACTACTATCCATCTTACTTTGTAAATAATCACATGCAAGGATTTAGCCTCTTGTAAATTTACAAGGGATATTGTACATCAAATTGGCAACTCTAATATTGCCCCCATAAAATGGCGTCATTACGTAATATTTCAATGTTGTAGCCATCCTTTATTACATAATCATTCCACCTTGCTTTATAGCCACTAACACCCCATCCCAAGCACAACACAACCCATCCTAAACCCAGGCACTCACATCCGATGCACCACAGAACCTTAAGAACTGCTGCTGTGAAAGCCCACATACGTAATTTTTGGGCACTTATGACATTTTCATATGCATTCACCACATCAATGTCATTCAACGATGTACAAAATATGATTTCCATTAATCCGACCACTATCCACCTTACCGTTGTAAAATATATCATGTAATGATTTAGCCTGTCGTACGTTTACTAGGGATATTTTACAACAAATTACAACATATATTTGGCAAAGCTGCTGAAACACTACATAAACTTTGTCTTTTAGCATTGAGTGTTATTAAATCTTATGTACCTCAATTATGTGTAGGAACTATATGATTTAAGCGCATTATCATTACCAGCAGCTTGTCATACATTATTAAAGCCTTATTAAAGACTAGTGGCAGATTACTGAAAGAAGCTAAGCTGGGTTAAGTTAAGTCGCCCCTAATATCCTTTGACGATCATGCAACTAGCATAGTATTTCGAAAAGAAATTCCACTTATAAATATTTCCTCAATGACATGGTGTCATTACGTCTTATTTCAATGTTGCGGCCATCCTCGATTACATAATCATTCCACCTTGCTTTATAGCCACTAACACCCCATCCCAAGCACAACACAACCCATCCTAAACCAAGGCACTCACATCCGATGCACCACAGAACCTAAAGTACTGCTGCTGTGAAAGCAAAAATAGTTATTGCTGACCACTTAATACATTCACAACATCCATGTCTTTAAACGATCATTGTCAGATATACTGACGATGTGGTATCTAGCCACTGGTGTTGAAACAAGTGCAATTAAACATTACTTAAACAACGTTTCCTTGATAAGGCATATAATAGCCATTTTTGAATGTTGTGGAGACACATAATATATATATATATATATATATATATATATAGATATATATATATATATATATATATATATATATATATATATATATATATATATATATATATTTGTTATATAAATATGCTACCATATCTATATATATTTATATAAATATATACATATATATGTATATATAAACATATATATAAAGATATATACAAATATATATATATATATATATAGATATATTTGCATACATATATCCATATATATCTATATAAACATATATATATATAAATTTATATATAGATATATAAATGTATATATATATATCTGTGTATAATAGAACAAATATGTGTATGACCGATATTCGTATATTACCACGCATATTTGGCTCATTAGGCAAGAGCAGCTGCTGTCGTCGGTGATTAACGATTTGTGCTTGTCAAGAAACTACTGGATGAATGATGTCGCGGGTTTACAAAGCTAATGAGGGTACAATGGCCTTAGATCCAATGTTTATAAGTGACGGTGTGTGTTTTGTGCAGCAAAGTATTTTGTCGTCAAAGGCTTGCTGTGAGGACGTCGTCGTGCGTTTGTTTGTTCGATGTTTGTGGTTTTATCAATGCATGAATTTAATTTAGATTCCCTTTCTTGTAGTTAAATTTTGGTCATCATTGATGAATCCATTGACAAACTGTATATGTCTGTTGCTAATGTGGTTATAAAGAGAATTTTTAAGAAAATTAAATACTCATTACCTTCACTGAGACGGCTGTTTTCTGGAAGGCTGATAAAAAAATCAATGAGTAAAAAATTAGTTTCAATACAGCTTTAGGGGGAAAAAATCCTAAATAGCTTTTTAAAATTGTGATACCAACTTCACATTGGTGTCGAGAAAAATATCTATGGCAAACTGAGCAGGCTGCTGTTGGTCGCATCTCTCATTTCCCATAAAGATAAAATATTGCCGTATTATTTTATGCGTTTGTATACCGGCAGACATTGAAAATATTGTTGCAAGCATACCGTACGAAACCTAATGCGAAAACATATCTTACAGTACAAATAAGTTTACACAAAATAGTGAACAAGCCTTGTCACCAGCCACAAATTACATTCGATTGCGTAAATGTGTTACCTGCTAATGTTTCGTTAAACTGCAGAAGATGATGCCCCTTACCTTGCCTCTGCAGATACGATAGTAAACATAGCAATCGCTGACACTGCACATTCAACACCAGGAGAACTAAGCCAAGTGTTGGGAAGCGTACACTGTAGATCGCGATAACACAACATAATAACCCTGATATTGGCGAAGATCAATATCAAGTCGGGGCATCTGCTAACTTAAGTCAACTCATAAGACGGCACTTGACTATTGTCGTTGAACACAGTCTATGGTAGGCAGAGTTTGATCAAGCTATTAGAACAATTCAAATAACAAATTCAGAAACGCTGACCAAAATGAGCATTCAAGCTTCCTCTAAGCCTTGATAGTTCTCGTTCACCAATATCCGCATAATATCAATCCCTTAAATGATAAAGTTAGCACTCATATTAATGCGTTCAACATTGTGTGGTTATATTCATGCAGTGCTGCAATTAGATGACTCTCTATTTGGTTCACGCATATTAAACTGCATGCATGTGTTCCAGTCATAGTGCACAAGATACATCATAAGGTTGCTATTGCAATCAGCCAGAATAGTCCATATTTGCAAAGAAAAGTTAAGCCCATGAATTAAGCTACAGGCTGTTAGCGCTTTTGTAGCTTAATTGAATCGATACGATGCAATCCATCAAAATGATTGTTATGTTCTGACAGATGCTTCCATCGATAACCATGAAATAACATAGTAAACAGCTCTGTTGGCAGTCCATTGCAATTATATCATCAATAATCTCAGAAAAAGTTCTCCGAATGGCTTTTGCTCTTCTGCCTGCTGGGATGTGAGTTGCTTGCACCCAAGTATCAAACGTGAAATAAATTCGACAGCGGCAGGATTATATAGCAAAGGACCTATAGCACCTTAACGAGCCAGCTTCTTACCCATGAACTGGATGTTTTTGAAAGCTTTGATGCCTGATGTGCAGCGTGATAGAATCAGCATAATGTCTTAAATCACCTTATGGAAATTCAGCACCTTTCTCGTCACACAGTATTCTTAAATAGAGGCTACAGCTTGCATTGTTTTGATCTATACCTGATTCCAACCTGAGGCATTTCGGCCTTCAGTTGTCGATAACATTATGCAAGCATAAGCCCATTTATCTCGCTAATTGTTAATATCATCTCATGCCGCATCGATCGACAGTAAAAAATATGAATGTGCGTTGGAAAACAAGCTTGAGAAGGAACAATCTTGCATGGATAGCAGGAATGCATACCACATCCTATAAGATAAGATAATTACGTGATCATGTAAATTAATCTACTGCCAAGATATACAGAGAAATACGCGAGATAATCTCGGTGATAAGTAATAGTACGCCATTGAGCATAATATTTACATCACGGGAGCTATACAAATGTACCTTTTGGACATTTAAGTTCTGTAGCACCTTGTCCGCTGTAATGATCACCCGATGGCACGCGATGCGCAATAATGTGTTATTAACATCCGTCCGATTTCCGTTGGGCTGAATTATAAGTAGTATATGTTCGGTATGGTGCATCTTCAGTGTTACGTTTTAATCTAAATGACAAATATGCAGAATTGCACACATATTACATTATTCTTATGGTGAATACGTGATAGGACAAGCAACAACGATTTCCGATTTGTCTCTGTTGCGTTGCCCTGTTTAAGAGGACAAGAGATGTGTTTTTTTATACTTTCCACACTTTTAGCACCTTCTTGATATGTTTTTTGTAGTTAGGCAATGTTATTTTCACGGTTGTTTTTAGATTTTTCAGACATGATGCACAGTTTACTTAACTATCGTTTCCGGTTGCACAATCAAAATACGTGACCAGTTCGTAATTGGTAGCGAATAACAACTCATAAAGCTATTTTGTCATAACGTGATTGCACAAATCTTGTATTCAGCGAGTAAAGCAATATCGGTTATTTGCTGCTTTACATTGATTCAAGGCACGCAATAATGTTGCAGTGAATGCAAGGCCCATTTATTTGTAACAATGAAGAGACAAATCCAAATACCATGCTTACTTCAGCAAGAATACCCATAGTTTGCATTCTAAGAGGGGCATATAGAAATCATTGTTCTTAAATCATAGTTAATGCAACATTACGACGCTCTAATTAAAGTATATTATATCAATTTTTGCTATTAATGCAATCCACGTGGACCAAATTTATTATAAATTGTAGCCCTGCACAGATGATTAGCGGACGACAAATGGTATTTTGGGGACTGCGAATCGAATCTGCTCATTTATGCATGGTTGGTAAAAGATCGTTTTAATGAAGATTTTATTTTGAACAATATCGGCTTAGCTAGGCATAATTGTGACTTGACACAACATGGTTGCTATAATTGGTGTATATTTGGTATATAATCTACCGGAAACGATGGCAAATTAGTCAAGAGTATGGCAGATGTCAGAGTAACACGTGAACAAACAATGTTTCTATCACAACCCAACTGCACGGACATTGTGGAACAAGTTTTATGTTCGATTTGTAAAGTGGTGTTTTGCCACACAATGTTTTGGTCCCTTTATACCGATAGGGCATGCATAGTACGACCATGCATGATGTTGACAGTTAACCGTAACTTTATAAAGCTAAGCTAACAGAACCCTAGACTTAATCTGGAAAATCGCGCAATGTCCCAGCTTCTGAATTTGCCACTCATTGTGGTAAAACATTTGCTCAGGAATGTTACATTAAAGACATTTAGATGCTACAGCGTTACAATAATCCATTATACGCGATGACGTGATGGCAATTCATGTCAGCACAATTAAGTAATGTTGATCAGTTGACTTTCTTGATTCATTGTTTTACCCTCACAACGAAGCACGTCAAATGAATAAACAACAGCTCATTGCAATTGTTGTCTTATAAATATAGTGTCGAAATGAGTAGGGGTGCTACAGCATTGATTATCAACGTAAACATCTCGAAAACAATTTTGAGGACATCATTCTCATATCAAACATGTAGCCAAAATTGGGACAAAAAATAGCCAATACGTATTGCATTAAAAAACTTTAAAATGCAAACAGACTAAACGAACAATATTTAATCCCAGCCTGACCGTCAAAATAACAATAATATAGTTATTATTTTGGCTTATACAGCAACGAATGACGCTGCTAAAAATCACACAACCCAACCAAACTAGCTACCTGACATGTGCAATTCAATGCAAAGACTATAATGCGTGTCGTATTATTACCAGATTTCTTTCCCTTAGCATTAGGCAGGAAAAATAGCTGATGCATGTAGCCTCACAATCGTGTCACACCCACAATATATAATTGTGGGTGCTAGCATACTCTGTGATTCGACTGTTGAATGATATGCCAAGTACCGGAGCTATATTTGATGGGAGGTTGTGGGCGTTGCGTCAGCTATATTATGCTCGATCAGCCAAACATGATATGGTCGTTTCATATACCCCAGTTACACCGACGGTCGGTCCCCAATCGGTCATTTTATTTTAAATTACTCGCTGTTTTGATCGGTTGTCATGCGTGATTTTAGTTCTGGTTTTCTGTGTAAACGGCCGTCGGTGATGGACAAGTGTTCAATCGGTTAATCAAACATTTCATGGGTTGCTGGTAGGTGACCGAAAGCAACTCAAACGGGGTTGGATCGGTGATAAGGATGTTTTCATCGACAAATATACTGAAATACTATCGGTTTTTATCATTTGTAAATCGGAGCTAATTCGGGCGTAACGCTGATTAATCGGTGTTTGATAGCTAGCCATCAGTGGTTAAACACTTTACGTCAGATATGGCCGGTGATTCATATTTGGTTTGCATTGTCCGATCGGCGATATCAGTAATTAATAGCTTGCATATCACGTGATATAGGTTGCTGTCGGTTCTTTTATTAAAACAATTTGTTTAAGTGATGAGAACCGATAATCTTTTTGCATTTGAGCTAACATCATGGAGGATGGCAGAGCCATCCGGCAATTTGGTGTTATGTTGCAGCAGCAGGCAATTCTCAATGTCAGACAGGCCATTCAGCACGTTCAGCAGCCCATAGCTGATCATAGACGCCGCCGAAGGAGACGAAGGAGATGGTGAACCAGGCCCTGGTTAACACAGGAGAGAAGGCTTCAGTTTGGACAGTATAGCACCATTCTTGCAGAGTAGCGGGAGGGGGACAAGAGCTCTTTCAAGAACGTCATGAGGATGACCCCGGAAATGTTCGACGAGCCTCTGCAACGACTCGCGCCCAGACTTCAGAAGTCAGACACCAACTGGAGAAAAGCCCTTGATACCGGATTGAAGCTGGCGGTAACACTCAGGCACCTAGCAACAGGAGATTTCTCTCCTATGATTTTAGGGTGGCTAGGACAACAATTTCCTTTTTTATCCCAGAAGTCTGCGAGGCCATAGTACAAACATACAGCGAAGTGGTCACCCCTATCCCCAATACACCTGAAGAATGGAGGCCAATAGCTGAAGTGTTTGAAAGGAGGTGGAATATCCCTCATGCATGTGGAGCACTTGATGGCAAATACATTGCACTGATCCCGCAGATCCGGCTCTGAATATAACAACTATAAAGGAATTTTCTCAATTGTGCTCATGGCTCTTGTTGATACCAACTACAGGTTTCTGAGGATAGACGTCGGAGGCCATGAGCACATGCCCAGATATATAACAATTCCGAGCTCAATGAGATGCTAGAAGATGGAACCATTGGCTTACCACCTCCAGAACCTCTTCCAAATGATGACCGTGATACGCCGTACTTCATTCTTGGTGACGATGCTTTTGGGTTAACGACCTATTTGATGAAGCCTTATGGGAGACGCGGCCTGGAAAGGGAGAAATTGATAACCAATTACCGGCTATCTAGAGGGATAACAGTGGTCTAAAATGCATTTGGCATCCCGGCGGCCAGATTCAGAGTGCCTCTCATCACCATGCAGCAAACACCGGAAGTTGCTGCAGCAATAGTTGAATCGTGTGTGTGCTTGCACAATCTAATGAGGATGAGGTATCCCGGCCTATAATAACCTCAACTGGACCAAGAAGATGACCAGCACAACTCTGATCCTGGAGCCTGGAGAACGGATGAGATGCTGACTGCAATCCAGCAAGTCAGGCGCCATAATCGTGATACAATCGACGCCAAGCAGCAGATGGAGTACTTGTCCAAGTACGTTAATAGTCCCGCAGGGTCTGTGCCTTGGCAGCCGCAAGACAGTTTATAGTGAGATAACAGGACAAAAACAATATTCATATCTGAAATGACATTTGATTCTAGAGATTGTTTTCATGTTGTATTGTTTTGTGTGTAAGTTAACAGCTGAAACTGTTTTGTGCTACGTGATTTTAATAATAAAAACACCAATCTGCCATTTACTTTGTTCATACCGATTGGCCACTTACAAATTTAAACCCACCGATTACACGATGGCGGCAATCGATTGGTCACAGACTGAATCTCTATTAACCACCGATCAAAACCGACGAAATCCCACATTTTAATTTTAATTTTTTTTCTATCGGTGGTAAGTATTAGTTGATCGGTTGATTATCGGTGGCTTATCGGTGATATCGGTTGTAGACAGGTTGTCCATCGGTTATTTGTAAAATGTTTTCACCGATCGAGAATTTTAAACATCCCAATCGATAATTTTTCACCGATAAAACCTATCTTTCCCCAATAGCAGTTGATAGGTGGAAAACAGGTGACCAATAGGTGATATCGGTGTTAAATACGTTGTCATTGGTTCACTCCATAATTTGGCTAAAAAACTACAGATCAATCACCGATGGCTCAGTGTTACTGGGGTGTTACATCGAATATATTTCTGCCGGGACATCGATTCGTTCACCTGGATCATATATTCTACCCTCGGTTGGACTTGAAGTCGCAAAAGAGATTGACGGCATTTGTCAATTCTGCGGTCACCACATTAGTGTCTCATCATGCGTCATTCAGCCTGTGGGCATTATAATCCTTCTCCGATTTACGAGCACACAGAAATAGACACACACACACTGTTGTTTCGACCATATCTTTAATAATTAATGAAAATAATATGTATTACTTGAAGTTGTCCCTGATTTTTGTATACTAGAAACAAGGACTATGGGAAAAGTGAAAGACTATTTGCGTACGCTTATGCGTAACAATATGGCGGGCCCATAGGTGTTGCCACATTAATGGACGCTGTGATCCGTATGGTAGATTACCATTGGTCAGACGTGGTGTCAGTGCGTTTAAACAAGGTCACACTACGTTGAACTACGATACGGAATTTGGGTGATGAGTCACCGAATTGGAACGGATAAGTACGTTAAAGAAAGGTAAACCACATTAGTGTACATTAAACTACGCTAGACTACACTTATTCGGATGCGGCTCGCCCACGCAGCGGGACAGAGCGTGACGAAGTGGTTCGTCTGACTACGTTTGAGAATGGTAGACTACGGTAGCCTCGTTAGAGTACGCGAGAGTACGTATCAATCCCCAGTTACGCAGGACCACCGTTTCAAACCAAATTAATGCGCCTCGTGGCCAATCGGGTGGCGGTAGCTCACATCCGTCTTCCTGGATGAAGTCCTTTCCAGAGAAAGCAAACGCATAAAAGAAGCTTGAGTTATTCAAGCGTTGTTAAGAGCCATCAAGAATCAATTGTAAAAGCATGCCGGTTGCATAACTACTGTCAATGAGCTATTAAGCTATGAGTTATGCCGTGAAAATTCTCCCTATCAGCGCCCGTGTCCGTCTTACTTGGAATTATACGCAGCAAATATGCCATCGAAAAGGTGAAATACTAAAAACATACCACTTACATGTATCGATCAATATTTACAGGTATCAGTCCCAATGTCTAATATTAATATATATATATATATATATAATATATATATATATATATATATATATATATATATATATATATATATATATATATAGATATAGAGATATATATATATATATAAATATATATATATATATATATATATATATTTATTTATATAGAGAGATAGATAAATATATAAAGATAGAGATATTTATTTATTTATATCTCTATAGATCTAAAGATATATATATTTATATATATAGATATATGTATATAGATACATACACATATATATATATATGTATATATATACATATATATTTTCATATATATATTCATATATATATTCATATATATTTTCATATATATATACATATATATATAAAATATATATATATATATATATGTATATATATATATATATATATATATATATATATATATATATGTGTGTGTGTGTGTGTGTGTGTGTGTGTGTGTGTGTGTGTGTGTGTGTGTGTGTGTGTGTGTGTGTGTGTGTGTGTGTGTGTGTGTGTGTGTGTGTGACCCATATTATTTATATATTAATACTTTCGGACCATTCCTCCTAGATTCTTCACACCCGTGTTCAACTAGACAATGCGTCCATCTATGGCATATGCACAAGAATAAATGAACCCGTTATCGTTGCCACTGATGTACATTCTCTGTTGATGTTAATACCTAGTGTGCTTACGTTATATTGCGGGGGCCGTCAAATTGAGGTAATTGCTGAATATGGGCTTCCATAAAAGTTTTGGTCAGTAATGGCGAACCACTTTGTCACACATATAATATACCTAGCTCGATCTTGGTATGATCATTCATCAATTGTGGGTAATACTTAATTCGCGTGTATAAAGTATTGCCCAGTACCTTGGAATACAAAGGCAGTGTGAAACAACGTGACAATTCACTATGATTACTTGCATTCGGTCCGTCTTATCGCTCCCCATGTAGAACACATCCTTTATAATCAGCGTATTACACGCAAGTAAAACTAGATATTGGAGTTTTCAACATAATAAAAACTACCATTAGCTTCCTGAGTACTTCCGGGCAATGTGATACGTAGGAGGGCTGCTGGTATAATATCCTAACTGGTTCAGGATAGCAGGAATGACGAGTCCCGATACAAATACTACACTGCTGATTAGACGCCCGAATGGCACTTGAGTTGCTTCACGAATAGCTCAATGTTAGCCATTTTGCAAGCATATTGGTTGTTAAGCGGGAGTCAATTGCCTATTAGGTTTCTAGTATGTCGTACGTTTGTTTTTATCTATCGGTGCATCTGAGCTACCGTAAATATACGCAGCAGCACTACCTAACCAAATGCACATCACACGCTTAAAAGTTACATTAAAATCAAAGTACTTTCTTAATATCGTTACAGAAAACATAATTATGTCGAAATCATTGTTCATTGCTTTGATCCATAAAATCTTGTTTTCAATCAGAAATAAGAAAACCAGTAATTCAATGTATGACCGATACCTGGGCAAAATCAATTGTCATTGTCACACATGGCATATGATTTTACAAAGTCAAGCTCAAGATACGTTTCATTAAAAGGCAACATGTGTTCAAACATACTTTATAATGTTTGACTAAATATAAAGGTCTGAAGCATATATTAGGTACATATAGATCAGTCAGTGTAAGCTGATGCCGTGTATCAAACGCTGCTTTTGCCGTCGGCTGTCTTTACACGTAAGATCATGTGAGCTCAAAGATACTGGGACCTCAAAGACATCTTTTGTTGATGTACGCTTATCATATCAGTGAAATATTGTGAGCGTCTGACCATTCAAGGCCTGCAAACAAGACTAGCTTTGTCCTCTCGGCAGTCACTGGATTCCCCGCAAGGCAGGGTTGAAGAGAGGCCATATGTTTACGTTGTTGGTTGGCTGGATGTCGATCATGATCCTGCAACGTTTATTAGCAAGCAAAGGTGTCAAAAATAATATCATTTGTAACTGATATCTTTTGATACAAACTGATAAAAACTGTGGCGTATACCGCCGACTTAAGCTCTTGCAATCTCATGACCATTAAGACCTATACAAAATTCGCTGTAGATAATTGCCGAAAGCATTAGCATTCACATCAATAATCATAATTCTGGACAAATGGCCCACCGACGCAAACACAGAGAGTGCTTTGG
>CM067352.1:34115711-34118211 GCA_034190875.2 Urechis unicinctus | reverse complement strand
TCATATGTATATATATATACATATGTATATATGTATACATATATATACATATTTCTACATATATGTATAAATATATATGTATATGCGTATATAAATAAATATGTATATATAAATATATATATATATATATATATATATATAAATATATATATATATATATATGTATATATGCACATATATATATATATATATGTACTATATATATATATATATATATATATATATATATAGATATATATATATATATATATATATATATATATATATATATATATATATATATATATTCTTCATTGTCACTTTACTTCAGTTCCATCACAGCATTATGACTCTTTGATGCTGACGGCTATGATTCGGTGCCTAAGTGGAGATGCATGCAATATTCACAAACGTCATTATATATCGCATTAGGGGATAAAATATGCAGGTTAATGTCATTTCATTTATGATGCACCAGATCTTTAATATGTGTGCGATGAGTTTCGACATTTCCTTCAGTACTGGATCGCCGACGAAGGCTGGCACTTGCAACTCAGCCGCTTGCCTTGCGGCCCCTCATTTCTTCATTCTCAGAACTGTTTGTATTACAGAGAAAGCGATCAAAGAGGAGAGGTCAATTGATTTCTAGTAGCGCTTCAGCTATTCTATCTATTACAAGAGGACCACATAGTATATCGAACAATCAACGTCGTATTATAAAAAAATGTTTGTTTTTGATAGGTGAACCATCAAAGAAATATGCTTTTTGACACATTGACATTGAGCTACCTAGGGATACATGCCACATTGTTGAATAATGAGCCAGGCCTCTGATCAGTCTTCAATAGATAGGCAGACCGACTATCTTCAGAAACGGCTTGTGTATTCAAGTCATGCTCCTGTGACATGACGTATCTACTCGGTACACAAAACCTTCATTCGTTAGGCTTCTCCTAACTACGCTCTTGCTACTTGAATGTATCATACATAACGCGATATAGTCAGATATATTAATGATGCCTATATTCTACATGAAATCGTAAGATAATCCTGCCTCAGGGATGCATATTGTTTCTGCCCAATAGTAATCACAATAAAAGCAATTATTGCTTGAATCATGTCACTTTAGAACACATGCATAAAAAAACATACAATACATTACTAATGGTAGTTGAAACTGATATTCACACATTTATCAATTAATAATAGCAAATTACGTTTATTGTACGTTTATTGTACCTAATGCTTACACATCATGGCCGCCAACCCGCTTGATATGAACGAGCTGTATAAAGAGATGACTGAAATGGCGGTATCCTCATGGTACGCTACCCGTACAGCTTTTAGTAGTCGTTGACTACCGCTAGATGATTCATTTTACATTATTTGTACATAAGATAGACTGAACGAGATATGATGATAACTGTTATTCGATCGGTCGGCACACAAAGTTCACGAGCCAAGTGGCCCAGCTTATAGCTACGCTAAGAGGGCTCGCTCGCGCCTCAGTCCGTCACAATATTTGCTGCTTATCATAGCGTTTATCTGAAAATCGCACGTTATAGATTGATTCGGGGGTGCTGTACTCTCGAACAATCAGAAGACTCCATATCCTCAACATGAGCCGAAAAGCGCAGATCCCCGAGGAAACCATTATGCTTCTCTTTGGGGTTTGACGAAACCAAACAAAACACGATTTATGCCGCCTTATGAGATCGTTTTCAACATTGGCTTCGAAGCTTTAGAATACATAGTAGGTTTCATCTCAGCCGTGCGGAAATACAGGGATCAATAACATGCTCTGAAACAATTAATCATGCAAAAGTGTGAGAATCAATAAATAATAATCTTTATACGCGAGTCTTGTGCTTTCAACGTTGCATTGTAATGGTTACAAACTATTATGAATCAGATATGAATGGTTATGCTTGGTCAACATTTCATACAAGGATGTTTTGACAACGTTAAGTACAAGGTATGATTAAATCATCGATATGGCGCGGTGTGTTCGCAAACGAGCACCACCCGCCGGTGTCACTATGAGAGCCCCTATATTTATAATCGTTTATGTTTATCTTTCCTTTGATTGCATGCTTCATGAATGAAGTCGCCGTCTTTTACTTCAACATGCTGTACTTTCAGATGGGCTCATTACAGATATACCAAGAGACTGCTCAATTATTCAAGTCAATTGCAAAAGTAGCTGTTCATAAATGCAATGTTGCTTCCGAGAGAAGGTCAACAAACATCCTCGCTATTTTGGCATGCATATACGCTCACATTATGGGGGCAGAAATGACTTCGAGAGGCGATAGGCCCGCAATAATGTGATCCTCTGCCGCAGCCCCTTTGTCTTGACATATGCATTTCATAAACATACTGCACTATATTGTATGAGTGTCTGTATCCCCCAATGGAAGCTTTCGTTGCATAAAGTATGAAATCGTAATTCATATTTCCATCCCGAACGACAAGCGTCTGGCCCATGACTCACATCACGATGATCCTTAGTGCCATCGAG
>CM067352.1:34077073-34107840 GCA_034190875.2 Urechis unicinctus | reverse complement strand
CATTAAGGTTTGCATTAAAGCTTCATTTTAGCTGCATATCAAGTTACCAAAAAGTTTTGTTTATTTCTGTCCGTAACTGAGTTTAACCAGCGCTTACTTATTTTATCGACCACGATTGCGTCACTAGTCGTAAGGGAAACTCATGGAAGCACCATGAGTAATGAATGGTGAGATAAGCGATGCTTTGCCGGCACATACATAATCGAAGCTATAATGTGCATGAAGGGATTTCTTTATTGCCTTGTTTATCAATGGATAATTGAAAAATTAACTTGAACCATTCTATTTGCACCATTCCACTTGAACCATTCCAGCAAAACAATTCCTCTTGTTCGCAGTCATATGCATCAAAATGAATGAGCCATTTAGTGGGGAAATGTCCAAGTCCACAGCCTTAATCAGGGAGAGATTCCGGAAGTAATATTGAACATCAGTCAGCAATAGTTGAACATGGCACGTGCTGTATTGGACACATCAGAAACCAAATATTGGGCCTGGCTGTTGTGATCGCAAGAATCGCTTTAGGGTAATGATTTTCGTACTTTAACTAAGGATGCATTCTGTCGCATCTGGTTTAAAAGTAATCGCTTTGTTTGTTACAATTACAGTCGATCGACTGTCATAACGCATATGACGTTCTTTAAACGTCTACTGTTGTAATCGTTCCGCGGTGAATTGAGCAACGATAGCAATGCCATACTCTCTGATAAAACGTGAACTTTGTTCGTGCCACAGGGCATGTGTGTGTGTCTGTGTATGGGTGTGTGTGTGTGTGTGTGTGTGTGCGTGTGTGTGTGCGTGCGTGTAAGTGTGTGTGTGTGTGTGTGTATTTATATATGTATAACTCTCGATCCACTGGTATAACCAGCAGTTATTGTTACGAAAAGGCCCAAAAACAGGTTATCTGTGTCCAATACAACACATGATGTATTAATGAATTTCTGGCTGGTATTCTGCATTACTTCTGGGATCTCTCCATGGTTAAGAATATGTAAATGGCTCATTTATGCAGTTAGCATGAAACTTCAAAATAGATTTTTCCGTGGCGCACTGCCTGAGACTGACCTATATTATGCTATGAAACAAACACAACATCAACGATCGACACAAATCTGTGCCGAATGTTCATTGGTTCATTGTCCTACATTCTTCTTGGCATTATGTTTGAGGATATGAGTTGCTTGATTGGGACGAAAAGTGTAAAGTGTTGTATGAGGGGGCAAGCAAACTAAAAGCAATTACATGCTTATATTGGCAGATAACATTCATAACATTTTGGTGTGACGTTTCGGTTGTTCTGATTCCACACTGTAGCTTTCAAATTATTAATAACATTTCTCGCTTCATATCCTCTTCACGAGTCGGGGGATATCCACGGGGTAATGAAAGCGGTTTTACGGCAGTGAATAGAGGCTTCACCAGTATTGCATCATTTCTGTTCGATTAAAGGTACTTCTTGACAGATATTACCAACAGCCTATGTTGTCTATTGGGTATATATTGTAATTTACTCATATCACAGCTTTGTGAGGATAAAAGGGAAAATAAAGGTATGCGCATGCGAACCCGATTTGTGGGGTATATTATTTATGGTAATTTTTCCAATATGCAATGCCTAGCAATATTATCGCGGACATATCCACACTGCAACGTGCGGGTATCCCTTCTTCTTGGAAGCCCATTTGCTCTGTCCAGGAACATTTCAACCTATATCAAATTCCATTATGCAAAAACAACGAGAACATCAATTTGCCCATTTATATAATCGGTGCTCACAAAATGTCGGGGGAGGAATTGAGCGTAGCCATTATGCTGTCTGGACACGTACTTTGTAGATCCAGGGCACTGAATCAGCCTGAACTATTCACAAGACATTTGATTTTTAGATATTGCTCTTTGAAACTGGCCGTATTGTCGTGCCGAAAATATCAGTAAGATAATGAATCAACATGAGAGGCATGGATGATAAGGTTGATAGTGGGTATTTGCAATATCAAACCGGTCACTATTTTATTGTCGGTACTATAACACACATACATATCCACTCTCAGGCAGCATGCTATCATTGTCTTATTCCACAATAGATCATTCACATCTGTTTAGGAGAAAATGGTCATTTGTTTCAAAGCGTCAGCATCGTTTAATTAAATTGGTCGGTCTGTTCGCATAAATATTCATTGGCACAGTAACGTTAGCAACAAGCAAACACAAATCATCATATGCCTATCAGCGAACCTGGCCAGAAGCTTATTGGTAAATATAATGCGCAACCTTAATTATTGTTTGGTGTTATCTTTCTGTCAAAATGTTTTGCGATTTCTAATTTCCGTTGTCGCTTTATCACATTGAGGCATCAGCTTCACCACTAATTCACGTTGTCACTCTGGGATTATTATCATAATATATATATAGGGCAATCAGAGCCATTGTTTTATTGGGATACGGAATAGGGGCTGCCCCAGGACCAGCTTTGGCATTGCAATTCAAAGATGTGCAAATGATTAAACTTTTACGACCAAATACTTTTTGTGTTCTATCCGGACTAACGCATTATTTCCCTTCTATGAAGAGCATAACCCCATCAAACATATCAATTGCTGGGTTCTCTGCACGACACAGCACGCTACCTTCTAGTATAATTATCATGGCCTTAACGGATTTCAGGACTAATTGTGTGTACAATTTGGACAAAGTAAGCGCATTGTGTGAAATCATATGTTATTCTCAAATATGTGGTCAAAGCCGCGCTTCGGAGTGAAAACATTGTTGTATAATGTATGTTGTATGCCGATTTGACGCCGATCAGTTGCTTGCTTTGCAGTAAATGAGCCATTAATCATCAACCACCAGAAAGAAGCTTCATCGCGGAATCCCTTCATGTGTTATGTTTTAACTCTCTATTTGTTTGCTGCAAAGTCATTGCTAATAAAAGGTCAAAGAGACTTGTGGACGGTGCACCTGTTTATTTTCAAGTTGGACATATGAAACGTCCACTTCAGTGTTCTTTTGTTTGTATCGTATTTACCTGGTATTCATCACTTGCAATGAAACGGCAAATGACAATTGCGGTATTAGAAACTATGGAGGGTGGACCTAAAGACGAATGCAATATCTATGTAAGCTAAAGTGATCCAACTAAGATGCATTATACTTGGTTGAATGCAATTTCTAAAATGAGAGGCGTACAGTGAGCATTGGCAGTAATTTGTTTATCTCTTCTTACACACACGCACACATACACACACACGCACACACACACACACACACACACACACACACACACATATACATATATATATATATATATATATATATATATATATATAGTATGTATGTAATATATGTATATATATGTATGATATATATATATATAGAGATATTTATATATATATATATATAGATATATATATATATATATATATATATATATATATATATATATATCTCTATATATATATATATATATCTCTATATATATATATATATATATATATATATATATATATATATATATATATATATATATTGACATACATAATTGTGATGGATAAAAGCACTTCCCGGCATCCGAAGGGTTGTGCGTGATGACACAATTTGTCACTTTAATGTGCCCACTCAGTATAATTCATATAATGTAACTTGCGTGCTGTTTCAGATAACGACTACTTTTCACTGATATTTCTACGCCTGCCAGGGACGCTAATCAAGTCGTGTCCATAGGTGATGATTAAGTCAAAATGCGCGATCAATATGACTCGATGGCACTAAGGATCATCGTGATGTGAGTCATGGGCCAGACGCTTGTCGTTCGGGATGGAAATATGAAATTACGGTTTCATACTTTATGCAACGAAAGCTTCCATTGGGGGATACAGACACTCATACAATATAGTGCAGTATGTTTATGAAATGCATATGTCAAGACAAAGGGGCTGCGGCAGAGGATCACACTATTGCGGGCCTATCGCCTCTCGAAGTCATTTCTGCCCCCATAATGTGAGCGTATATGCATGCCCAAATAGCGCGGGTGTTTGTTGGCCATCTCTCGGAAGCAACATTGCATTTATGAACAGCTACTTTTGCAATTGACTCGAATAATTGAGCAGTCTCTTGGTATATCTGTAATGAGACCATCTGAATGTACAGCATGTTGAAGTAATAGACTGCGACTTCATTCATGAAGCCTGCAATAAAAGGAAAGATAAACCTAAACGATTATAAATATAGGGGCTCTCATAGTGACACCTGCGGGTGGTGCTCGTTTGCGAACACACCGTGCCATATCTATGATTTAATCATACCTTGTACTTAACGTTGTCAAAACATCCTTGTATGAAATGTTGACCAAGCATAACCATTCATATCTGATTCATAATAGTTTGTAACCATTACAATGCCACGTTGAAAGCACAAGACTCGCGTATAAAGATTATAATTTATTGATTCTCACACTTTTGCATGATTAATTGTTTCAGAGCACGTCATTAATCTCTGTATATCTGCACGGCTGAGATGAAACCTACTATGTATTCTAAAGCTTCGAAGTCACTGTTCAAAACGATCTCATAAGGCGGCATAAATCGTCTTTTGTTTGGTTTCGTCAAACCCCAAAGAGAAGCATAATGGTTTCCTCGGGGATCTGCGCTGTTGAGGATATGGAGTCTTCTGATTGTTCGAGAGTACAGCGCCCCCGAATCAATCTATAACGTGCGATTTTCAGATAAACGCTATGATAAGCAGCAAATATTGTGACGGACTGAGGCGCGAGCGAGCCCTCTTAGCGTAGCTATAAGCTGGGCCACTTGGCTCGTGAACTTTGTTTGCCGACCGATCGAATAACAGTTATCATCATATCTCGTTTAGTCTATCTTTTGTACAAATACTGTAAAATGAATCATCGTGCGGTAGTCAACGACTACTAAAAGCTGTACGGGTAGCGTACCATGAGGATACCGCCATTTCAGTCATCTCTTTATACAGCTCGTTCATATCAAGCGGGTTGGCGGCCATGATGTGTAAGCATTAGGTACAATAAACGTACAATAAACGTAATTTGCTATTAATAATTTATAAATGTGTGAATATCAGCTTCAACTACCATAAGTAATGTTTTGTATGTTTTTTTATGCGTGAGCTCTAAAGTGACATGATTCAGGCAATAATTGCTTTTATTGTGATTGCTATTGGGCAGAAACAATATGTATCCCTGAGGCAGGATTATCTTACGATTTCATGTAGAATATAGGCATTATTAATATATCTGACTATATCGCGTTATGTATGATACATTCGGACAGCAAGAGCGTAGTTAAGATAAGCTCAAAGAATGAAGGTTTTGTGTGCCGAGTAGATAAGTCATGTCACCGGAGCATGACCTGAATACTCAAGCCGTTTCTGAAAGTAGTCGGTCTGCCTATCTACTGAAAACCGACCAGAGGCCTGGAAAAGGGGGCCGTACACCATGCAACTTAGCGTATGGTTATGAAACGCAATCTTATCATACACAACTGAAGCCCATTATTCAACAATGTTGCATGTATCCCTAGATAGCTCAATCTCAATGTGTCAAAAAGCATATTTCTTTGATGGTTCACCTATCAAAAACAAACATTTTTGATAATACGACGTTGATTGTTCGATATACTATGTGGTCCTCTTGTAATAGATAGAACAGCTGAAGCGCTGCTAGAAATCAATTGACCTCTCCTCTTTGATTTTATCTGTAATACAAACAGTTCTGAGAATGAATTAATGAGGGCCACAAGGCACGCGGCTAAGTTGCAAGTACCCGCTTTCGTCAGCGATCCAGTACTGAAGGAAATGTCCGAACTCATCGCACACATATTAAAGGCCAGGTGTATCATATATGAAATGACATTAACCTGCATATTTTATACAATGACGTTTGTGAATATTGCATGCATCTTCCCTTAGGCATCGAATGATAGCCGTCAGCATCAAAGAGTCTTAATGCAGTGATGGCACTGAAGTAAAGTGACAACGAAGAATATATATAAATATATATATATATATATATATATATATATATATATATATATATAGAGATATATATAGATATATATATATCTATATATATAGATATATATATAGATATATAGATATATATAGATATATTTATATGATATATATATTATATATATATATATATATACACATATATATACATAAATATATATATGTATGCATATATATAAATATATATAGTGTATATATATATATTTATATATATATATTTATATATACATATAAACATATATATATGTATAAAAAATATACATATATATATATATATATATAAATATATATATAAATATGTATATTTATATTAAATATATAATAAATATATATATACAGATATATGTAAATATATATGCATATATATATATATATATATATATTATAATATAATATATATGCATAAATATATATATATAGATATATTTAATCTATATATATATATATTGCATATATATATATACAGATATATATATATATATATATATTATATATATATATATATAAACATATATATATCTATAAACAGATATAATATGTATATATGGTTATATATATATATATAATATATTTTTATATATATATATATATATATAATGCTATGCATATAGATATAAATATATATAAATATATATCTAGATTATATACTATATCTATATATAATCTAGATATATATCTATAACAGATATATATATTTATTATATTGCCTCTCTATATAAATCCATATATATATATATATATATATCTATATAGATATATATATATATATATATAGATTCCGTTATATATATATATATGTATATATATATATATATATCAGGTACTATATATATATATATCTATATATATCTCTCTCTATCTCTCTAGGAGGATTTCTATAGATCTGATATATCTATCTATGGCTATAGAGATCTCTCTCTCTAGATATATAGATATATATATATCTCTATAGTAGATATATATAGAGATCTAGTAGAGAGAGATATCTAATCTCCTATATCTCTATATAGATCTATATCTATATATCTCTATATATATCTATATATATATCTCTCTCTATATATATATTATATATATCTATATATATATATATATATATATATATATATATATATATATATATATATATATGGCTCAGTTGCATAGTTGATGCCTCAGGGAAACAAAAAAGATTAAGTGCATATTACCGATGCACTAAGCACCATTATTTTCACAAAACTTTGAAAGGTATTGCAGGCAAGCATTCCGTTGCCCACAATGTTATTCAGTGCTAACTACTTAAAACATAATATTTTTAAGATGAGCAAAGAATGAGTAAAATACAATGAGATTGTTTTCGATTGGATGCAGTTGTTCGAAAGATGTTTATTCATTACGCGGAAATTTAATCATGCTGATTCTTACAGTTACTGGCAAGTGTGAAATGTAGGAAGTATGATGAATTAATCGGCTTTAATTCGGTTGTTATACGAATTGAAGCACGATGTCTACGTCGGGTTGTAGATGTAGCAGTTATATCGTCACAAACCTTTACATGTGCTACTTCTACGAAGTTGCACACTAACTGCATCCAGAACAGTATCTGTCTTAATAAGTGGAAGGAATAATAATGTAATGCTTCACATAAATCTTGCCCACTTGTGTTGATAGCAGTCCAAGCATACATCCACGTAAACTCTCTTTAAACCAACAACGATTGCGGTTAGTCACATAGCATGCAAATAACAATAGATGCAGTTGGTGGAAGGAAGCTGTGCAAGTCAAACAAACCAGCTGGATAACGATTAACCTTATATGGCGCTACCAACAAGCAAACAGGGTCCTATATGAATAATGGTTTCAGAATTTATAATTTTCTTTGAAATGCAGACGTGTAGGTAATGTCATAGCGTATATGTAGCAATTCGTACTACAATATATTTAGTAGGATTAGATAATAGGGCTATTGACGATGAAATATCGTCAGCAGAGCCGCCGACATGTTCTTATATTCTTTGGCTCCAGATTAGTAGAACTGTGTAATAATACTATACAAGATGGAGATATCCCTAATAGATTTAGATTAATTGTTCTCTTTTTTCCGTTATTTTGTATAGGTGTTAATGGTCATGAAATTGCAAGAGCTTAATTCGGCGGTATACGCCTCAGATATTAGTTTTTATCAGTTTGTATCAAAAGATATCAGTTACAAATGATATTATATTTGACACCTTTGCTTGCTAATAAACGTTGCAGGATCATGATCGACATCCAGCCAACCAACAACGTAAACATATGGCCTCTTCAACCCTGCCTTGCGGGGAATCCAGTGACTGCCGAGAGGATAAAGCTAGTCTTTTTTGCAGGCCTTGAATGGTCAGACGCTCACAATATTTCACTGATATGATAAGCGTACATCAACAAAAGATGTCTTTGAGGTCCCAGTATCTTTGAGCTCACATGATCTTACTTGTAAAGACAGCCGACGGCAAAAGCAGCGTTTGATACACGGCATCAGCTTACACTGACTGATCTATATGTACCTAATATATGCTTCAGACCTTGATATTTAGTCAAACATTATAAAGTATGTTTTGACACATGTTGTCTTTTAATGGAACGTATATTGAGCTTGACTTTGTACTTCGTAAATCATATGCCATGAGTGACAATGACAACTGATTTTGCCCGGGTATCGGTCATACATTGAACTACTGGTTTTCTTATTTCTGATTGAAAACAAGATTTTATGGATCAAAGTAATGAACAATGATATCGACATAATTATGTTTTCTGTTACGATATTAAGAAAGTACTTTGATTTTAATGTCACTTTTAAGCGTGTGATGTTCATTTGGTAAGGTAGGGCTGCTGCGTATATTTACGTAGCTCAGATGCACCGATAGATAAAAACAAACGTACGACATACTAGAAATCTAATAGGCAGTTGACTCCCGCTTAACAACCAATATGCTTGCACAATGGCTAACATTGAGCTATTCGTGAAGCAACTCAAGTGGCATTCGAGCGTCTAATCAGCAGTGTAGGATTTGTATCGGGACTCGTCATTCCTGCTATCCTGAACCACTTAGGATATTATACCAGCAGCCCTCCTGCGTATCACATTGCCCAGAAGTACTTTGGAAGCTAATGGTAGTTTTTATTAGCTTGTTATCTAGTTTTACTTGCGTGTAATACGCTCATTATAAAGGATGTGTTCTACATGGGGAGCGATTGGATGGACCAAATGCAAGTAATCATAGTGAATTGTCACGTTGTTTCACACTGCCTTTGTATTCCAAGGTACTGGGCAATACTTTATACACGCGAATTAAGTATTACCCACAATTGATGAATGATCATACCAAGATCGAGCTAGGTATATTATATGTGTGACAAAGTGGTTCGCCATTACTGACCAAAACTTTTATGGAATCCCATATACAGCAATTACCTCAATTTGAAGGCCCCCGCAATATAACGTAAGCACATTAGGTATTAACATGAACAGAGAATGTATATCAGTGGCAACGATAACGGGTTCGTTTATTCTTGTGCAAATGTCATAGATGGACGCAATGTCGAGTTGGACACGGGTGTGAAGAATCTAGGAGCCATGGTCCGAAAGTATTAATGTATAAATAATACGGGTCACACACACACACACACACACACACACACACACACACACACACACACACACACACACACACACACACACACACACACACACACACACACACACACACACACACACACACACATACACACACACACACGCACACACACACACACATACGCGCGCGCGCACGCGCACACACACACACACATACACACACACACACACACACACATATATATATATATATATATATATATATATATATATATATATATATATATATATATATACATACATAAATATATTTATATATATATATGTATATATATATGAAAATATATATGTATATATATAAAATATATATGAAAATATATTGTATATATATATGTACATATTATCGATCAATATTTACAGATATCAGTCCCAATGACTAATATTAATATATATATATATATGTATATATATATATATATATATATATATATATATATATATATATATATACATATATATATATATATATATATATATATATATATATATATATATATATATATATATATATATATATATATATATATATATATATATATATATACATATATATATATTTATATATATTAATATTAGTCATTGGGACTGATATCTGTAAATATTGATCGATACATGTGTGGTATGTTTTAGTATTTCACTTTTTCGATGGCATATTTGCTGCGTATAATTCCAAGTAACACGGACACAGGCGCTGATAGAGAGAATTTGCACGACATAACTCATAGCTTAATGGCTCATTGACAGTGGTTATGCAACCGGCATGCTTGTACAATTGATTCTTGATGGCTCTTAACAACGATTGAATAACTCAAGATTCTTTTATGCGTTTGCTTTCTGTGGAAAAGGACTTCATCCAGGAAGACGGATGCGAGCCACTTCCACCCGATTGGCCACGAGGCACACATTAATTTGGTTTGAAAACGGTGGTCCTGCGTAACTGGGGATTGATACGTACTTGCGCGTACTCTAACGTAGTCTACCATTCTCAAATGTAGTCAGACGAACCACTTCGTTCCCTTCAGTCCCGCTGCGTGGGCGAGCCTCTTCCGAATAAGTGTAGTCTAGCGTAGTTTAATGTACACTAATGTGGTTTACCTTTCTTTAACGTGCTTATCCGTTCCCATTCGGTGGCTCATCACCCAAATTCCTTATCGTAGTTCAACGTAGTGTGACCTTGTTTAAACGCACTGACACCACGTCTGATCAATAGTAATCTACCCTACGGATCACAGCGTCCATTAATGTGGCAACACCTATGGGCCCGCCATATTGTTACACATTAGAGTACGAAAATAGTCTTCCACTTTTCCCATAGTCCTTGTTTCTAGTCTACAAAAATCAGGGACAACTTCAAGTAATACATATTATTTTCATTAATCATTAAAGATATGGTCGAAACAACAGTGTGTGTGTGTCTATTTCTGTGTGCTCGTAAATCGGAGAAGGATTATTATGCACAAAGGCTAAATGACGCATGATGAGACACTAATGTGGTGACCGCAGCATTGACAAATGCCGTCAATCTCTTTTGCGACTTCAAGTCCAACCCAGGGTATATTATATGATCAGGGTGAACGAATCGATGTCCCGGCAGAAATATATTCGATGTAACACCCCAGTAACACTGAGCCATCGGTGATTGATCGGTAGTTTTTTAGCCAAATTATGGAGTGAACCAATGACAACGTATTTAACACCGATATCACCTATTGGTCACCTGTTTTCCACCGATCAACTGCTATTGGGGAAAGATAGGTTTTATCGTTAAAAAATCGGTATGAACAAAGTAAATGGCAGATTGGTGTTTTTATTATTAAAATCACGTAGCACAAAACAGTTTCAGCTGTTAACTTACACACAAAACAATACAACATGAAAACAATCTCTAGAATCAAATGTCATTTCAGATATGAATATTGTTTTTGTCCTGTTATCTCACTATAAACTGTCTTGCGGCTGCCAAGGCACAGACCCTGCGGGACTATTAACGTACTTGGACAAGTACTCCATCTGCTGCTTGGCGTCGATTGTATCACGATTATGGCGCCTGACTTGCTGGATTGCAGTCAGCATCTCATCCGTTCTCCAGGCTCCAGGATCAGAGTTGTGCTGGTCATCTTCTTGGTCCAGTTGAGGTTGTTACAGGCCGGGATACCTCATCCTCATTAGATTGTGCAAGCACACACACGATTCAACTATTGCTGCAGCAACTTCCGGTGTTTGCTGCATGGTCATGAGAAGCACTCTGAATCTGGCCGCCGGGATGCCAAATGCATTTTCGACCACTGTTCTCCCTCTAGATAGCCGGTAATTGGTTATCAATTTCTCCCTTTCCAGGCCGCGTCTCCCATAAGGCTTCATCAAATAGGTCGTTAACCCAAAAGCATCGTCACCAAGAATGAAGTACGGCGTATCACGGTCATCATTTGGAAGAGGTTCTGGAGGTGGTAAGCCAATGGTTCCATCTTCTAGCATCTTATTGGAATTGTTATATATCTGGGCATGTGCTCATGGCCTCCGACGTCTATCCTCAGAAACCTGTAGTTGGTATCAATAAGAGCCATGAGCACAATTGAGAAAATTCCTTTATAGTTGTTATATTCGGAGTCGGATCTGCAGGGTCAGTGCAATGAATTTGCCAATAAGTGCTCCACATGCATGAGGGATATTCCACCTCCTTTCAAACACTTCAGCTATTGGCCTCCATTCTTCAGGTGTATTGGGGATAGGGGTGACCACTTAGCTGTATGTACTATGGCCTCGCAGACTTCTGGGATAAAAAAGGAAATTGTTGTCCTAGCCACCCTAAAATCATAGGAGAGAACTCTCCTGTTGCTAGGTGCCTGAGTAATACCGCCAGCTTCAATCCGGTATCAAGGGCTTTTTTTCAGTTGGTGTCTGACTTCTGAAGTCTGGGCGCGAGGCGTTGCAGAGGCTCGTCGAACATTTCCGGGGTCATCCTCATGACGTTCTTGAAAGAGCTGTTGTCCCCCTCCCGCTACTCTGCAAGAATGGTGCTATACTGTCCAAACTGAAGCCTTCTCTCCTGTGTTAAACAGGGCCTGGTCCAACATCTCCTTCGTCTCCTTCGGCGGCGTCTATGATCAGCTATGGGCTGCTGAACGTGCTGAATGGCCTGTCTGACATTGAGAATTGCCTGCTGCTGCAACATGACACCAAATTGCTGGATGGCTCTGCCATTCTCCATGATGTCAACTCAAATGCAAAAAGATTATCGGTTCTCATCACTTAAATTGTTTTAATAAAAGAACCGACAGCAACCTATATCACGAGATATGCAAGCTATTAATCACTGATATCGCCGATCGGACAATGATAACCAAATATGAATCACCGGCCATATCTGACGTAAAGTGTTTAACCACTGATGGCTAGCTATCAAACACCGATTAATCAGCGTTACGCCCGAATTAGCTCCGATTTACAAACGATAAAAACCGATAGTATTTCAGTATATTTATCGATGAAAACATCCTTATCACCGATCCAACCCCGTTTGAGTTGCTTTCGGTCACCTACCAGCAACCCATGAAATGTTTGATTAACCGATTGAACACTTGTCCACCACCGATGGCCGTTTACACAGAAAATCAGAACTAAAATCACGCATGACAACCGATCAAAACAGCGAGTAATTTAAAATAAAATGACCGATTGGGGACCGACCGTCGGTGTAACTGGGGTATATGAAACGACCATATCATGTTTGGCTGATCAAGCATAATATAGTTGACGCAACGCCCACAACCTCCCATCAAATATAGCTCCGGTACTCCGGCTCCGGCTTATCATTCAACAGTCGAATCACAGAGTATGCTAGCACCCACAATTATATATTGTGGGTGTGACACGATTGTGAGTCTACATGCATCAGCTATTTTTCATGCCTAATTCTAAGGGAAAGAAATCTGGTAATAATACGACACGCATTATAGTCTTTGCATAGAATTGCACATGTCAGGTAGCTAGTTTGGTTGGGTTGTGTGATTGTTAGCAGCGTCATTCGTTGCTGTATAAGCCAAAATAATAACTATATTATTGTTATTTTGACGGTCAGGCTGGGATTAAATATTGTTCGTTTAGTCTGTTTGCATTTTAAAGTTTTTTAATGCAATACGTATTGGCTATTTTTCGTCCCAATTTTGGCTACATGTTTGATATGAGAATGAAGTCCTCAAAATTGTTTTCGAGATGTTTACGTTAATAATCAATGCTGTAGCACCCCTTCTCATTTCGACACTATATTTATAAGACAACAATTGCAATGAGCTGTTGTTTATTCATTTGACGTGCCTCGTTGTGAGGGTAAAACAATGAATCAAGAAAGTCAACTAATCGACATTACTTAATTGTGCTGACATGAATTGCCATCACGTCATCGCGTATAATGGATTATTGTAACGCTGTAGCATCTAAATGTCTTTAATGTAACATGCCTGAGCAAATGTTTTACCACAATGAGTGGCAAATTCAGAAGCTGGGACATTGCGAGATTTTCCAGATTATAAAGTTACGGTTAACTGTCAACATCATGCATGGTCGTACTATGCATGCCCTATCGGTATAAAGGGACCAAAACACTGTGTGGCAAAACACCACTTTACAAATCGAACATAAAACTTGTTCCACAATGTCCGTGCAGTTGGGTTGTGTTAGAAACATTGTTTGTTCACGTGTTACTCTGACATCTGCCATACTCTTGACAAATTTGCCATCGTTTCCGGTAGATTATATACCAAATATACACCAATTATAGCAACCATGTTGTGTCAAGTCACAATTATGCCTAGCTAAGCCGATATTGTTCAAAATAAAATCTTCATTGAAACGATCTTTTACCAACCATGCATAAATGAGCAGATTCGATTCGCAGTCCCCAAAATACCATTTGTCGTCCGCTAATCATATGTGCAGGGCTACAATTTATAATAAATTTGGTCCACGTGGATTGCATTAATAGCAAAAATGGATATAATATACTTTAATTTAAGCGTCGTAATGTTGCATTAACTATGATTTAATAACAATGATTTCTATATGCCCCTCTTAGAATGCAAACTATGGGTATTCTTGCTGAAGTAAGGATGGTATTTGGATTTGTCTCTTCATTGTTACACATAAATGGGCCTTGCATTCACTGCAACATTATTGCGTGCCTTGAATAAATGTAAAGCAGCAAATAACCGGTATTGCTTTACTCGCTGAATACAAGATTTGTGCACTTACGTTATGACAAAATAGCTTTATGAGTTGCTATTCGCTACCAATTACGAACTGGTCGCGTATTTTGATTGTGCAACCGGAAACGATAATTAAGTAAACTGTGCATCATGTCGGAAAAATCTAAAAACAACCGTGAAAATAACCTTGCCTAACTACAAAAAAACATATCAAGAAGGCGCTAAAAGTGTGGAAAGTATAAAAAAAACACATCTCTTGTCCTCTTAAACAGGGCAACGCAACAGAGACAAATCGGAAATCGTGGCTGCTTGTCCTATCACGTATTCACCATAAGAATAATGTAATATGTGTGCAATTCTGCATATTTGTCATTTAGATTAAAACGTAACACTGAAGATGCACCATACCGACTTATGTACTTAAATAGAGGCTACAGCTTGCATTGTTTTGATCTATACCTGATTCCAACCTGAGGCATTTCGGCCTTCAGTTGTCGATAACATTATGCAAGCATAAGCCCCTTTATCTCGCTAATTGTTAATATCATCTCATGCCGCATCGATCGACAGTAAAATATAGGAATGTGCGTTGGAAAACAAGCTTGAGAAGGAACAATCCTGCATGGATAGCAGGAATGCATACCACATCCTATAAGATAAGATAATTACGTGATCATATAAGTTAATCTACTGAGTAGGAATAAGTTATATTTTATTCTATCTTCCTGCCAAGATATACAGAGAAATACGCGAGATAATCTCGGTGATAAGTAATAGTACGTCATTGAGCATAATATTTACATCACGGGAGCTATACAAATGTACCTTTTGGACATTTAAGTTCTGTAGCACCGTGTCCGCTGTAATGATCACCCGATGGCACGCGAGGCGCAATAATGTGTTATTAACATCCGTCCGATTTCCGTTGGGCTGAATTATAAGTAGTATAATCGGTATTGGCCGTCTATTAACCTATAACTTGTGTCTTAATGTGTAAAACCATGGGCGTATTATCCACCAACTTGATTATTCATGTAATACTCTGGTGTCTGTTAACCTTAAGACAAATTCATAAATAATCTGACATACTTCAATTACAGCTATGAAAACACATTCGCCACTGACTGTAGCTTGCAGACATTGCTATAGTAACTCACTAGCGAACTTTGAGCTGGATTAAGCAGGAATAATTGATGAATGCGATTAGAAAGATTGAATAGAGCATATGCATCAAGTTATTATGTTGTGTCAATTCAGTCATACGCCTAGCTACGCAGGTTATGTTTTGATGCGAATGTATATCGATACGTAAATGTTACAAATTAGTTAATGGCCTGAACATTTGATAGATTTACTCTCTCTAACATGCCATTGGCATTGCTTTATCATGTGTGTTAAATCTTGCCGACGTGAATTGTCATATTACAAAATGACTGAAGCTTATTTGCATAACATGGGTACAAATTACGTCCAATAACGCATTTTAATGAATAATATAATGTCATGTGGTTTGTAATTGAAAGCGTAAGTGCAAATGTACTTTCTAATCATGGACATTCGACTGATAAATCAAATATCCGCCAATCAAATATCCGTATCATGGACGGATGGCTTACCATCAGTGTACAAAATATATATGCCCTCTCAGTTGCTATCTATGCAGTAACTTTAACGTAAACTACCTTGAGTCTTCCCATTGTCATCCTCGATTATTACATTTTTCAGCATGACCAATGCAAAAGCAAAGCCATAAGTCCTTTATATTATGCCGAGGCAATACATGACGGTTGATGGCGGTCGAAAACCAAATTTCGATGAGCTTCATAAATATCGAAGCACAAAGCGCCCTTTTAGCAGCAGATTAATCTAGGTGAGAAATGGTTTCCTGGGAATACCTTCTTTAAAGTGTCACTTAAAAGAATGATTGATAAATGTAGGCTTTGTTGTCTCACCCCAGCAGCGTTCAGCAGTGTAAAATAATTTTGCAGCCGATTTCTGACTACACATGAACATAATTTCCACAAAGTCGAATTCAATCCGTGAAATGGATTATTCATATAGCGTAAATGCAGATTTATCTCTAACTTTTAGAAATACCCAATATGGCTCGTGGTTAGCACTATTCGACATTTAAAGCTTAAGCCCACCTGAGTTTGAGCGATAATACCCCAAAATTATTTCTCATAACAGGCGTACTCATTCAGGCGCATTATCAAAGTTTGAAAAAGTGCTTTTTGAAATTGTCTCTGTCAGACGCTGTGGATTATATGGTTGCATAATCAATCTATTGCGGACATGAGACTGGTTAAGAGCAGTGTTTTGGAGTCTCTTGGTTATATGGGTATAGGCAGAACGCATTAATCTGTCCGGTCGAACACGACTGAAGCTAAGCCACCAGTGCTTGAGGTATTTCAAGCGGTATTAACAGCCATCATTCACCCATTGTCAAACAATGTGGGCTCTGCAATGCAGCAAATAGGGTGGAAATCAGTTACAATATAACCGCCCAACAGCAACTATCAAATATCCCCAACCGCACGTTCGTCGTCAAGGTTTGTCATGTAGGGCAGTAAATGTGCCGTTCAGCTTAAGAATACTGTGTGATGAAAAAGATGCTGAACTGCCCCAAGGTGAATTAGGACATTATGCGTATTATATCAACCTACACCACAATGCTTTAAAAACATCCAGTTCATGGGTAAGTAGCTGGCTGTTGAGTGACTTTGCCATGAACAGCAGGTAGAGAAAACCTGACCTAAATTGTTTAGCTCATTCCATATAGATGGCGACGGAGATAACAATACAGCGGTATAACACGTGTCTGCTTCGCTAGAATGTATCTACATTGACTCAATAACACCACAGTAATTAAATTTGGGCTTCTGCAGGAATAACAATTGAATGCCATAATACATTTCTCAACTGCAAGTTGGTGTATAGATCTGCAGTATATTAACGTGTGATTTAGCTTCACATCTTAGCTGAAAATACATTTGCAACATTAAGCCCATGCAAGAAAATTTCAATTGAAGTCTGCTTCTGCAAAGAATTCAATTATTCAATGCATGCATTACTTGCTTTATTTTCGTTCTTGATCAGCTAACAATATAGAAAAATACTATCGGCCAGTAGCTCGTTAAGGTGCTATAGGTCATTTGCTATATAATCCAGCCGCTGTCGAATTAATTGCATGTTTGATACTTGGGTGCAAGCAACTCACATCCCAGTGAGCAGGCAAAAGAGCAAAAGCCATTCTGAGAACTTTTTCTGAGATTATTGATGATATAATTGCAATGGACTGCCAAAAGAGCTGTTTACTATGTTATTTCATGGTTATCGATGGAAGCATCTGTCAGAACATAACAATCATTTTGATGGATTGCATCGTATCGATTCAATTAAGCTACAAAAGCGCTAACAGTCTGTAGCTTAATTCATGGGCTTAACTTATCTTTGCAAATATGGACTATTCTGGCAGATTGCAATAGCAACTTTATGATGTATCTTGTGCACTATGACTGGAACACATGCATGCAGTTTAATATGCGTGAACCAAATAGAGAGTCATCTAATCGCAGCACTGCATGAATATAACCACACAATGTTGAACGCATTAATATGAGTGCTAACTTTATCATTTAAGGGATTGATATTATGCGGATATTGGTGAACGAGAACTATCAAGGCTTCGAGGAAGCTTGAATGCTCCTTTTGGTAAGCGTTTCTGAATTTGTTATTTGAATTGTTCTAATAGCTTGATCAAACCATAGACTGTGTTCAACGACAATAGTCAAGTGCCGTCCTATGAGTTGACTTAAGTTAACAGATGCCCGACTTGATATTGATCTTCGCCAATATCAGGGTTATTATGTTGTGTTATCGCGATCTACAGTGTACGCTTCCCAACACTTGGCTTAGTTCTCCTGGTGTTGAATGTGCAGTGTCAGCGATTGCTATGTTTACTATCGTATCTGCAGAGGCAAGGTAAGGGGCATCATCTTCTGCAGTTTAATGAAACATTAGCAGGTAACACATTTACGCAATCGAATGTGATTTGTGGCTGGTGATAAGGCTTGTTCACTATTTTGTGTAAACTTATTTGTACTGTAAGATATGTTTTCGCATTAGGTTTCGTACGGTATGCTTGCAACATGATTTTCAATGTCTGCCGGTATACAAACGCATAAAATAATACGGCAATATTTTATCTTTATGGGAAATGAGAGATGCGACAACCAGCAGCCGGCCCAGTTTGCCATAGATATTTTTCTCTACACCAATGTGAAGTTGGTATCACAATTTTAAAAAGCTACTTAGGATTTATTTCCCCCTAAAGCTGTATTAAAACTAATTTTTTACTCATTCATTTTTTTATGAGCCTTCCAGAAAACAGCCGTCTTAGTGAGGGTAATGGGTATTAAATTTTCATAAAAATGCTCTTTATAACCACATTAGCAAAAGACATATACAGCTTGTCAATGGATTCATCAATGATGACCAAAATTTAACTACAAGAAAGGGAATCTAAATTAAATTCATGCGTTGATAAAACCACAAACATCGAACAAACAAACGCATGACGACGTCCTCACAGCAAGCATTTGACGACAAAATACTTTGCTGCACAAAACACACACCTTCACTTATAAACGTAGGATCTAAGGCCATTGTACCCTCATTAGCTTTGTTAACCCGCGACATCATTCACCCAGTAGTTTTTTGACAAACACAAATCGTTAATCACCGACGACAGCAGCTGCTCTTGCCTAATGAGCCAAATATGCGTGGTAATATACGAATATCGGTCATACATATATTTGTTCTATTATACACAGATATATATATAAATTTATATATCTATATATAAATTTATATATATATGTTTATATAGATATATATGGATATATGTATGCAAATATATCTATATATATATACATATATATTTGTATATATCTTTATATATATGTTTATATACATATATATGTATATATTTATATAAATATATATAGATATAGCTGCATATTTATATATATATATATACATATATATATATATGCGTATATAAATATATATATATAACAAATATATATATATATATATATATATATATATATATATATATATATATATATATATATATATATATATATATATATATATATATATATATATATATATATATATATAGAAGGGAGAAAGTCTCCACAACATTCAAAAATGGCTATTATCTGCCTTATCAAAGAAACGTTGTTTAAGAAATGTTTAGTTGCACTTGTTTCTGCACCAGTGGCTAGATAGGTGAAATACCACATCGTCAGTATATCTGACAATGATCGTTTAAAGACATGGATGCTGTGAATGTATGTGAAAAAGTATTAAGTTGTCAACAATAACGTATTTTTGCTTTCACAGCAGCATTACTTAAGGTTCTGTGATGCATCGGATGTTAGTGTCTTTAGTGTCTTTGTTTAGGATGGGTTGTGTTGTCGTTGACGACGAGGGAGGATAGGAAGATCGACAGCATTATGATGACCATGTTGAAACAATAGTATAAACCTACAACAGAAACCTTAATTGCCACATAACGCTTCTTACTTCATCCATTGCTTTGGTAGGTATTTGTGTTCGTTACAAACAGGCGGCTTTATGAGGACCATATTGAAGCAATAGTATAAACCTGAAACCTTTGTTGTCAATTCATCCATTTTTTTCTTCTATAGCATTGTTTATTACATACCGAGCTTGGGAACGGAAGCTGCTGTTGGTGGAGCGGTTTCAACCAATATAAGTAGGAGGAAGAGAAAACTGGCAAACAAACTCATGCCTGTGACAAAAATGTAGACAACCTAGCCACAATATATTACATTCATGAATGCATTTAGCTAGAATGATATGTGTATGAACCATATCTATATCGTAGTGTTAATACTTAACTGATTACCTAGGCCTGTTCTGTCCGGACGTTCTGGTGGCAAACAGAATACAACCAGCGTGAGACATGCCAGAAAGATACAAGGTAATGTAAGGATATATCCTGAGAACACAAGTCGTCTCTCCATCGTCATTGTGAATAGCAACACTGTGTAATCTTCAGGGCTGCCGGGAGTAACGCGTTCAGAAGTATGATTCACAATATCCCACATCCGACTTTCATGAAAATCCGCTTGAAATGTACCAATATCAAGCCCGCCGCTGGCCAGGTCTAAATCCACCTCACGTGATGTATGGGTCCATGAACCAAACAACATGGCACATTTTTGTCGGTCAAATGGAAAGGCAAGAACATCCAGGGAACATGAACTCCGGAAGATCATGTGGGGTATCCATGTAACGTTTCCATCGGAGGAAATGAGAATCTGATTGTTGCGTAACTCATATTTCGGATCAGCTCTAACAACAACAAAAATGATTTGCAGAATGAGCTGTTTTGGCTCGTGCTTTATAGATACGAGAAAGCAATTATAGAAGCACGTAAGCAAAACACTCCAGCGCAGCCAATCACCATATTGTGCACATGAGCAAACATTCCTAATGGAATTATACGTCAAATATAAGGAAATGCAGTCCCATAAAAACTCACGTATTGATCAGCATAACGTCTGGAATCCAAATGTCGCTGGCGTCAAACCGCACATGGTCAACTCCTCCCCAATCGTCTGGCTTCCATTGCAGATATTCATCTTGCCATCGCTATTTCAGCGTACCATACATCAGGTGTAACAATCATTATTTCCTAGCCATTGCCCCTTAACTGGCAGCATAAATAACCACGGCATTCATCAAGCTTTTATCAGTGTATATCTCCTAAATGACTCCCATGAGGCAAGGTAATATGTTATTGTTCGTTGAGTTGTAGCATTATGACTTAATTAATTGGAGTGACTTCGAGCGCTTAAAAATGCAATTCAACAATCGACGACATTCATACCCCATAGATACGCACCATTTTGATCCACATACTGCTTATCATAATCTTATCACGTTCATCTAACTCCAAGTGAATGAGTCCGAGACCAAAGCGCACCAGTGTCGGGTTCGATCCGTTCAGTACCGGGCGGCCACCAACTCCGATCTGTTTGTACATCTCCGCCAGATGTTTAGTGAGTTTTTTCTCTGCTGACGTGGCCCTGGTTTCATTTGATGAATATGCACATGGCATTTCAAACTTATACTTCTACATACGACGTGTTAATTGGTTACAAAGTGGAAAATGGATAATAATTGCACATTAAACGCATGAAACAATAAGCAACCTGCGTAAACAACATAATAATCTATTTGCCTCCCAATCAATAGCATTTTATCTTGGCTTTACAGAATCATTGCAACTAAGTAATATGAAGCAGGTGTTAATGTTCGCGGGTTTCGTCACGCGTACTACATCTATCAGATAAGGATAACAATATTTAATATTCGTTCCGCACAGACCATGATAGGATATTATTGATATTAACCGCGTACCTGCTGTGAGATTCCGTAGAGTCTCCAGGACCTCTGTTCATATACGTTGCGTCAACCACAAACATATAGTACG
This sequence comes from Urechis unicinctus, assembly GCA_034190875.2. Lineage (NCBI taxonomy): Eukaryota > Metazoa > Annelida > Polychaeta > Xenopneusta > Urechidae > Urechis > Urechis unicinctus. The sequence goes on along the minus strand of CM067352.1, from coordinate 34,085,414 downwards.
ACCAGCTAATGACGAAGCAAAGAATGGCGAATGCACTCATTTTATCGCTGGACGATATCCACTGAAAATCCGCCGATCAGGGCGTCAACCAGCTGGTACGTAGAAAAGAATGAATGGGCCGCTGCTGCTTCTGCTGCTGCTGTGGCGCACCGGCGTGCTGCCTTGGTCGTGTCTGTGGAGGCAATGCAGGCACCTGGCTGTCAATAGCCGTTATGTAGGGCCAAATGACTCCGCCTTCTCCTGGAATATGCCCCGCACTGCAATTTCAATAATGAATTATTCATGAGCTTTTCGGGAGTGCACCAAGGTATAACATATCTATCTAACTCGCTATAAGTTGGCAAATCGCTGCTTAGACAGAGCTTCCTGTCAATTAGATAAATTTTGTTCAATTAATGCAGCCCTGTCATCAATATTGTTTCAGTGTGGTACTACGAACCACAGTTTTGCTAATGTCCAAATTAGCAATATCCTCTTAATTGGCTGCGTTCGCGGCGCAGGATTATCATATAGATGTTGTTTGATGTTTGATACAACAAAGTACCAAACTAAAAAAAGATGTATTCTTTTATATGTCATTGCATACCTACTCTCAAGGTAGACGTTTACATTACAAACATGGAGTCGTATGTTATGCAAGTTCAGTTCACAATGTAAACGCATTAATCTACACCAATGAACGAATCATTCAGACCAGTACAACATTCGAACGCCGTTCATAGTCAATGATACATGTCGATGAATGTTAGTGAAATTTACAATCACAAGAGCTGTGCATAAAGTGTAGAACCATTCTTTAGACATATAACTAGGTGTAATTTAACATCACCAAGCATCTCATCATATTCCATGATTAGATTCAAACCTAGAAACGACTATACTGATCATAACGCTACGATTGGTTTTAGGCCAAATGCTAAACTTTCATGCTGTCATGCCTTTGGCCTCATGTACATGTAAATAATTAATAATCACGCGACGTATTATCCCAGAGCTTGTTAACATTGAATTTAATGCAGTATTACAACTCTCGTGAGATTATTCAGCCACAGGATTCTGTGCGTTGACAATCGTTGAATAACATATATAGCTTAGTTCTTATCAAATATTGTTCAACAAATCAAATAGTGAAAAAAGAGAATCAAGAACACGACGTATGTCATGGAGCCCTATGTAGTTTATTGTAATCTTATGTGAATTGCACTGTATCGTCAAGCAGTCAGCCAATTCAGAGAAATATGCATAAACAATGCATACTGAACAATATCATACAGGAAGCTTTTCGCTACGCTAGGAAGGGTCTGTCGGATTAGCTATGTAGAAAGATTTCCAATGATTATACGGCCATAAAGTCAACAATTAATCACTTGGGACTGTTGACCGAATGTCTTTGGGTATCTCACCTTGCAGCTTATGCTGACGTTATTGAGTCTTCCAATTGGCCGGAGCGACCGCAAAGGCGAAATGACAAGCAGCGTGCTGAACACAGGTGGCGTGTTCACATATGATGTCGAACGGAGGCTCGATTGAGCCTTCTTAGCGGAGATATAAGCTCTTTGATATAGACCCGCTCTTGTATGAAATATTCACTACCGTTCTTGATTATACGGCATAGAATTCCCACGGTCGAGATGTTGATCACTCAATCATTGACCTTACCCGGATGAGGCTAACCATTTACTTATTTATACAGACAACTGCTTTGCAACGTTCATTAACTCAGCGTGATGAGAGCGAATGTTGGCATACTATCAATCCTAGGTGCAGTGATACACAATTTTATTCGGCAGGAAAAACATGGTGGAGATTTATGTAGACGATTCATGTCATCTGCATAAATTTCGCTGAGTTGACGCAAGCTATGATATGAAACATGCATACATCTATTACAGCATAAAATGCACCAATATTCGTTTCCATTGCACATCTTAAGAAAGACTATCATTCAGTCGTATTAACATCAAAGGGTTGCCTGAGCTATCCAAACATCTCGTTCGACAGGTGTGAAATTTACCTAATGTGTACATTTCTGAGTACTACGTTGGTCACATTGTGTAACGACCACAAGGTCGCAAAGGTCGTTGGGTAAATTACTGGTATGCATTCATGCAATCAAAACCGCATACAATGCAAATTTATTTTCTCACAACCGCTCAGACTATGTGATCCGAGTACCTTACCCCGTACTTCCCAGACCGTTTGAAAAAGTTTGACTTATATAAATGACACATTGTAAATCTCAGTTCGGTTGAGAGTTTTTGTATTGTACGTTGCTACATCATATTATTCGTTGATGAGGACAACTACAGTTTTATAAATGATCACGGACCTATATTTCTTTTTTCGTCTTTTCGATAATCAGCTGCATCACATGTGCCCATATATTAATCCTACTCTTCTCTGACTGGTCGTCGTAACCGCATTTGCGAATAGGTTGTGAATTATCTTGGCATCACTAGAAACCAACAACAGAATACCTGATTACTAGCGCTTCATTTACTCAAACGAAAGAGCGCATTCCCATGGCCCGGAACAGAAACCCACGAACACAGTACCCGTGAAAAACTGGGTGTCAAGTGAAAAACAAAATCATTATAAGAGCATAACGAGTGTTGTATAACATAATACAGTATAGTGTGCAAAGCTGTTACAACCAGTAATATTTTACCTCTGCAATGAAATACAGATCATACTCCAATTCTTTTACGAATGATCTGACAATAATTGGACGACCATAAAGTTAATTATTTGCTCCAGCATTAAGCACAGATATTCTTTCTTCACCGTGAAGTACAGCACGGTACCTGTTAACCCTAAAGCAATACAATGAATTATCATATGGTTGTGTGCAATTTAAACGAGCCAGAACGGAAGCAGCTACGCCATGCCAATTGTGCAGCTGTCCGGTTGATGATCATTTCGTCCTCTTATAGCGCATTTAAGTCCCCAATTTGATGGATGTTATCAAACGCATTATTTTATCAATTGTCCAGATATAGCTCCATTGATAATCAATACAATACTTCTCTTTGTAATTTTAGAACGGAGAAAAGCAGGGCACATTTTGACAGCTAAGGCTGACAACATATGGAAGTCTCAACGAGGAGACTTACCAAAACTACCATAACATTGTTGTTGCCAGACAATAGATATATAGTCAACCACAACATTACTAAAATATGCTTCTGTGTGCTTATCAATGAACAAATGCAATTGATACCACAACCTATGTACTCAGTTACTTGGACGTAAATACGCTGAGACAGCAGCAGATGCAGCAATCTATGCGCGAAGCATTAGCAGTTAAATTGTCGCACATTTGTCCATTGCACCATTCCAATACAATTCTTTGAATTTTAGAAGGCGTGTAAATCAATAGGAAAATTTGTATGAGTGAATTCGAGGATGACCAATCAAAAGTAAGTCTTAGCATTTAGCGACGGCACAAAACCCTTCACTTGTTGTTAAGCAGACACACTTTATAGTCAACGCAACGATACCAGCAATATGCTTCTCAGCACATTCGGGTAGAAAAAACGGAAGACCTGCGGCATAATATATTTAATTCTATGGCAAAGCGTGATACGCCCAACAGCAACCGAATGGTTAGGTCTTCTTTCCACTCATCAACACATTCACTACTTACATATATGCATGTTTTCGTTTCCATATAGAGTCAGTATTAAGTTGCTCAACTTTACCAGAGTCAGAATCAATCATAACGTTTGTAAAGGATGTTGCTTGTACATGAAATGTTCCATGCCATAACATAATCCTCGATTGCAATGCCCATATTAGTAAATTTTATGGCGTAAGCGATGTATACGCCCAAAGATAAAAGATGGTTAGAATTTTAGCACATCCCAAATATTGACAACAGTTTAATCATTTGTTTTGCTGTGGAATAAAGTCTTAGTAAATTGTTAATGGGGAAAGTCAGAATCAGCGATTGGCCATGTAAGCATATAGTAGCAACAGCTCGTTTTCCTTTAGCAACAATTTCGTAGGACTGTACATTTAACACTGCTAAAGCATTATTTGACATACCAACTGGAGCAGTATTAATTGGTCATAAATTGACTCCGTAGCCGTGTTCATTGACGGATGATCACATTAATAGTGTCTTACAGAGGTCTGCATTTTCACAATAACAGTTACGTGTGTGTCGAAATAGTAGCATTGTGCTCATGCGCGGGATGGTACGTGACACAAACAGTTCTTGCTCTCAGTCGACATAGATGTTGAATCGTGCAATATGTTCCATGATGTAAAACAAAGTCATGTGGCACATATCATTCCAGCCATGTCTAAGATTATTACTATCTGTGTAGTTTTATAATCGGAGCAATTAGTGAATTAATATTATAGAGCCTATCGAGCACTTCTGACCAGATAGTGGGCTCGTAATGGCGTTCGCTTTTATTAGGGGTTTTGCATTTCACCTAGTAACGATCCTAATTGGCATCTTTATGTTTGGAATGCCTGGATAGTACACACTGTATAACAGTATTCCAACCTCTCCCTCATTCATTGATATTATGCGTTTGCTTGGTGCTGTTGCCAATGCGTTAATGGTGATGCTAATACCATTCCTGTCTCCGTGTGTGTCAGCATTTGATGTCACATTCTTTCAATCATGCACTGCACCTTATCAAGATAACATGAGGCGTTGTGCATAAAGCGCTCGGCTGATCGGCTGACAAACAATCCAGACATTGCATAACTAAATTGATAAAGTACATTGTCAGTTGCCTTATTTATCTTCTATTTGGCATCGCAGAATGACAAGGCAACAAAGATGAATAATCACAGGCTCTCAATTATGCACTTATAAACCGAGGCGTTGATTAAGACAGATCTATATAATGGGGTTCATAAAGGAGACTGTACCATATCTCCAACATCGTGCTCAATAGGCGGTTATGCACGATGACGACATAATACTAACCAATCGAAATTGGCATCAATTATAAGGCTATGTCAAAGAGTTTGGTCACAATATCAGCGGTTATATCACTTCCTGGTTCGATTTTTGTGGTAATATTGAGTTTCATGGGCTTTTAATTGTTATGTCTCAATTGCAAGATAGTGCAGGAAAATAAACAGCAAATAAACACATGACGTAAACAGCATTCAAATAGTTTACGAGACCTACTTAAGGATTCTAACGTGATGCAAGATGTATGAATCTAACAATTGATCCTGTATTGTCATTAACCATCGTCCGTTCATAACAATGCTTTAATACTTCCTACTTATGATGGAGCAAAATAAATGTGTGCTGGATATTGTGGGGTCATCATAAAGTTCACCTTGTACAAGGCGTCAACTTATATCCAAATATCACTGCTGGACAGTTATCCCAGTAATGATAGGCAAGATAACGCACTTGGTTCACATACGTGTACCATAATCTGGTGCTTGAAAGTAAGGCATGCCCGCTAATCATCAGATTAGCATTAATAATGTTAACATCTAATCAACAAGGGCTCATTCGTTGTTTCACAGCACATTCCCAAACATGACAATATTAAGCCCGTAAGGCTGCACCTTGGTGCAATTGCCCTATTTGCTTCGATATCTTTGCTTTATAATAATACTGACGCAAACTGAGACAAAAAGGTATGCCTGGGTGCAGTTCGTTGGCATGCTGATATTTCTGTGAGTCTCGACACTACTCGCATTCCCAAATATTCCTTGGCATTGTGTCAACAAATATTCATTTGTGATAGGTTTGACATAACGTAGTCGATTCACAAGCTCCACATTGAAAATAGTAAGACTACAGCATAGTTGACAGTGTAAGGAAATTCAAACCAATGGCGATGTGTACATTCGTCAGCTTGTATTAGAGCCCTACATAATGACGAGAATGACGTTTGCTAAACCACTCTATGTTTACCGAATCCAACAGGAAATGCTAATTCTTAACCTAGCATCTCGCTGAGAACGCATACATCGGCAGAGATCAGACAGCTGCCCCCTCTCTTAATGGCACTGATTAGCGCCCGACATCGTTAAACCCCGTAAGGCCTAATTGCATGATGTGTCGCAATCGCTAAAATGGGATTATAGCAATATATTCCTAACATTAAGCAGTAACCATATGTGTGGTGGTCGTCGATGAAAAGGTCCTGGACAGCACAACGACATAATGGCGTGATTGAATCACTGATGTACTAGCTTCTCAATTGAATATTATAGCTGGATATTGTAGCTGCATAAGTATAAGCCTTGCTGTAGGAATGGATTTATGATGCACCAAGTCATATCAGACGCGTTTTTCGCGCCGTACAAGATTATTCAATATGATGAACTGCTGGGACTGATGTGACATATTTGCACACTTGTCGATATACCTGCACACGCCCACCGTGCACACTCAAAAGCGCGTGGTCTTAATGATATTATGTTAGCCGTGTGTAGCTGCATTCGCCTGTACTGCATTCAACAAGGTTATATGTTGAATAAAACAATGATGAGTGTTAAAGCGAACAGTAAATCTAAACGTGGTTTATCTATTGTTGACGTCACATTTGGCCTACTTAATACTGACAATTGCAGTCTGCACTGCATTATAGTCGGTCAAAGTGGCTTGCAAAGAATACATGCAATCTACGAAGTGAACTGGCGTAGCTTGTCAGCAATAGGATCTGTTTATACAAGCATTATTTGGCCCCTCAAAGTGTGTTACAAATTCTTATCTTAGAGTGTACGTCACTGATATTCATGTCAATACAAGCGATGCACTACCGATCGACATGAGATTATTGAAATACTAGGTTTGTGGCGCAGATAGTAAGTCGTGTTGAAAACCGTGGCAAACTTTTACAACCAAATATTACGTTCCAGTTACTCGTCACACGAAAAAGGATATGGTGTCGATATTTTGAGATTTTACTGAACGTGTTTATAGAGCACTGTATCTGATGAGAAAACAATACAAGCGTCTGGGGGCTTTATAAGATTAGGTCTCTTATATGTATTTGTGTGAATTCGATTAAGCTTATGTTTCAACACGAATGTTTGCGGAATAGAATGTTTATTAGGAATACGACGTTACGCGTAAGGACTACATCAAGTATATGCTCAGTATCTATTATGCGTAAAGCTGTAAAGAAATCGAATTAAAGGCCGTAAAAACCGATGAAATGGATTGCAATGGATGCATGCAAGGAAAGGTCAGTTGCTAAGCCAGTGTAGTATTAAGGCGATAAAGAATGCTCAACAGCTGAACGGGCTATCAAATCACTATGTGGCTGTCGCTAAAACGCCTACAAAAACGCTGAACAATGTCTCAAACAGCTGCAGCTGAACAGGACGTTGTGTAATTAGACCCACATCACCTTTCTTCACATGTATAGTACGCTGCAATTTCCAGGACAGGGCAGAATATAAAGCTGTAGATAATTGATGTTTGACCCAGTAATCGTGTTCGCACTATATATACGCACGACTTGTATATGACTAAATGGTATTCGTTTTATGTTAATATTATCTGTGTTTCTATACAACGGTGAATTCCAAGTACCTATTCATTGACATTACGCTTGGCTCTAATATGCCACTTAACAGAACGAGTCATACCATGCTGGATTAAATCGTTTTAGCTTCTCCCATAGATACAACACTAATGTCACAAGCTAACGCTTTTCTGCATAAGACTTTAACCAAATTAACTACGTCAGATTCATGCTGATGTCTTAGCACTTCCGTTATGTACATAGAGGTTGACGATTTTATATCATTAAAGCTAAGAGTATTCAAGGTTGTTTCCGCCATGGTTATATGGAAAGCATCTGGCTTGTGAGCGCCTGCCAAGTAACAACGTGTATTAGATATCATCCTGCTGACATCCACCTCCACCACATCAATATTAACACAGACATGTTTAGAGTCAATGCAAGCGCAACCAAATCCACATCAATGCTTTAATCCTGGCGAGCCATATATTGGTCTGCTTTCTGTTCCTATTTACTAACTTATTGTATCGTTGGTCACCTGCAATGCCTCTAGCGATACATCATGGTCAGTTTATATTCCTGAGCGCTTTCATCTATAAGCGCACCGCGAGAATATAAGGGATAATATTCGCCTCAGGTATTCTCGTTTGTGCCTGAGTAGAAACTATATACTCATTTCGACACAGAGAATGGATTATCAAAATCTGCTTTTACCAAGATATTGTTAACCATGGCATTATCACTAGTCGCAGAAGTACCTCCCAGAATGAATAACCGACACAAAACGCATTAATGGGAAATCTGATGGAGGATGCTGTGGAATGTGTTTCAATGGCTGAACAAATGTGTTTCAGCCGATGGATGTCACTACAATATTA
>CM067352.1:34069573-34072073 GCA_034190875.2 Urechis unicinctus | reverse complement strand
AGACAGCAAAGGGTTTCGCTTAAGCTTTGATGAAGTGGTTTAAAATGTTTATTAAATTAATGTTTGGCAAAGGTACAGGTCCAAACAAACGTCAACGCATTATTCTGCCGAATCGATACCTTCTTCTAACATAATAGGACACTGAAGTTTGTTTGTTGGAACGCAAATGCATTTTATTCTTATTTTTTTCCATTTGGAACAAATGACGGTTAAAGAGCAACGACAGCAATCTAAAGCCTATGCATAAAAAATAAGATGCATGAAAAAACAATCGTAAAAATTATGCGGCAAAAATGTTTCACTCATTTAATCTTCACTTTTTTTGGAATTTATATCCGCATGCTCGAGCGCAATTTACACACCCAGGTATTTTGGACACCCTTTTAAATACAGCAACCTCATTTTTGGCGGGATGCGGTAAATTGCCCTAATATATCACCATACATAAGCTATTTTACATTCTATGTTGCAAAACTGATGAAGCTTGAACGATGATACAACCAAATGACTCAAATGCGCATGTCATTCGGCCGGAGTTGCGCATGTCATTCGGCCGGAGTTGTGCATGGACAGTTACATGCCTAGGTCTCAACTCATTTGTATTCAAGTGTATTGGTTTTTATATTAAACCCATTACCGACGCAAGCCACCCCCAGAGTGTCAATAAACTTCTGATTAAAATCTGCTGACAATTTTGATTTTTGTTTGATTGATGTGGCATTGTGTAATGCGCATTCCATCATTAATGGAACCCTTAAGCAACAAGGGAAACATCGTAACAAGTAGTATGTATTACACATCCGATCACCAATCGACGGTCGTGCAGCCTGCTGCATTGGTAATAACATGATATTTATGTCCGGCCACTTCTATTTTAAGATCATTCCAAGCATATATAACTATATATCTACATTGTCAGTGCAAGGACATAAGGGAGGAGATGGAAGAGCCTAGCATATCTCTTGCATTTTTAATGCAGAATAGGTCTGCCCATAATAAGGAAAAAAAGACAAATATACAACGTCTGCAAATAACGGCTGTGTTATCCATCAAACATCATCCTAGGTATATGTTTTCATATCATTACGACAGTCGACATGTCGTAAATTATAAGTGAGCTTTTGACCTGGCTACATTTCCTTACGCTTGTTTCATCCGGCAGTGAAATACTCCCCCACCCCTCTATTCACACTAGCCACTTCAAGGGAAATTATCAAGCACCTTCGCGAGTACGTAATTAACGTCTTTTCTGACATTAAAAAATATTTTTCAGAGAACTACATAAACAATACATTTGCACGGCGTAGACATCCGGAGATAACAATAATCAACTAAAACGAAGTTCCAAACGCAGAAAATGGTCTAAGTTGAGTGCACTGTTATTTGATAAAAGTAACATTTAACAGACCGTGATTCCGAGATATGCCTATCGTTTGCTAAACGATGTGCATGTGAGTTGTCTGCAGCCATGCTCATTAGAATGGTGATATTAGTATGGAGTACATCCAGCTTGCTGAAACAAAGTATAATGTGGCAAATCATCTGCCTTCACTAGAGTGTCATGTAGAGAGTGTGTGTAACTCGCGTTGGAGTGATTGATCGTAATTTGAATCCAATGGGCAATATTAGTTTGACTTGTAACTGTTTTACAGGGTAAGTGGTGTGAGATTTGTCACTTTCCCATCATGCAAAATGTAGTTGCGCCCTGCATGACCGAAGAAGGAGCCATATTGTTAGTGTAGCCGTAATCCTATTTTTGCAGTTGTGAGACCATCGCGTTACAGTGGTCATCGTGCATGCTACCTCAGGATTGCTCCAGAAGGCAAACATCAGCGCTTATACCAAAGAACCTACAACGTTCATAGTTGGTTTCTTTATTAGGTTATTGCTATTGCCTAACCTGGAGATGAATAAAACGCGATGAGTTGAACCAGATATATAGCAATGTATAGGGACAAACAGTACTTCTAGCAACAAGCCAAATCCATTTTTGTATATCTTTAGGTTGCCTTCGACTTTTATATATACTGATGTCAGTTCACGCTACGCTACAATTTTTAAGCCCAATCTTAAGATTTATTGACGACTCCTGTGCGGAACACCCGCAGTTGAATGTTTTGGCACAGGCAGTGAGACAATTGGTCATATCTTTATTATCACATGAAACATAACTATTTAACCAATACATCGCTAAAGTCATACATTAATTAATTATATCTCATTTCCCATATACGGTTCAAAAACTTCTTTGTACAATAATTCATTCCAAATCACAGCAATGAAGACTGCAATAGCGCGTTACTTAGTCCGGAAATTCGTTAATTCAGATAGTTTAACATATGAGATAGCTGGTAATAACGTTGCGTAGCAGAGACCAGCTTTTAATTTCTATGTGAATGTTGGGCAGGAGATAAAGCAGATTGAAAGATATACTTCTACGAATAATCCTAGGCTACAAGGCTATTCATCGCACTTGGAACGTGCCATACTAATTGAGAAT
>CM067352.1:34025823-34069473 GCA_034190875.2 Urechis unicinctus | reverse complement strand
TTTAATGTCTATTTGAAAATCAGCTGCAACCAATGTGCCCATATATGGATCCCACTGTTCTCCGACTAGTCGTCGTGACTGCATTTGCGAATATGTTGTGAATTATTTTGGCATCGCTAGAAACCAACTAACAGGATTCTTGATTTATAGCGCTTCATTTACTTAATCGAAAGAGCTCATTACCATGGCCCGGAAAAAAAATCACGAACACAAGTGAAATAAAATCTATTTCAGGAGAGCATAAGGAGCGCTGTATGACATAATACAATATAGTGAACCAAGATGTTAAAACCAGTAATATTTTTGCTTTGCGATGAAATACAGATCCTACTACTATTCTTTCACGAGGCATGTCTAAGAAAAGTACTACCTATGTAGGTTTATAATCGGAGTAATTAGTGCATCAATATTATCGTAAACTACTGACCAGTTAGCTGGCTCGTAATGGCATTTATGAGGGGTTTTGCATTTTGCATCACCTATTAACGATCCCAATTGGCATCTTTATGTTTGGAATGCCAGGGTAGTACAAAATGTATAACGGTATGCTAACATTTCCCTCATTTATTGATATTATACGCTTGCTTGGTGCTGTTGGCAATACGTTAATGGTGATACTAATAATATTCCTTTCTTCGTGTGTGTCAGCTTTTGATGTCACATTCATTCAATCTTGCACTTTATCTTATCAACATATCATAAGGCGTTCTGCATAATGTGCTAGGCTAATCAGCTGCCATATAGTTGAACGAGAATTATCTATAATTCTAAAATCGAACCCTGAACGGCAATACCAAATCCAACTTAATTTTATCATCTTTGCGGGGTCACGTGATCCGCTCAAGCGCCGATAAACAATCTAGACATTGCATAGCTAAATTAATAAAGTACAACTGAGACATTACAGGGTGCAGTTTGTTGGCGTGCTGATATCGCCGTGCTGATATCGCCGTAAGGCATCATCAATACTCGCATTCCCAAATATTCCTTTGCATTTTGTCAATTAATCTTTATTGGTGGATGCTTTGATATGATGTAATCGATTCACAAGCTGCATAAGTATAAGCCCTGCTGTAGGAATGGATTTATAATGCACCAAGTTATATCGGACGCGTTTTTCGTGCCGCCCAAGATGATTCACTAAGATGAACTGCCGTGATTGATGTTACATGTATGCACACTTGTCGATATACCTGCACACACCCGCCATGCCTAGCAAATCAAATGGTATGACTTGTCCTGTTATGTTACCCTCTTTAACCAAGCCATATGGCTTTAGATAGGTAGTTGGAGTGTATCGTTGTATAGAATCACAGATAATATTAACATAAAACGAATTCCATTTAGTCAAAAACATGTCGTACATATATACATTTGATTACTTGATAAAACATCAATAACCAACTAAGTTATATTTTGCCCTGGTCAGGATATTGCAGCGCATCATACATATTAAGAATGGTAATGTGGGACTAATTACACATCGTGCCGTTCAGCTGCAGCTGTTTGCGACATTGTTAGCATTTTTGCAGGCGTTCTAGCGACAGCCACATATTCATTTGATAGCCCCCTCAGCTTGTAAGCAATCTTTATCGCCTAAATACTACACTGGCTTAGCTAGCACCTGACCTTACCTTGCATGCATTAATTGCAATCCATTTCATCGGTTTTTACGGCCTTTAATTCGATTTCTTTACAGCATTACTCGCGATAGAAATATCATAACAGGACAAGTCATACGATGCTGAATCAAATCAATTTTGCTTCTGACGTATATGCAACACATATCACAGGCTAACGCTTTTCTGCAAATTAATTACACCAGTTTCATGCTGATGTCTTAGCACTTTCAATATGTACATAGAAGTTGACGATTGTATATCATTACAGCTAAGAATATTTAAGGCTGTTTCCGCTATGGTTACATGGAAAGCATCTGGCTTGTGAGCGAGTAACAAAGTATATTAGATATCATCCGGCTGACATCAACCAAATCCACAGGAATGCTATAATCCTGGCGAGCTGACTGTTCCTATTTACTTACTTATTTTATCACCTGCCATGCCTCTTACGATACATCATGGTCAGCTTATATTCTTGTGATCCATCATCTTTAAGCGCACCGCGAGAATATAAGGCATAATATCCGCCTCATGTTTTCTTGTTCGTGCCTCAGTAGAAACTATATACTTATTTCGCCTTAGAGGATGGATTATAAAAATCTGCTTTTACCAAGATATTGTTATTCATGACACTATTACTAGTCGCAGAACCTCCCAGAATGAATAACAGACGCAATTGGGCTAACGCATTAATAGGAAATCAGATGGAGGATGCTGTGGAATCTGAAGAGTGTTTCAATGGCTAGCCATTGGATATCACACCAACATTATATTGAAGCTTGTATAGCACCTGTTTTGTTGCTATGTGTACGCTGCGATATAGAATTCCTGCTCCGTTAACACAAGCCGCGAGAACAAAACATCAAGTAACCACTAACCCAGAATAGATTTGAATCCGTTTCAGATGTAATAATTGCTACCATGACACAGACAATGTTATGCCTCTCATTTGGTTTGCCATAGAACATGGCATTGTTACTTTGGAGAACTACACGAGTGATGTTTATAGACGTCAACTAGGAATTAACAATTGACAAATCGACTAGGAAATAACAGTAGAGAATCATGTGAATGCCCCGGGCCTTGAAGGTAACAAATAGCTTTTGTTGCAAGTGTCGTGCATACAAAACTCATTATATTATCACATGGTACTTGGATATGCAACGAGTGACAGTGCTTTGCATTTTAACTGCCACCACATGTTCTTCGAAGCAGCCGATTTACATAAATGTCATGTGATTTATCAGTGGTCTTCAAATTTGCGTGGCAATATGAGTGCTATTGCATTCCGCTAGAACGATTGACTGTGTTTGGATTGATTACATCAATGAAGCGCAAGGAATCACGCGACATTAAGGCAACAGAAACGGCAGCAAATTATTACCAAGACATCTCATATCTTATCTGACGTCATCTAATTTAGTATCTGAGAGATCATTAACACCTATCGCTGTAGGATTCTGTCATCCAAGGCATGTAGAAAGCACAAACCCAAACAAAATTCCACTTGTGTAAAGATAGAAAGCAAACCCCGCTTTAAAAAGACAATCGATACATTAAGTAAGTTGCTTGTTTTTCTCAGATGATTAGTGGAATGAATCACAGTGCACTGCGGGCCATGTCTACCTGTATGTCAGCAAAATGTGAAATAACGAAGTGCTTTATGTTTCAGGTGGTACCTGACTGTGACATTGAATCAGTAGTCGCCTGATGTATTTTATATTGGTTACACTGATATTTGATGCTTAACGCGGCAAGCAGGGTTCTATTTTTTTGTCTGCATTCCCAATAAACTCTGATGCTACACTGTTTATCATTCCAATGACGTTTGATATGCATCAATAAATAGCGCTGGGTTATACGACCGCATATTTGTTATTGAATAGTGGCGAATTTACGTTCCGTAAGATGAAACAATATGAATAATGTGTCAATATCACATTCTTGCGGGTAAGATTTACACGATATATTAGTAGTTTAATTGACAACATGCGACTACCAAATATTATATATATATATATATATATATATATATATATATATATGTGTGTAAAAAATATATATATATATATACATATATACATATATATATATATATATATATATATATATATATATATATTATATATATATATATATATATATATATATATATATATATATATATATATATATATATATTCGTGGACTCCACCCATTCGTGCACAAATGTTTTTAATACATTTTTGATATCATCAATTATCAATTATTTATTCGGCACATTTTAATTGACACAATGAAATGGTTCTATGCGAATAAAAACCTTTTTGTCACTTTTTATTCCTGGTATATACTTTTGGTCCTCGAAAGGTCGTCCACCAAAGGTCAAGACACTAGTTTATACGTATAAATCCAATCTTTCGTGCCCATATACATTTTCGGATATTTGCGGAATACGGAAATTTTTAAATCGTTTTCAGTCAACTTGGTTTAGCAACATAATATTTGATGTAGATATGATCATTATAAACCATTGGTAGTATTTCACGATCTAAAGCAATGTTGTGGATTGATAAATAAGGAGAAAAATAAATTTTTTGGTAATGATATTTTTTAAGAAATCTAATATTTCAATTTTTCATATAAACATATCCAACACACATGATATCATATTATTTCGGCAATTTGGGTCGAAGTATATATGGTTTTATGGAAGATATTGAGGTTTGCGGGTTATGTCAACTAATGGTTATTTCGCTATTATATTCAAAATCCGAAGCAATCACCCGTGAAAAAATATCTTTGTACATAACTAACATTAGACTATCATTTCAAACCGAAATATTTTCAATTACCTTTAAAGAAAATGTACTTCTTTTATATATATATATATGTATATATATGTATTTATATATGCATATATATATAAATATTTATATAAATATATGTATATATATAAAATATTTATATATAAATATATGTATATATATATAGAGATATCTCTATATATATATATATATATCTATATCTATATAATATATATATATATATATATATAATGGTATGTTATATCTATCTATCTCTCTATATCTATATATCTCTCTCTATATATATCTCTCTATATCTATATATATATATCTATCTATATATCTATATATATATATATATATAAACAAACTATTCGTGTTGCGTAAAACAAGCGCAAATATACCATAATCCGAGTGAGCATGTATGGAGCATATGATAACGTAAACTCAGTGTAATGTTTGTCAGGGAAAAGAGATGATAACATTAAATGCAGGGGATATAATCAGCTAAGCTGACATTAAAAGCAAGCGACACTATCATTTGAGCGACATACCGCCTTGTGGTGTTGGGAAACACTAACATCAGTAATGAACCGCTGGCACTAAGGTATTGAAAGGTTAATGCATCACTCGACGGAATAGACAAGACATATCTTATATGCAATATGCCATGAAAACACATTGGCAGAGATGTATGAAACCTTTAACTGACTGTATGCAATGCCTTTTACAGAAATACAAGAGTTGCCGCATGGCCAGTAGCGTTATTGATTCCATGTATCAGGTCAGGCACAAGCGATAATTTGCTTTAACATACATGATATGCTCTTTAATTATAAATGCCATGTGACTTTTAAGTTCCGGGAATCACCTCTTCTCATCTTCAAATTAAGCTTAGGCATCCACGCTTTCACATAATCTCTCTGCTATTTTCAGTTACCAATGTCATTATTCAATACTAATTGGTTTTCCTTTGCATTCTTCTGAGGCCGAGTTAATGCGTTGACATTTGCCCATTTTTAGGCATTTGATTGATACAGCCACAGGGACATAAGAAGTATACCGTACCAAAGTGATTGATTTAAAGACATAATGGGATGAGGCGACTGACGCCTTATATGGCCACCAATGTGACCAATGTGTGCGTTCAAAAGAAGAAGTGAGGCGCATGAATTAACATTTGTTGCGGCTATACTGACCCCTCACTATGTATAATTTTGCAAAGATGCTTCTCGGCTTGTATACACCAGTTGTTGTTTGGTAATGTAGATGTAGCAACGTTTTCATTCAGCGTTAGAATATTGTAACAGAGCATTATGTAAAATAACGATGCTGATATTGGCAAAAGGAGTCCTCGCATTACAATGACCAACACAAGGGGCGTTCGCATGATAAGAATAACCTACCAAAGACCCAAATATCGGCAAATGTCTTCATTAGACAACAACAATGTGACATCATATACAGTAAAGTGTCCTGCTAGTAATCACATTACCAAGTACCGATATCGATTGTGGAGCAACTTATACGTCCACTGGTACAGCATGGTTCTGATAGCGCTTAGTACTGTTATTGTGACAGCATATAAGATTACTGCGCGATTTAAGGACTTGCCTAATTGCATCCTATGGCATATATAGTGCATTGATAAATGATCACGGGAGACAACATCTCGCAGATCACATTGATTTGATTGTGGTCACCATGAAAGCAATGTCAATCTCACGTTTTGTACACGGCAGTTCCGTCATATCTACCTGGAATCCATCATGCGTTCATTCGGAATGTGCACAAACAATTTAAGGGCTCTAATGCTCAACGAAGAAGATGAATGCAAATATATGGAAAGCGCTTTGTATCGTTATAATACATTTACACATAAACAAACCAACCCAGAAAATTAGTAACAACAGTCGTTCATATGACGCAGATCGGCTAAGATGTTTTATGGAAGCATGATATCCATTTCTCCTCCTTATTTTTGCCTGATTGGTTGTAAACAAATACTTTGCTGTTTCATATTTTCAAACTCATTATTTTGCTAACTTGTGAGACAAATATATTGAACCACCATACCTCACCACACAACTGGTAAAGGGTCTTCCGAGCTTGCTACCTGCGGTCACACATTTAAATTTACATCAAATATGTGAATGTAGTGAATGTGAGCGATTATTAATATCATAGCTTCGATTAAAAGTATATTCTGGTTATGCATCTCTTATCTCACCATTACTCACCATTACTCATGACGCTTCCATGCGTTTCTCTAACGGCGAGCGACACAGTCATGGACGATGAAATAAGTAAGCACTGGTTAGACTAAGTTATGGGCAAAAAGAAATAAAACTTGTTGGTAATTAGATACGCAGCGAAACCGAAAACTTCAATGCAAATTAAAAATTTCGAGACTTCATTTGATCTCGCCTGGTAATTACCGAGACCCACAGCGAATACCAAGCAAACTTATAGTCAGATTCCGCCATTTGACCCGATACGACCGCAGCATTTGCTGGATGCAATCAACAGTGTGGTAATACAAAAGGCAACAGTTTGCTAACGTTTCACTACCAGTCCATTTAAGGCTTTACTTTCGTCCTTCTTTATACCCTCTGGGAGATCAAAGAACGCGAGTTAATGAACCATAATGCATGGAACCATTATGTATATTTGGCTCAATTGTAAATTAATATACGCGTATCTATTATAGGTGTGGTATGTGTTATGAACGCAAAAGGGCGGACATTGTGAATATGAATCAGGTCTAAAGTTTTCTACACTAAGCAAAGTCTCGGTCAGGAATACGCTGCAGAAATATACCTATCCTACCTACATAATAAAGTATGAAAGCGCTGAAATCTAGTTAACGATAGCCTGGTGATTGTTTCAGGACGGAGTAGGGTGCTAAGTTATTTTGCAATTCACCCTAGAAATAACCTGAAAATATTGATTTAGCCTATGTTTAACCATGGGAATTTATCTTTTTTCATGCTTTATTTCCTGCCCAACATTCACATAGAAATTAAAAGCAGGTCTCTGCTATGAGGCGATATTAACATCCATCTCTTATGGTTAACAAGATGAATTAACTAATTTTCGGACTGAGTTGCGCTCTAGTGCAGTCTTCAGTGCTGTGATGTGGAATGAGTTACTGTATGAAGACATCTTAATGGGAAACGAGAATAAATGAGTGAATGACTAAAACGATGTATCGGTGAAATCGTTCTCTTTAATGTTATAATGAAGCTATAAACCATTTGCTCACAGCCTGTGCCAAAACATTCAACTGTTGGCGTTTTTCACAGGAGTCGTCAATAAATCTTATGATTGCGATTAAAAATGGTTGTGTACGCAAGCGTGTGATTATTATTTGTTATTCTCTGAATCATGGGTAGGCTTATTTACGATGCTTGCACGCCAAACCAACTAACCGAGCTATCCTATCGTATAAATGCGTGCACTGGCGTCGGTGTATATAAAAGTCGAAGCCAACACAGAGACATACAAACGACAAAATATATCATAAAAACTGATCGCATCTTACGAGTGCTGCCTCGAGAAACACCGGTATCAAAAGTAACTGCATCATTCATATTTCCATGACCCTAATCAAATCACTACAAGGAAAATGAAACAAATAAAAAAAGTATAATACATTTTTTTATCGTTATATGTATTTCGTCTTGTATAGATAGATATATGATGTGCATTTGGTCGCCCTGGCACTGTCTATGAATTGTGTTACCAACAGTAAGCAATATCATGAATCGTGATATCCTACATTAGTCCGCAGTCCAATTCATGTCACCCTCCTTCATATGTGATATGAATCCCGGGTCCATATCTTAGTTATGAGCATAAAAGCATATCATGTTACACAGATGGCTCGCCGTCGCAACACATCTTGTCATTGGTGATACGGTGCGAATAATATTTATTTTTCACTTATTCAAGGAAAATGCAACTATGTACCGAACATCATAGATGCGGTGTGGAACGCTGTTGGGGATTATTGCGGCGTTATAGATGAGTCATGCGAGAGAAACGTCGATAAAGTCGTTCAAAGAATGCCTGTCCTTTACAACAGTTTTGAGCATAGTCGCCATTGTTTAGCTGCAAGTACAGACTGTTGGCCACGACTAGCCACCTAGAAGCTAATTGCATTTATTACTGAAACCTTCCACAGTAAACCGCTCATGACAATTTGCAATCGGATGACGTGATGAAGAGGCTGACACGTCAATCAGATGACCAGATACAAAGGCTGACACGTAAATCAGATGACGGGAAGCTTCACTATTGCGTGTGAAGCTCTATTGAGGCGAATGCCGCAACTCATCCTACTCCAACTATGGTTCACATACGGAGCCGCCACAGCATATGTATAATGTGAATAACCTTGATGTTTATATCGCTAATGCATTGACAATGCTATTGCCGTAGCAAAACTTCATATAGTACTGAACCAAAGCTGGCATTCTACACGACGCGGATGAAATTATATAGTATAGTATAGCATATGTATTTAAGAAAGCCCTAGATCGGTCCATACATTGACTTGGTGTGCATAATAGTAGTACGTTTCGAAGCATGGTTTTCCATGCGTTCGACAAAACACCATCATTGCCTAAATTGCCCCAAATAATAGCATTGTATGCAAGATGTTACTAGCAAGCGCCGATTTACCAAAGCTACCTTCAAGAAGCAAAATTATTTTAATCAATAAGAATTATTGAAAGTCGTCTATGCTGACGCTATATGTTGATAACAAATTTAATAATGTTTGTGCATTTTAGCCTGATAATGTACATAAAAGGCAATAAATGGTTTCGCTTAAGTTTTGATGAAGGGGTCAGAAATGTTAATTAAATTAATGCCTTCTGATGACCACAAAATCTTGTTATCTGGCAGTCTCAACTCGCATCAGGTGCCTCACTAGAATAGCGGAGATACAAAATAATGCTAGCAGCAAGTTCTAATTAGCATCAATAAAGCTGGTAATTGTCACCACCTGTTGATATATTCGATGTGCATGTGCTGGCAAACGGCGCTCGAAAATAAAATTGCGATGCATGTAAATACAATCTTAAAAACTATGCCGCAAAAATATTTCACTCATCGAATCTTCACTTCTTTTGGAATTTATATCCGTAAGCTCGAGAGCGATCCACACACCCGGGTATTTTGTACACCTTTCTATATACTGCAACCTCATTTTCGGCGGGATGCGGTAAATTGCCCTAATATATCACGCGGCATTAGCTATGTTACATTCTGTGTTGCAAAACTGATGAAGCTTGAGAGATGCAATATGCATCCCATCATCGATGAACCCTTAAGCAAGAACGGAAATATCTTAACAAGATGTCGATCGATCATTCTGTGTATCCATTACCCATCCGAGCATCAATCAAACTGCCGCGCAGTCTGCTGCAATGATAATAACATGATATCAATGTCTGGCCACTTCTATTTTACGATCATTCGAAGAATATATAACTATTTATCAACATTGTCAGCCTAAGGACATAAGAGAGGAGATGGAAGAGCCTAGCATATCTCTTGCATTGTTAATGCAGAATAGGTGTGCCCATAATAAGGAAAAAAAGACAAGTAAACAACGCCTGCAAATAACGGTTGTGTTATTCATCAAACATCATCCAAGGTATATGTTTTTATATTATTGTGACAGTCGACATGTCGTAATTTATAAGTGAGCTTTTGACTTGGCTACATTTCCTCACGCTACTTTCATCCGGCAGTAAAATACTCTCCCACCCCTCTATTCACATTAGCCGCCCACTTCAAGGGAAATTAACAAGCAGAGCTGGATGAGGTTCTTCCGAAAAGTACCTTCGCGAGTACGTAATTAACGTCCTTTCTGAAATTGAAAAATATTTTTCTGAGAGCTAAATAAACAATGCATCTGCATGGCGCAGACATTCGAAGATTACAATAATGAGCTAAAACGAAGTTCCAAAATGCAGAAAATGGTCTAAGTTGAGTGCACTGTTGTTTGATAAAAGTAACATTTAACTGACAGTGATTCCGAGATATGCCTATCGTTTGCGAAACGATGTGCATGTGAGTTGTCTGCAGCCATGCTCATTAGAATGGTGATATTAGCATGGAGTACACCCAGCTTGCTGAAAGAAAGTATACATTGGCAAATCATCAGCCTACAGTGTGATGTAGAGAGTGTGTGTAACTCGTGTTGGGATGAGGGTTCAAGAACATACTGATCGCAATTTTAATTCAATAGCAATATCGGTTCGAATCTGCAGTTCATTAATCAAAGATGTTGCATGTTTCACAAGATAGATTTGTCTAAATGTGTCAAAAGGCATATTTCCTGATGGTTCACCTGTAAAAAGCAAAATGTTTATGATATGACGTTAATTGTTTGTTTTACTACGTGGGCCACTTGGAATAGATAAAATTGCAGAGGCGCTACTAGAAATCAAATTACCTCTCATTCTTTTTCTCTTTTTTTGTAACACAAACAGTTCTGAGGGTGAAGAAATGAGGGCCGCAAGGCACGCGGCTAAGTAACAAGTACCCTTTTTCATCGGCGAGACAGTACTGAAAGACCTGCCGTATCTCATATATAATGTGGTAAGCTGCATATTTTGTTCGCTAATGCAATCACTCCACTATGGCGATATAAGACTTATGTGAATATTGCATGCCATAGCTTAGTGTCATCAACACTTAAGACTCATAGCCTACACCATCAAAGCATTTTAATGCTGAGAAGGAACTGAAGTAAAGTGACATACTAAAAAGCTTTGATGAATATAAATATATATATATATATATATATATATATATATATATATATATATATATATATATATATATATATATATATATATATATATATATATATATATATATATATATGCATATATATATGTTTTATATATATACTGGCGGAAGTGAAATTTAGGAGGCTTATTGCATCAATCTGCTTCACATTTTCAATTCGGTTTGATATACGAATTGAAGCTGTCTACGTCGGGCTGTATATGTATCAGTTACATCGTCACAAATCGTAGTATGTGCTACTTTTACGAAGTTACACACTAACTGCATCCAGAACAGTGTCTGTCGTGATATGTCAAAGGAATGATAATGTAATGCTTCACAAAAATCTGGCTCCTTTGCGTGAACAAAGTTGATAGCAGTCCTGGCATATATCCATGTTAAATTTCCGCAATCCGACAACGATTCGGTTAGTCACATAACACAGTGTGCATGCAAATAACTTTTTACGCGGTTGATAGAAAGAAAGCCGAGCAATCAAACAAACCAGCTGGATAGCGATTTACCTAATATGGCGCTAACAACATGAAAACAGGGTCCTATATGAAAACCGTTTTCAAGATTTACACGGTCTCAAAACCGATGCTGCAATAAGCTCAGTCCGTTATTTGCAATGCCTACGTGAAGCTAATGTCATGGCGTATATATTGCAATACATTTCTAAATATATTTTTTTTGTAAGGTTAGGAAATAGGGCTATTGACCATCAAATATTGTCAACAGAGCCGCCGACATGTTCTTATTCTCTTTGGTTCCAGATTAGTAGAACTATGTAATAATAATAGACACAACAGAGTAATCTTTAGATTAATTGTTCTCTTTTTCCGTCATCCATTCGGACATCAATCAAGCGACCGATATGTCTGATGTTTGCGGATGGCTATTTATCCACTTTATTTTCTGCATGCTGAAATAATGCACAGCGCGCCGATACATATTTCACTTTCATTAAAATCATGGTGTACATATGAAATTGTCATTCAGAGCAAGTTACAAGGCTACGTAAGTCATCTAGAAGAGTAAGGTCAATTTGCTTAGTGTTACCTTCAGTCGATACTTAACTGCACGAAATAGATTCAGCCAATTTGTCTTCAAATTGGTTCCACTAACAAGTAATGGTGGCAATTCCGTCGGCGAATACGTTGAAACCGATTCATTAGAGTTATGGTGTTTAGTTGAGTTTCTATCTGCAATAGTTAATCAGAACAAATAGCCAATCCCGACGTTAACGGTTTGGATGACCTTGCAGAGTGCTATCTTCCAATTATGCTATGCACAAAAAGTATATATACAATTATTTTGTTAATAAGTTTCTTTAATAAACGAGGTTTTGTGAGAAATGTTGTCTTCGGATATCCAATAAAATATGTTTTCATAAATGAACAAAACCGTTGATGGTGGCAAAAGGGGCGAGATGTGTTCGACAAAATGCCACTAAATAATCAGAAAATATGTTGAGACCAAAACAAGCGCATCAATCGGAGTGATCCGATCCCGCCATAATGACGCTGTCGTCACGCTAAGAATGTATATGGAATACATGAGATACTGTGTATTTCCATCCTTCTGAGAGTAATAACGTGGGTTAGTCATTTTTGAATATTTCATATTATATATGTTTTTTGATCATGCTAACAGTGCGATGGTAGCTAATTGTGTTAGCTACGGCAGTTAGTTGTTCAAAACCGTGCTAAATGCGTTAAACACGGACAGCTATTGATTTGGATGTCGGGAGATGTTAAAATCATAGCAATTTGACCTATTGCTCCCATGTAAGAACATGGATACCGATTTACACTAAACTATGGGGATGATGATGACCAAATAACCGAACTCATCTGCTTATTCCTTATTCGTGAAAAAGGTAGCCCCACCATGTTTGCTTATGTGACGTTTGAATCTAGGATTGTGGAAAGCACATGTTTGCTAGATTACGCGGCGCTGACAGAAATTGATACTGACAGAACCACAACCAAGACCGCTCTCGGTGTTTGCGTCGGTGGGTCATTATCCCGAATTATAATTATTGATGTGAAGGCTGATGCTTTCGGCAACTATCGACAGCGAATTCGGTATAGGTCGTAATGGTCAAATAATTGCAAGAGCTTAAGTCGGCGGTATAAGCAACAGGTATTAGTTTCTATCATTCTATCAGTTCGTTGCCACATGTAACAGTAACTAATCATAATATTGTTGACACCTTTGCTTGCTATAATAAACGTTGCAGGATCATGATCGACATGCGGATTGTAAAACGTATAACGGGCTCCACCAAAGTGCGCTTGTAATGTTGACTTTTCTGATCACATACAAGATACGCCTTATATCAACAGTTCGTTCACCATAAAATACACTAATTTGACAATTTCATTAAATTGACGATAGGTGTAGGTGCGTTACAACATGACTGATGTAGCTACGTTTTGACTGCAGACGGTATGTGTTGTTATTCGTATATCATGTAACATTAAAATCAATAAACATTTTGCTAAAGCTTACCCCAGCTCTGCTTTGCCTTGACTCACTACCAATTGCAAAAAGTGCCGAGAGGATAAGCTGAAGACCCCACTATCCCTCGGTTTTATCAACAGCCGAATAAGTGTGATACTTCTTGTAACACTAACATACATCATTGATATTTGGTAGCATCTGCTCCTATTGTTCTTTTGCCATATCTAGGCTCAGCCTGTGAAGCATCTATTGCCAGAAGAATCTACCCCCCAAAAATTCATTGTCATGCGGGCACATTTCCCATGAATCCAAACAATGCCTTGTTAGGCTGCTATGTATTTTATGTGATAGCAGGTCCATCTATTTGCTTCTTTGCAGAATAAAACACTGACCATCAGCTTAGAACGTCCACCTGTGTATTGCAAAACATTGCCGTCTTTGATGCAAAAACCATGCTTATATAAAATATATGACTTCATCATCGCCCTGTTGAAAATAAACCGTGAATCACCTCAAGGTTGATGAAGGCACTTAGCGACTACAAAAAAAAATGTCACCTCCGTGATGGATGCCGGGATGCGACTGTTTAAAGGATATAAATATTCAAGGGATACAAATATAAGAAATTGCATGTATGAACCACCGGCTGCATAATGTTATTGAGACAGATAACGGCTCTGATACGGCCTCATTCAGTAAAGTGAAGGCAATCTACTTCCTTTACACCTTGACTTTACATTTACCTGAATCTGTTGTTATACATGCTGTTCGCAGACAGATCGGCTGAAATTATATTCGGCAAAGGCCCTGTGTTGAGATGCAGATGATAAACAGGGAACCTCTCGAGCATTTGAAGAAATATGACTATATGATTCTTCTACTCATTGCTTTCACTGATTTGACATGTTTCAATCTGGGTTGCAGACAAGGCTATTAAAATCATGTCAGCGTGCAAATGAATAATGGTGGTTGGGACGCTTATTTGTGGTAAGATTCCGGCAAATCAGATTGATTGTGAACGATACTCAAACTACACACTGTGTGCAGTAAATGTGGATTTGTTTACGTTAACCGGCAAAGCAAAAATGTATGGTGTGTCCGCGCCAAATCGTTAATGGAAGTGAGCCCCGTTTGATAATATGTACTAGGCGCACACTCACAGAATCCACCTAACCAATACAATTGGGTGGTTGACAATGTGCTTGACATACCGACATATGTATAAAACATATATATATATATATATATATATATATATAGATATATATAGATATATATAGATATATATATATATATATATATATATATATATATATATATATATATATATATATAGATATATATATATATATATATATATATATATATATATATATATATATATATATATATATATATATATATACATATACATATATATATATACACACACATATATATTAGCATATATATGCATACATAAATATGCACATATATATAACATGTATATATATAAATATATATATATATAGATATTTATATATAGATATTTATATGTGTGTATGATATATTTATGTACAACGATATATATGTTTATATCTATGTTTATATACACAAAATATATACACACATACATATATATATATATTTATCTATATATATATATATATATATATATATATATATATATATATATATATATACATATATATGCTGATTGTTTTTACACGCGGTTTGTCCATATAATAGCTGCTGCTTAATGGATGACTAACAGTCGAACATTCGACGCATCACCAACAGCGCATGTGAAATTACAATATACTTCTCGTCAATGTGCTGCTCCACCTTGTGGCAGTTTGTGTGAAGGAAGCGGGTATCTACATATCTGGCTTAATTAAAGGCTAAATAGGATGGATGGATATCAAGGGAGGGATTGTGTAATCAAATAATTCAGCGTCTGAACCTCCTCGTCTGATTGCAAAATAACAAAGCGAATTATTTAAGCTTATTTGAATGGGCCTTTGTATCAAATTGTACAATGGTTCAATGTAATGTAAGAATAGAAACTTCCAAGAAACGACCATAGAGAAAAAACATTTCAGCATCAATTACTGCCTCTTCGTTCGTTATCAAAGTTGCCTGCTGGGAAAAGAAACACATTGCCAGTTCAATTCAGGCATTGAAAAATCCACCTGCATATGCTCTCAGCCTGGTGAACACAATCTTGTCATACAGCTACTGTAAGTAATATGGCTTACATACATAACTTAACCGGTGTCATACATAGGCGTCGTTTTAACGAAGTCATATAGCTCTATATATAGTGGCATTGTGCACAATATACACACTAAAACAGGTTTCTGCCAAATTTCAAGTGTGTAGCTCTGCAATTAGTTAAATTTAAGAAAATAACTGCTTATTGCATATTCTGTAAAACCATTAATCCAAAGCGTTTATAGATACCAGATGTTTTGTTGGGAGCAAGTTTCAAGTAGAAGCGGTTTGGAGCTTCCATGTTCCAAACATTTCCCTCTAATTCGTGCCAACATCATTGCTCTGAACTACATGTAAAACCTTGGAATTATTATTTTTGGTGTGAATCTTACACCTTCGCTGGTTTTAAAAACGTAACGTTGCAGTTCATGTTTGAAATATACATTGTTAATTAAAGTTGGGCGATCAGGGATGTTTTGTATGTCCTTGCAATGTTATGTTGAAGGCACGTCACAATCATATCCAAACCAATGTAGGTGGCATGTTGCAGAAGTTCGGCTTGTCGCTCATTGGTACTTGTCGCACTTTCTACTATAACTTTGTAAGGCACTATATTAGTAGGGTTGTTGACGACATGTTTAGTCCTACTTGTGGGCTTCAACATTACACGTTCAGTCCCCTACTTCAGGGTAATGGTCGTAATTGTGTAGACAGAATACAAATAATCTAAGTAACCTACAAGGTATGTAAGTCATTATCTAGTGCAGCTGTAAAATCACCAGTTATCTGATCATATCCCAATGATTACGATCAATCAGGTGACAAAATGAAAATACGCAATGTAGTAAGAATTAAGTCAAAATCCGGCTGGGCGAACCTCGCTTTATTAACCATTAGGTAATTTTAATGTTTCTGACTTAACCAGATGAAGTCACGTAATTGTAATATTGTCATGCTGCTTATTTCTTACCCTGCCTTTGTTTGAGAATCCAATTCAGCACCAGGAGAACTTATTGTCCCTGCCCTATAGCAATCTTTACCGAAGCAAATCATAGTTAGAACATGTCATCTGTTGTGAGCACTTCATACCACAGACAGCGTTAAAAAGCAACCAAAGCAAACCATGATCCCTCCATCACCCCAAACTTATCTATGCCTAGACCTAACCATAATCCCCGCCATTTTCTCGTCCTGATCGCTCTCATTATCCATGCCGTTTGTCAAAACTAATGATCGCTCCTCCCATGATTACCGTAACATTCAGCACCAACTACATAAGCACCCATATCTAAACACGATTTGTGAATCACTAAGCAAATAAACGTCAGCTTGAAAGCTATCATACAGACACCAGTAATATGAATATGACATAGACCATAATACACATATACTTTATGCAAAGATGCAATACAGCTGCAAATAAAGTACGTGTTGAATAATTTAGTCTTAAGGATGGATTCAAATAATACATATCAACCTCTTAAGCAAGAGAGCGAAAGGCAATATCCTGTGGCCTAGCCAAAAATCGAACAAACGGTGATTTTACTAACCACCCAGCTATTGTATATGCAATATATCTAGGCAAGATTAGGGTATCAGCTGTACCCTCGCGGGTCTCTCAACATTCAGCGATTCAACCCTTTATTCAACTAGAGTTTATCGCCAGCACACCATTTCCATTCGGCCCAGATGGGCGGGGAGGAGTCACTTGACAATAAACGTTGAGGCATTATCAAATAATATAAGTCACCACAGTGAAATCCATCAATGAAATGTCATTCAATTTGCAGAAACCCTACATAGATATCAATGGTCATCAAGCCTTCAGAAGTAATAAAGTTTTAGAAAGCAATTTACGCTAAAGTATTAGTAATGATGACACTCATTTAAACTGCGGCTCTCTAACAATAGGTATTGACAAACAACTCTGTTGACTGCAGCACAGTGAACGCCCGGTAATGTTCTGCCCGTTATGACCTAGGTCATGCTGAAAATGCTCGATGACAATAAACGGGGTTGTCGTCACGTAATTATGGCACTTCCTTGTGTTATCTGTACTTGTTGATGCTTGCAATATTCGATTAATTCAAAGATAAACAACTGGCTGTTATAGCAGGCTATTGCCACGATTACACGCAATTGCACTTCGGTTCTCATAAAATGGTCGTTGGGAAATAGCTATTCAATTGGCCCATATAGGGTCTACCTGAAGTCTGTCGTCACACAATTGAAGGTTTGCCATAGCAGATGTGCTGGTTTAAGGTAAATGAAGGTGTCATTATTTATATTCAACATTCGAACATTCAACAACCTATAATTAGCGCGACAGTGTCAGCATCCTATTCATCATATCATATATGTATATTAGTTACTTATCACATGCCAATTTACTCGAGACATATCTCATATCTGATGTATCTCATTGTTTGCTTCGATTTTTTTCAGGACGCCATGTTTACGTATATGTATGTAAACATACCACAGGCGGTCGGGTTGCTCGCTGGAACTCATATGAGTAATGATCTCGTTCAAACACATGAGGAACCCACCTTGTTTCAAATTGTTTAAGAGGATCTAAGAAAACATGCTTCGAAATGCCTATCGAAATCTTGTTGACTGGGCACTGAAGCCAAAATTCATATGAGGATGGCTAGGGAGCACACATGCTGTTGTCGATGTATCCCAATCATTAAGTCCGTCCAGCATCCCGAGAGATATATAGATTTATAGAGATAGGATAGAGATAGAGAGAGATATAGAGAGAGAGAGAGAGAGAGAGAGATATATAGAGAGATAGAGAGAGAGAGAGAGAGAGAGAGAGAGAGTAGAGAGATAAGATAGAGAGAGAGAGAGAGAGAGAGAGAGAGAGAGAGATATCTAGAGAGAGAGATTAGAGATAGAGAGAGAGATAGAGAGATATAGATATATATATATATTATATATATATCTATATTATCTATATATATAGAGGTCTCCCAAGGAGATAAGTCGTTCCCAGTCCGTCCAGCATCCCTCTCTCTCTCTCTCTCTCTCTCTCTCTATCTCTAGATATATAGTCTATCTCTATATATATAGAGATCTATCTATATATATATATATATATATATAGATATATATATATATATATATATATATATATATATATATATATATATATATATATTTATATAGATGTTTATGGCCTTTGTGGGCTCGTGGCGAGGGTTAAAGTCTGAGAAGCTAAATATTATCTGCTCTATGCGTAAGACAAAATTACCCTGCTTCATGCGTCAATTATACTTTGGTACGCAAACAACCCGTGTGAATACAGTGAATGTATTATATTTGGTCACAGAAGTTGTAAATCGGATACCTGATTGAGCAACTTAAGATTAGTGCAAAGCGTGCAACGTATTTCGTTCACTACATATGGCAGTTTATTAACAATAATGGTATGTGGCGAAATATGTCACTTATCCTTAATGAGATTATCATCTTGTGACATCACTATGCGGCTGAATTATCTTTGATAGTATTAATTTATTTCTACCACAGTTCTAAGTGCATGAAGTTGAAGCTGTTATGACGTCACATGCCTACTTTGGCTTCTGATATCCGTGTTATCACGTTTTACTTGTTGCATTATAACATCGGCCGGAAAGGTATCTCGTTGAACGAATTAATATAGCGAGGGCCTGCACAATGGCAATGTGCCATAGAATAATTACATATGTACGTCTTTTTTATTACATTATAATCCAGGGTGGGACAATAATGCGGCAACAATGCAAATAAGGTAGCTTAGCTATGGATTGGCAATGTGATATTTAGTGACCGAGTTATATACTGAGTATTAGAAACCAAATGATAAAGCCAAATATACATTGGTAACACCATTCCAATGATTACCCTATCCACCAATGGAAGGGTAAGCTTTGTTTGTGAAATAGACTGATATACCTGAAAAAGCAAATATTTGTTGAGCTATGTCAATGGCAGCGACGCGTATATAGCACAGTCCAATTTCCCGACCTTGCTATCTTTGCGTGATTTACCGGTTCTCACAAGATTGATAGCTGCCAGATTGTGAGGTAAAGCAATGTAGGTGGCATGGCGTGTTTTAGGGAACGACTTGTTGCTCCAGTTCGGCCTGTCGTTCATCAGTACTATCCGCTCATTCTGCCATAACTTTTAGGGCCATTGTATAAGGAGGGTTGTTGATCAATATGTTTATTCCTTCAAAATAGCACGTTCTGTCCCCTACTTCAGGATAATGATCGCAAGTGAGTAGACAGAATCGAATAACCAAAGTAACGCATTCAGTATGTAAGTCATGCACCAGTTATGTAAAGATACGGTGTACTTACTCACCACTGAAAACCTGCACTTTGTGTGCATGCATGCAGTGCTGCGTATTATTATAAAATGTGATCGGAAGTTACTAGCTAAGGAGGTCAGCCCGCGACCATGCTACTGCGATATGCGTTAGTGTTATTTGTTTTTGTCATTTTCCTAAATACAATAAGTTGTATCACATAATTCTATTGACAAATAGCCGATTAGAAAAAAAGCAACAGGCTACTATCTCCAATTGACTAGATTGTTGTATAATTGGTCAGACAAATAGAATGCAGATAGCAGCGTATTGGTTATGTGCCCCATCATATTGCTGTGATGGCGCTGCAGAAGCGTCCTGAATAGTCAATGACTCTAGAAACATCCGTCCACCTTGTCATGGCATGGTTGACATAGACGAGGTGGATGCTGCCTATTCACAAGTTATCTGATCACGAATAACCTAAGTAACGCATTACGTTTTGAAGCCATGCTCAAAGGCAGCTGTATATATGCCTGTTATCTGGTCATATCCCAATGATTGCGATCAATCAGATGACAAAATCAATGTACACAAAGTAGTGAGCATTAATAACCAAACAAAACGCAGTATGAGCAAACATTGTTAAATCTCCACGGAGATTATTGATGTCATTAACCATCTATTAGAGTCTATTCAAATCATTTATTCTTATTCCCATATTGCGGGGTTTGTATTGGAACATAGTAATACATAATACTCAGTAGTGTGACTGCTTTCCATCGGAGGACGAGCACAACTAGGTGAATTATGCATATAAGTCTTGTGCAGTAAATACTTGTATTGCAAAATGCAGCTCAACGAATCTTATTAATTAATAACTAGGTAGTTTGTTTATTCTTATTCTCATATTGAGGGGTTTGTATAGGAACATAGTAATACATGATACTCAGTAGTGTGACTGCTTTCCATCGTATGACGAGCACAACTCGAATTATAAATATAAGTCTTGTGCTGTATATACTTGCATTGCAAAATGCAGCTCAACGAATCTTATCAATTAACAACTAGGTATATTTTGATATTTCTGACTTAACCAGATGAGGTCATGTAATTATGATATAGCAATGTTGCTTATTTGCTACCCTGCCTTCATTTGATAATCCGATTCAGTCCAAGGGAAACTTATTGTCCATGCCATCAAGCAATCTTCATCGAAGCAAATCATGCTTAAATCATATCATCTGTTGTGACCACTTCATAAAAACCAACCAAAGCAAAATAGACCACAATAACAAATACTATATGAAATAAATGAAAGTAGTTTGGCCACATGTACATTTACATTTTGAAGATGAAGTGATCTATTTGCTAGCGTTTTGGAAGTCATAAATAGGCCTGGGTCATTCTTAATGAAGGTACATACGACACGGTTACTTAACGTAGCGTAGGGATTTTATAATCCCCCCGTGACCCCTAGCTAATCAGCACCGTGACCTAACCATAATCCCAGCCAGGTTCCCACCCTGATCGCCGTCATTATCTATGCCGTTAACCAAAACTAATATTTTTCTTTTAAACCTCTTCATCCTGCATTACCTGCCACTTAACGGAAGCGGTTTGCTGCTGTGCTTGATACGTGACTAATTCATAGTAATCATGACGTTTCAAAGCCTATTATGGCCTTAAAGTGACCTTGCTCTCGTCGTTGCGCATAGCAGGAGATTTCCCCTTATAGTATGCACAAATATATATAGACCAGTTGTTAGGTGCAACCGTTTTGGGGAGAAATTACACATTCACACAAAAATAAACGCAAACATATGCAAAAGGCTACTATCAGATGCTAATGTAAACAACTGCGTTCTCGGATGGTAGCCATGGTGATTTCATGTATTCATAACTCCAATAACAGTTAATGCATTTGCATGGGTAAAATAGATCATTTCATGTAAAAAAATGCAGCATTCTTCGACAATTGCATTTCTTCATGGTATAAAAGATGCGTAGATTGATATTAACGATGGATTTGAATTCATACATATCAAACGATTAAGCATTGAGGCGAAAATAATTATCCTGAGGCCGATCAGAAAATCCAACACACGGTAATTTTGCTTACAACCCAGCTATAATAAATGCAATATATCTAGACATGATGTTCATATCCTTTGTACCTTCGGGTGTCTCTCAACATTCAGCAATTCAACCCTTTATAATACTAGAGTTTATCGCAAGCGGTCCACTTCCCATCGGCCCAGAAAATGAGTTTGTATGTAACAGATGGGCGAGGAGGAGTCAATTGACAACACAGGTCGAGGTATAATCAATACGATTAGACAACCCAGTGTAATTCACCAGCGAAATGTTATTCAATTTGCAGTAACCCCATATAGATATCAATGTTCATCAAACATTCAGAAGAAATAAAGTTTTATAAAGCAATTTACGAAATCTGGATTTTTTAAACTAATTAACAACGCAGCTGGCTAAAGCGCAGTCAAAGGTAATAGTAAAGATTACACTCGCTTAAACTACGGTTCTCTAACAATTTGGGTTGACAAACAACTTTGCTGGCTGCAGCACAGAGAACACCCGGTTATGACCTACGTCATGTGTAAAATGCTCTATAATAATTAACTGGGTTATTATCACGCAAATATAGCGGTTCCTTATATATACCTGTTGATTATTGCAATATTAGATTAATTCAATGATAAACAACGGGCTGCTTTAACATAACAGCGCATTGTCATTATTACAAGCTTTTGTACTTCTGTTCACCTTTCACACAGATTTGTGCCGATCGTTGATGTGCTGTTTGTTTCATAGCATAATAGATTATCAGTCTCGGACAGTGTGCCATGAAAAGATCTATTTTGATAGATAGACAATGTTTTGAAATTACATGCGACATCATATGATCACTGATAACTTTGACCGAACAAGTTTGGTAAGCAAGGGGTTTCTGCGTCACAGCCAAATTAGTTGTCCCCGTAGTGCACGTGGCGGCTTTAGTAGCACATTGTAGATACAACTTCAGTGTTATTTATATTGCAAGACATCATCTGTCTAAAGTGTAAACAAGATCATCTGTTTCGAACCCCGCAACCGAACCCAAGGCGGTTTGTTGAAAGCGTTTAACGCTTTTGGTGTGCGGACAATTGTATTTTCTGAAATTGGCTTGGTTGTCAAAACCATGCGATATGTCAACGTTTAACTGTCTGCATGGTATAGTTGCTCTGTTTATAAGTGCGCCATATCTAGCCGTACTCTAGACTTGTTGCATTTAAATGCAAAATAAATGTTCCACATTCTTATTTGACTTTCCCTCAAGGAAATGTTAAATCACATATGTATTGAACTCAAAACTCCAAAACAATGAAGCAACTAATAAAGTCCCTAGAAAACATAATTTGGTTGGCATTGAAATACAACGTACCTCTATCCAATCAAATGATATATAGCTGAGGGGGCACCTCTGATTACCTTAAACCCAAACTAGGGCTGTGCGGTATAAACGTAGATTTGACACCTGCATAACTCGCGCCATTTGCGAATATAATGCATTCAAATATAGGTCAAAATAAATGTATGTTTGTATGTATATAAATATATATATATATATATATATATATATATATATATATATATATATATATATATATATATATATATATATATATATATATATATATATATATATATATATATATATATATATATATGTATGTATGCATGAATGTATGTATGTACGTCTGGTTATACTTGTATGTATGTAACTATGCATGTATATACGTATTTATGAATGTATGTTTGTATGTATGTATGTATGTATGTATGTATGTATGTATGTATGTATGTATGTATGTATGTATGTATGTATGTATGTATGTATGTATGTATGTATGTATGTATGTATGTATGTATGTATGTATGTATGTATGTATGTATGTATGTACGTATGAATACATGCATGTATGTATGTACGTACGCACGTATGTATGCATCTATGCATACTTGTCTGCTTATTTCCAAATCTTTGCTACTAAATTACATGCAAATTATTTTTCTGTCTGCTTTAATAACCTGAATTAGCATGCACCCTTATCTTTGGAATAAATATTTTCATAAATTTTGTGGGACATGCTAGCCTTTCGGGTTTCCGTATAATGTCGATGGATGTAATAGATGAAGTTGAAAACCTGAGTTCTGTGATTACAACATTTGACCAGAACAAGTTTAAGTGAATGACAAGACTTCGTTGCAGCATAAATGGCGCAAGTGCATTCTGCCCTTACCACCGTTGTTTTTCGATAATAACAAATGATTTTTGTTCTGCAGAAGTACTCAAGCGCAAAATGTACATTTGATCGATCATCTCGGACCGTAGGTATAGTTGTTAAATCATGGCAATCGCAGTCACCTTTACCTATCCCGCACTAAACGTTCTTCTATAGGTATCTAACGCATCTGCTTAACTTTTTTCAAATTTGATTACCTTATTTGGAACTGAAAATTTGTGGCCTTTGTCTGGCATAGATGTGGATTGATCGTGAAGTTGTGCCGAAAGGGCCCTGTCAACCTTATAAAAAGTTGCTAAACAGACATGGCGAGTGATACATCAGGTTTACTTTTCAACAACAGGAATTGGGATCGAACAAATATCATCATCGCACAATCATATATATATCTTTATTCCGTGGTGATTAACTATCTATTTATTCGCATCAATTGCTCTGTCATATGATGAGTGATAAATAAGGTACATTCCAGGCGCGTATAATGCCATGTCTAGCGAGCGAAAACCACAATATCACCCACAAAATTCTGTTGACGCAACGTGCAGCAGATAAAGACTTGGAAGGTTAATTGTGAACCGTATGTATCACTAATGGGCTTTGCAACAAATGCTATTTCACTCACGTTGCCGATGTTACTAGACATGCTGAGCTTTAAACGGACGGAACTGATTTTATAGCCCCAATATCGATACATTATTGATGATCCGGTGTTTACAATACTATAAAAAGATTACCTTCGAGTTATTTTATTACCTGGTTGCAATCGAAAGCGAATTAAAGCATGAACTCGGCACCAAATAAAATGCACCATTGAGGTTATAATATTATTATATATAATTATTAGTAATTTATGCTTCAAAATCAACAAGCAATCAGTTTCTATCAATTTCAAGCAATCTTTAATCAAATGAACTTTAGCCTTATATTGTTTTGGTTGCCATTGGCGGCACATTGAGGCCAATAGCGTTATTCAAAATTTCTGATACTATTATTCGGACTGTTAAGTCCTTCAACTTGCGTTAGACTTAGGCTTTGCTCGTCGATTATTTATCTACTTCAAAACCAGCGGCTTTCATCGATGAAACTAGTATCTGCTGTCTTTGAGCTTTGTTGATGCGTTATTGGTGGCCAACATGATGATCTTTCATCGCGTGACCTAACGGTTTGTGCCAGCAATTGTGATTAATTACTACCAGAAGCACATTAGTTTTAGTCAGTTGTTTTCTCATGGAACCTAGGTGATCAATATATGTTTCTTTTCATTTAGCGAAACGAACATAAACAATGGTTGGTGAAAAATCTCAAACTTAACTACAACGACGGTTTATTTGTTGCTTCAGTCAATGTTCACATGCAGTAGCATTCCAATGTCGGACCTGATGCTGGTCATTATTCCTAACTCCAGCGCAACTGAGCTAAGAGTACATTTAGGAGCATTATGTAGTGGTAAACAATTGAGTTAATTCATTCATAATACTTGCCTCGCTTTACGTGTGCACAGTGGTGTCTCAGACAAATGATGTTACTGCTATTCGAATATAACATCCGACCATACTGTATAGATACTTTTGAACGTTTTAACCGATCACCGAGTGGCTATTTCTATATAGCAACATGATGCGTGTATGTTTCAAATCAATAAGGACAAACTGGCTCAACGAGTATGACATCAGCCTGCTTCATTAATCCAAAATCTGATAACGAATTGTGTTTCCGGCCCGGAAAAAAAAGTTGTCCACAGAGACGCCAAGAAATACGATACTCGGGCGCATGGTGGCGCTGTAATATGCCTAGATGCCTTTCTTTATGATCGGATTGGTCAAATGAGCTGAAGCCAGCAAATAAGAACATCAATATAAATGTGTCTGTTAGCATTTTCTGTCAACGTATCGTTGGTACTCACTATTGCTCAACATTGCAGGCTGTTATAAGACATTACAGGCTGTTAAAGCACATATTATTCGATTTCGCACCGGAACTACGAAGTTTACCTGCCTGGGGTTCGTTAAGTAATTGGCAAAAAATCTGTTGGAGTAGACGAATTGCTCGACCTTTAGTACCCAGATGGCACTTACCATATAGTAATATAGTAATCAATTAAAATCCGTTATAAAATAATATATGGATAAATGTTTACTCTGGCAACGTATATTGCGGCAAAAATTGATTCAGTATGCCTTAATTTATCAGCGAAACTGCACAAGGGCAATTACTGGCGCGTAAAATGTTCGCCTACCATATGGTGTTTTTAATGTTGTGTGCGGTTTGTTATAGTTAGCAGTTAAGTATGTTGATGATGATGATGATGATGATGATGATGATGATGATGATGATGATGATGATGATGATGATGATGATGATGATATTAGTGATGAAGATGATCATTATATCTATTACTGCAGAGACTACGAAAATAGCAAGCGGACAATTGCTGATGCAGTAATCGACACGAATCCGAACAAATGTAGTTAACTATCGTAAATAATCCAAATGTGCACGCACACATTCAGTTAATCAATGTTTTTGATCCAAATATCACCATGAACTGCCCAACATTGTATCACTACATTGAGCAGCAAGTGAGCACACATTCCTACTGCAACTGATGTAAGGGTTCAAACGAGGCATTGAAAGGCACCGATTCATATGAACCACCCAATCATCGTGGTGAACGTATTATCTTATACCCGACATTCCATAAGTAAGATAGTGTTGTGTGAAACATGTATCAAAATGCTGCATTGGATGACAAAACTGGTTTGAGTAGCCTCATATAGAACGATGTTATAGATAAGACCTACATGACTTGTGTTAGCTTTTTCCCATCGAGATGACTAACGTCCTAGTTCTGTACTATGCATAGGAGTGATGCATAATGTATAACAGGTGTGATATTGCGTTATTGCAAATGTCTGCAAATTCTCTACTGAGGTTTTGGTGTGATATACGTCACTGACCAGTACCCATCAAACAATCCTGCCAATGTATACGTAGATGGGCAGTATATATCGCCATTACACTATGGGCTTAAAGTTTACTTATTAATGGGGAAATCAGATTTGCTATATTCTATTTGCAACGCTGTATTGATGTGTAAGATCAAGTTAAACAGATGATGCTACCCTGTTGCAGGTGTCATGTGTCAGATATAACGACATGGGTACTAAGTGGACGTATTCATCGCCGCATTTTTGCTTACATGAAGCAGGTCCATTGCCTGATTGATTTCACCCGTCACTTTCTTCCGGTTAGCGTCGTTCAACTTTGTGTGGTAATTGCATCTGGTTTTTTGTTGTATCCTGTTTTGCCTAATACCCGCTATCAGCAGCGATTCATCATTTCCTTG
The DNA here is from genome assembly GCA_034190875.2 of Urechis unicinctus. Classification (NCBI taxonomy): domain Eukaryota; kingdom Metazoa; phylum Annelida; class Polychaeta; order Xenopneusta; family Urechidae; genus Urechis; species Urechis unicinctus. The sequence goes on along the minus strand of CM067352.1, from coordinate 34,041,652 downwards.
TTTCGGAATAACCCAAATAAGCAGCACGATTTAACTTAGCGCTACGTGTCTCAACAATAATCTAGTCAATAAATATGAGGACAATTTCATACATGGCATTTGAATAGTTTGCTATTTTTGATCATCATCGCAATGTTACATAGGCCAATGTCTGATGCCAAACATAAATTGTAAAAGAGCAGAACATGTCCCATGCGATCTAGATCAAGCACGTTACAATCAACAGGAAATAATCTGTAGGGATCCATGATAATAGAACAAAAAACATATACACTATATGTTCCACTGATAATACCTTGAATAATAGCAACTTCCACCATCATGACCGAATATGTTGATTTTTTCATGCATGAGAAACAAAATATTTATTCATCATGTTTTGATATCCTATTTATTCAACGATACGTAGCGCTCGACACAATTCATAGATGTAACGGCCATACACGACCTACTGAAGCTGTATGAAAGTCATGATGAGTGCTCACCGAGACTCATGTAGGTGGTGAGGGGGCGCCTTTCTACGTAGATAACTTCTCAGCTTATTTTGAAACATATGTAGTCGATGCAAATGCAAAATCAACCAATTTTGTTAAGATGAATGATGATATATTTGCAATGGACAACTTCTGATGACATCTTTTTCGCATGATTTGATTTTGCAAATGGTATATTTTATAAATCAACTTTGTGATAGGTTACTGACGCAGATGTTCAGACGCCGTGTGCCTATCAGCTCGTTTTATTTACACGTCGTTCCCAGCAAATCAAATGAACCCTCAAAACTTCTAGCTTGCTCAGTTTACTCAGTGAATTAAACCATTCTGCATACAGAAGCACATTGTATGTCACACGCGAGATGTACGCACACAATTGCACTTCTTATAAGCTATTCAGTGGGTATTTAGTGGTCTACAATCATTATGGACGATTGTCTCACAATTATTTTCTAAGACAGTGCTCACAATGCTGTGTCATTTTGGAAAGCAACTCATTTGTGTTGCGCAGATGCATTACAAACGTACTTGTCAAGCCTGATTTATTTATTGATGCGTTTTATCTCCTGACAATAGATATTCTGAGAATATTGCATCGTACAAGATAAACAATTCACGATTTGCGGCCTCTAAGCACCGAACTGAGACCTTGCTATTGATATTACATCAACACTACGTCAGCTTATCAGCACCATGTACCACGATAAATTTAGTCAACAACATCGATTAGAATCTTATTGCAGATGTCATGCACACCTAATTCCAATATATAGGGTACAATGATAAGGTGTCTAATATTTTCAGAGTGGCTAAGGGATGTGTATTTGTATTATCTGACAAGTGAGCCTTCAGTGTAGATACCAAAAAAGTTAGTAAGGAAGTCTTTAGGAAGATAAATGGATGTTTCTATGTCAATGATAAGTGTCAGGCAAAAAAGATGGATAGATGCAAACTCTGTTCTTGGGCATTATTACCACCATAACCTATTTGTTAGCATGTTTCATCACAAGAAGTAGAAGGTCTGACCCTGAAAAGTTGATTTGGGCTGGAGCTTTATTTGTTGTCAGATATTTGACAACCCCTATCCTCCAGACCGTAGGACCCATGCCCAAAACCTTACCATAATACCATCCTATAAGCCGATTTCGTCCAATAACTAAACAAATTTGCGGTGAAAAACATCTACCAACCGTTATGGTACTATATTATGAATGAATAGTCGTATATCCTGGTGCTTTCGGTGCCCTCAACTATTCTCTTGCCTATTATAAAATGGCTGATATATGTATATAATATTTTGGTTTGTTATGCTGATTTTGACCATATGCCAGCATGGATTGTCATTAAGAAGGAATGTTACTTGGTGATCACGTCGTTGGGAGGTAATTTGTAGAAGAATATTGATTTGTATGTCTGGTGATCAAACATGGCTATAAAACTAGCAGCAAAGTTAATTAGCCTTTGAAAATCAACACCTGTTCTGAGTGGGGCTACACTGAAGTGCATGATGAATGATGGAAATGATGCCTTACTCTGACAGCTCACGCACCTAATAACATAACATTGAACTGTTGAAGTACATAATAATATGTGTGTACAGAAACTTTATTTAAGAGGAGACTACGGTGGTAAAACCGACAATTTATTTGCCGTACGGAACGCATTTCTATGGCTCTCAGCTAGAAAAAAACCTGTTAAGTGTTTAATCATGTTCCATTGGTAGCCCCAAACCTGCTGTAATCAAGTGAATTACCTCCTTTGTCTAAATGACGTATGTAGCCTTTATGAGACCGGTGCGATAAATCCGCCATTTCAGTGCATGTTTGTTGTAACTTAAATGAGTTGGCACAAGTTGGTTTATTCCTGAGCACCCAAGCAATGTCTTTAATTTAATTAGCGTTACCCTGTTGTGTGATGGGTTAACAGACACAATGATTTGATTCCTCCTGATAACTCTCATTTGAAGTAGTCAAATGCTAGGCCAGAACAGATGTGACTAAGAGTAATGCAACGAAGCATGGTGTTATTTGCAACTGATCCATGTGAGTTCACATGCTCATCAAGACTATGTCATGATTAATGAGGAGCGCTACTGGTCGTTCTTCTACATAGATTTCCAACTTATTTGAAATTGATTTGGTCCCGAAATCTATAATGGAGCCGTTTATATACTACGATCCCTTTGACAAACCACAATCGTGGTTTTATTTAACCTGATTCTACTATATGCTGATATGGAAGTGCAAATGCATGACAGTCTACATGCAACTTGCCCTTTAATGGCTCCCCAGATGAGCGGGGTATTAATGACTCCTGGAGAAATGTAAGTCACTTTTTATATGATGTGGGGAGCAAGGTAGATTTGAATTACACATTTAGATGTCGGGCACAAACAGCTCGTTAATGCAACATCCTCTAAGGCTTTGCGGACAAAGAAGCAGACCTACTAACATCCACATGCATTGCCATACTCCAAATCGTTGAGGTTCACAGTTTCAAGAATCCAGTTGGTATATTCAGTGAATCGACATAGTAGTGTGTCAAAAAGAACACATATTTTCGCCGTTTCAAGTGTTGCCGAGCATACTATCGTGAATACCAAAGCGCAAGTTATGTGTGGTGCACAACAAACTGACAAATTAGATCGTGCCGGGGCCTGTTTGAATGTTTCATAGATATATGCGAGGACGGAAATTGTTGGCCAAGTTTTAATAGCCTCAGGCAATATCACGCCAATTTTGTCTGCATAAATATTGACCGCTGCTACTAGTGATGTCGTTTAGTGACATAATACTAAATAGAATCGATACGGCAGTAGGGTAGTTTAAGGACGCATATGTAAGAGGATGATGCTCTTGTCACGTTTTCATGTTACAAAACGAACGTACGTCACCTATGTATATACTGTCAAGCAACTGATATTGAGGCTAGCTCAAACGGCCAACGACTAAGTTGTCCCTGCTTTGATCCTTATGTTACCGTTTTTGTTGATCTTTTGTTTTGCAAATATCGTCATACCATTACTTAGCCAAATAATCATAGTATTTGTTTGCTTCGAAACTGTCATAAAGTCCCTCCGTTTGTTGTCCAGTTGCTACTTAGATATTGATCATTAACGGAATGTTAGCGTTCGGTTCTATTTCGCATGAAACATCATAGCTAATAAGTTGTTCCGCGTGATAACAACCCGTTGCGAGAAGAGAGTTTTCATAAGGTAGTGCCGTTCCAGAGGTATAGCTACAGTGAATGACTGTCTGCTTGTTTTTACAAACCTGCGCAGCTGATAATAAATATCATTATCTAATCGACTGAACCATATGCAAGGTTACCTCCGCGACACTATGTTAGAAGTGATGTCAGCCCTAACAGATGTAACTTTGAACGCTTTCCAATGTGGCTCGTTGTTGGTTGGGTGACCAATCATGAATTGCATATTATCAATGAGGCATTACAGGTGATGCATTTAGAACCAGTTGTTAAAGTCATAAAAAAGTGTGGGCAAGTGTGTTTTGAATATTTAGCAAGTAAACCAGATGTATAATGCTTCTCGTATTGTTAATGAAATGTTTAATAAGATGCTATCACGCATGGGTAAAACTTAGTTACGACCATGTTCTGGGTAAACTAATTTGCATGGCGTCCATTAAGAGTCGTTTTGCTTCTATCAGTACGTCGTGCAGCAATATAAATGTCAAATGTGCGACCAAAAAACTACACAATCCAAATATCGGACCGAGTAGCACCATGCTTCGATGGACACTGTCAATATTGATAATTCAAACCCAATACAATTGCACAATGGTTTGCTTAGCAGACATTAGTCTGTCCGACTGGAATAATGAATGACTAATATCTAGCTATCGTTAGCATATCCTTCACCAATAATATTGGAGATGAAATTGTCTTACCAACTTTATTACATTATTTGATAATATAAATGCATGTCGGTACAAATGAATGGACCTCGAAATGAAGTTACTCATTATGTTAAGTGTTAAAGTTTCAGACTTATTGAAACACCGCCCCGGCCTCTGCGAGGTGTCGCATTTACTATGAGTATCTAATAATGAAGACAAATTAAGCCACGTGTATGTTGGCTTAGCACCACATAGTCTATCGTAATAGTGGTAACAGAACAACAACTGTCTTGTTTAATACATAATCGGACGTAGGAACTTACCCGCTCGAATATATAAATAGTCACAAAAGAATACTGGTACAATAACAAAGGTCAAACGACGCAGCGCTCAAAGGGAACTTTCATATCGCAATGAAACTGGATACACGTCGGTGCCGGTTCCGATGTTGAGGACAACCAGATGTATTGGTAGCATTGTTGGGAGAACTAGAATTCTAGCCATGGTTAACGAATAGGATGAGAACTGTCTGTCCTATTCCAAACAACGGGTACCATACAGAGCATAAAAGACCCTGGTTGAACAGGTATCGATGCCTTCACATGCTGAGATTAAATCAATTGAAGAGCAGACAGAATTTGCGGCAGAAGCATTTGACTTGAACAGAGCTGATACTGTACAGCAGCCAAGCACGCAGCAGCCAACCAGGCTGGCATTGGGAAAATATGCTGCCCCCTGAGAAGAATGATTTCTTAACATATCAATTGAATAGCAGAACCGCCAATCTACAACCAGAGGCAACCTAACCGACCAGATATATATCGATATATGTTCACACACACACACAAACAATCACACACACACTCACACACACACTTACGTACACACACACTACACACACAAGCACACACACGCATATAAATATATATGTATATTTATATATGTATGTAAATATATATATACATTATATATATATACATATATATTTATATGTATATATATGTATGTTTTATACATATAATTATATGTGTATAAATGTATATATATATATTATATATAATTATATATATAATTAACTATACACAAATGTATATTTCTATACATGCATAACAATGCATAAACATCGACATGCATACACTTAGAAATATTTCTATACATAGATATATATGTATATTTATATATTTGAAGTGTATATGTATATATACATAAATGTAAATACATGTATATATATATGTATATGCAAATATTTATATATACTTATATATATATATATATATATATATATATTGTATACATATATATATATATCTATATCTATGTATATATAAATATATATGCATATATAAATATCTATATATATATTTATATATATATATATATATATATATATATATATATATATATATATATATATATATATATATATATATATATATATATATATATATATATATGTGTGTGTGTGTGTGTGTGTGTGTGTGTGTGTGTGTGTGTGTGTGTGTGTGTGTGTGTGTGTGTGTGTGTGTGTGTGTGTGTGCATGTATGTCATGTGCATAGGCGAAATACGTCAGCACCTAACAACAAGCGATTTTGCACATATTGGTGTTTATCTTTACTGCATTCGAATTCCATAATACCGATCAGCAGATTTGCAAATGGACACTTGGATATCAGACCGACTAGCACCGCGTCATATGCGATAGATTATTCCACACACACTGTGCAATAACCCCATTGGCGAGTAATGTCGATTCACAATTGCTGCAGTAGGCTTGCTTACGCAATCCGGACACCTGCAATCTAGGATTTCTTTTGGTCAATTATATTGTTCGTGAAGGTACGTGAGGTTTGGTTGTGCGATCTGTACGATACAAGGGGAATGATCATCTTACATTTGCTCTTTAGTTTACATATTTGTCCCGAGGGTTATCCAGCCAGTATGAACAGGTTATTGTGACTAAGAACTTGGATAAGACGAGCATCGATTCAAATTGCGCACTACTGCTGCACAACATCTTGCTTAATTAACTGCAAAGTGCTATGCCTCGCTCCGTCAGCACCTAAACACACCTCTCATTGTAAAATAAAATCTACTATAGCATTGATCGATTTATTTTTTTAGGAGTATCTATGAGTGCTCATACACACAAACGATTAGTTGTAGTGATTTAAAATGGCCAATGGTCCTTGAAAATACATGGTTACGTCATAATTATGCAAATAGAAATCCTTCACGTAGGATCATGACTACCTGTACTGCCATAAACATGCTTAGAATATCATATTTATGTATCGAGCTGTGCGTTATGACAGCATAAGAGCATAACCTCAACCTTGTTATGTCGTATGGTTACATGCTCATTGTTCTGAATCGCAATATACGACGGAAAAAGAAGAAGATGCCACCCGGTATGCTCTTTTCCTGTAAACGTATAGTGCATACGCAGATGAGCTAAATTGTCGTTGTTTTGCATGGTTATAGAAGCTCTGTAGAGCGAAACATGGCAGTCGGGATCTCTGATATGTATTCTGAAATATTTTAGACGCTACAATTGATGTCCATTGTAGGTGTCACCCCATCAAGGTCCCTTGTGTTGGACGGCCAATTACTACTGCTGCATGTTGCGTGAAATTGAGCCGGCGGAGATGTATCTACCAATTAACTGCACAGCTGGTAGTGTGTGAGCCATAGCCTGTTTGCAAAACCGTCACTTTGAAGTGGTTCAGTGAACATAATGGGGATGGTTAATGAAAGAAGACGTTATGCCTGAACCACGGTGCAAACCCCGTGTTTAATCGAGTTGAGAGTTCCTTTATTAACGGAATATCAATTTTTTTTGCGATTCATGGCCGAAAGGATCACTGAATGTCCACTTGTGAATACATATGAAGGGATAGGTTGCTGACGGTTGCATTGTATTAGGATTACTCTATTCACCATACGAAATGATGGAATCGACCCCGAGCCGTAGCGAAGTAAGGCACAGAAAAAGCGTAACAGGAAAATCCCCTCAAGCTACATCGGTGGTCTCGCGTTATGATGTATATATAATATATATATATAGATATAGATATATATATATATAGATATATATATATATATATATAGAGATATATATATATATATATATATATATATATATATATATATGTACACATATATATATACACATATATATAGTACACATAGATATATATATATACATATATATATATATATACATATATATATATATATATATATAAATACATATAGATATATATGTATATATATACAGATATATATATATATATATCTATGTATATAAATACATATATATATATGTATTTATATATATATATATATTTTATATATATATATATATATATATATATATATATTTATATATATATATATATATATGATATTATAAAAATACATATTAATTTATATGTGTGTGCGTCTGTATCTGTGTATGTTAGCGTGTGTAAGCGTGTGTTTGTACATGTGTTTGTGTTTGGTGGGTCTGTGAGTGTGTGTGTGTGTGTGTGTGTGTGTGTGTGTGTGTGTGTGTGTGTGTGTGTGTGTGTGTGTGTGTGTGTGTGTGTGTGTGTGTGTGTGTGTGTGTGTGTGTGTGTGTGTGTGTGTGTGTGTGTGTACATCGGCCACGTTGATTTCGCCTTTGCTGGTGCAATTGCCTACGAACAAATGACACATTTATACATATTTGTCCCGAGGGTCATCAAGTCAATATGAATAATAACCGGATTACCTATTCGGACATTTGATATCATAAGTTTTGGGCTCAGATGTAGAGATTTGTCTGTGCTACCGAGAGCCTATACGTAAGCTAAGGTACAACTATTCATAAATGGAGGAAAGCCTCTATTCTACATCTCCCCACCCACCCATTATCTCCTTTAGATCATACAAATCCATCGATAGGTCTCAAATCAGTATATCCCAACGTTGTTCGCTATAGGCTACCTGCAGCTTACTTCTGGGTTTATGGTAATGCAATTTGCATGCGGCTTTTGTCGAATGTTATATTAACATCTCGAGCTGCCTCGGTTAGCCAATGTTCTAGGAGATTGTAGAGTCAGAATGAACCACCCGTGCTTTTAAAAACTAATATTGTATCTCGTGTAAAGTGTGGTTTATATCAAGATATGGGCAACAATGTGGTTTATTGCAACCTAGAATATACCCTATAAACGAATACATCAGCCAATGCATATTATACTTGGGCTTAAATGACATGTTGGTGATAATATTTAAATGCAACAGTGACCATGGTCCTTGGTAGCAGATGGTCGATTTAACTCTAATGAGGCTGATAAATAAAACTCCAACGGCATCCGTTCTTCCAAAAATATACATTGCAGTGAATCATTAGGTTTGCACCAATTTTAACTCTCATACGAATAGTACAGCATTTTAATTTTCATCTATATCCGAGGTGGTATTTGTGATATTTATTGTATATCATAAAGTGCGAATTATTACATCCCGAGCTATGGATTAATCTGGTTTAAGCTGCTAAGCAGTACGATGTCAACATGACTAGATAGCTATTATATAAGTGATGATGTGACGTCATTCTGTAGAGTAGTAACAAAGTTACCGGTTGTATATACGGTTGTCGTTAATACGGCTATGGCTGGTCAAGAACTGAGAACTCTCTGTTGCAGAAAGTCTGACCGGGCACTGACTACGTAAGCAAAGCATGTTTACGTCGAGTTAACGCCAGCTGAAGGCCACAAGGCTATATAATTGAATAAGTGAAATATGCGAACAATGTCACCACCCTGAAAGGAGGTAAATGTGTAAGTCGCATATCATCAATCCTATTCAGCCACTTTAATTCCGAAATGATAATAAATAACCTAGCGAATATGACTACATATGCCAATTATTACACACATTACCTCACACACTTTTGCCTAACCGGTATTGGACTTGCACCTGGAAGATGGATGCGCTATTGTTATGCACTCCTTAAACCTAGAGACTCATACATATTGCTACTTGTGGCAGTTTGATATCATGCAGCGGTTTTAATACTGTACCATGGCGCGTATTTTGACATCGAGACTTCGTCGTTTTTTGAGAGATAAGCTTAATAATATCCGATACAACAAAATCCGTTTAATATGCCGAATACGCTGGTGGCGCAGCCTCACGCAAATCAGTTTTATTTGCCTGGTCAATAAGGCATGCCCGATACAAATATTATCAATAGCGATAATGGCAGTTCTTACCTATACGACCACAACAGCTACCCGGATAATATCTTGTACCGCATCAATAAGGATCCAATATACGCTATAATGTTTGAAACTAATGGAAATGCTTAACCACTGCGATATCGCGGTCGCAATTTGGCTTGAAACTAGGAGATTAATCATTGTTACTAATCTGGTCGGTCTCTTGGGAAAGCGATACTGATCGATTCAATTATGTTTGACGTTGACACTTACCCTATAACTTGGGGAAGGTCCAAGCAATCATCTCCTTACATAGAGGCAGTCAACAAATGGAAGGTAAAACTATCATTATCATTAGGCATACCATGCTACTTTGGGTGCAGCTGGCTCCTACCACACCTCATTGCAAGGTAAGCGTAAGTAATATAAATGGACTACAAGTCAATTAAGGGCAATTGGTGACACAAAGAAGCAGCTGACTATTAGCGTATTTTGCTGGTACTTGGAACGACTGTCGATCAAGGGATATAAACTACCCGAACAGTTAACAGCCTTAACTAAGCTATTGAATTAATTTGGCAGTAATATGATTTATTCTAGCGTTTCCTGTCCTTGGATCCAAAGGAACTAACAATAATGTGTAGTGATGGATATCCATACCAAACATGGATATACCTATATGTGCACTACTTCCCTTTCAGGCTGGTTCATGTGTCGCCTCCGTGGTAGATACAGTGGTAAGGTTCTGTGAGTTTTACGGCTGTTTTGTCAACGTGCTTATATCACCAGGCAGTCAAACATAATGTTCTTGAGGCATTCTATCCCTATGTACAAAGATATTAATTAATAAATGTCATGTAGAACGTCTTTCTCGTGAAATAACAAGAGGAGAATGTGCTGGCTCATGGGATTCCTACAAACCTCACCATTACTCACCTAACGTCTGGTAGTTTCAACTGTCCGTTCATATTTGATTTCGAAGCACGCGATACACCACAGGGGGACATTTAACCAAGTAATTAAGCCTTTTTTCCCGTACTGCCTTGTAATTGGATTGTCTGATGCCCCTGCCGCGATAGAGGAATATCAACCAACAAACTACCTGTTTCTGAGGAAACATCTTCACGTAGAAAAATGGCACTATGCTGTTAGAAAAAAACGACATAATTTTATTGTTATTGTTCTCCCGTAAATGCTTATCAGCAAACTAATTGTGACAGGTATGATGTCATGCAACCTTTGTAACTTGGATTCCTTGAATCTTTTGATTACTGCCAGAAAGTCCTGTCAAGCTCACGAACAAAATTTAATCTCAGATGACCCTTACAGGAAATGCACACTAGCTTTAATGTTTAACGTTAGGATCAGTACTGTTGAATCAATGAAACACATGTTAGAGGTATTCTAAGCATGTGTTCGGGTAATCAATCATTGGCTATGTGCAAAATATCAATCTAAGTTATTACGATTGGAATTGCATTAAAACAAATTGTTTAAACGTTTTGGCGAATATTCGACATTTCGTGCAAAAATTTCTATTAGTTTCAAATAATTGCGAGCGCAATCTTTACTGACATTTCGTTCAATTTCATGCTTTACGTGCCGTAATCTTCCAATGGTGCCAAAAGTTCTGTCACTCGCATTGTAAATGAACAATCTGCATCCTCTTTTGCGGGTGAATAAACCAGTCACGACAACGTAAGGATGCACACAAAATACTTCTATGTCTCTACCACTGTCGTAAAGAGACCAGGGAGATATGCTATTTGTTCTGTTAAGCTGTTATGAGCCTGATAAAACGGACCGATCACGAGGAGCCCAAACGTCGTCTAGTTGCTCAAAATAAAGCATGTTACTATGTGCAACCGTGCAATCACTCCGACGGTTTACATATGTTGTATAGGTAGACCAATAATAGTCACTTGACATTACAATGTATCTACAGCCCTAGGTGGTGAAACTAATGGAACCTAGTACACATTTGGGCGACTTTGCTTGGGCCAGTGAAGTATTCTAATTGAGCTTTAAACCGTTCACTAGTTGATTTGTAAATAACTTGACTGTCATCCTTATTCCGCACTCCATAGTGCGCAAAAAATATCAGTCCGTCTGTCAAATACATGCATTGCCCTAATCGGTATACATTTGTCTTGATCACGGTGACAATACCGTAAAGACAGGTAAAAGATGTTCTATATCTTTCATATTGAGTAGCTGATTCAGATTTCTCATGTCATATTGTTCAATTTCGAAACTTCTGTTGGGCAGTCCATGGCTGCATACACCGCAAATTCGCTAAACAGAAACACGTACCTCAGATAAAAACCCAAAACGTCATTTATATGCAAAGAGTGAAAGTAACAATTCGCTTTTCTCCACTTCATAACAACAACCAGAGAATTCATGAACCAATTTTGCGTGTTACTGACGATATCTCAGTATGATATCCCGAAGCATAGCTATGACCTACAGAAATTTGGTCACACATACATACATGCACACAAAATACATACATACATGCATACATTAATGCGTACATACATACATACATACATACATACATACATACATACATACATACATACATACATACATACATACATACATACATACATACATACATACATACATGCATAGGTACATACATACATACATACATACATACATACATACATACATACATACATACATACATACATACATACATACATACATACATACATACATACATACATACATACATACATACATACATACATACATACATACATACATACATACATACATACATACATACATACATACATACATACATACATACATACATACATACATACATACATGCATGCATACATACATACATACATACATACATACATACTTACGTGCGTACATACTTACATACATACATACATACATACATACATACATACATACATACATACATACATACATACATACATACATACATACATACATACATATGGATTGGTGCAAACCTGTTTATACTTTATGATATATAGAATATTTTGTCACACATTGAAAGGAACATTAACCAGATTAAATGGCGTTCTGCCGATTTTGATATTATCCATGAATAACAATAACAACATCAGGCATACAGCTTTGGTTCAAATAACGGTTCCGGTTTTTCAGGCCAGGGAAGCAGAGGAAAAAAAATATATGACAAAGAATAATCTATCCAATACAGCCTCAACAGTTCGCAATTGTATTCAAAGCTCTCCATTTTTCCCTGATTGGTCGCGTTGGTTCAGCTACAGTACTAAGAGCAATCGTATGTCAGCTATATGGAGATGAATCTGGCTCAGAATCAGTCCAATGGTGATTGCAATGTCAGAATTGCTATCAATTCTATGGCAACATGCTATGCTGCTTGAGACCTATTTGTCTCATTGCGAGAAATATCCAGATCGTCTCACGCCTAAGACGGAATCAAAATGCGCACTTAATGGAGCACTTAATGCTGCGGACATTCACTAGCAATAGCCTAGGTAAAATGTCGATAAAAACCTACAACAGCCTCGTAATATTGTAAAAGCTGGTTGATAAATAAAGGAAATCCATCAGGCACCACACTCCTTTGCGGCAGTGCACAGTTCCTGTCCGGGCAGCATAATAATCACCATGTTGAAACAATGATACACACCTGGGTCTAAACCAAACATAATAGTTGATGCCGTGAGATCAACAGCCTGTGGGCTGCACCTGACTGGATCTATCATACTTTACTGATCATTATCCGGAAAATGACACAACCAGTTTGGGAACAGATGCTGCTGTTAGAGGAGCCGTTTTACACAAGGATTACCAGAAGGAACAGAAAACTAGCAAATAAGCTTGTTGTCGCACACAGACAATACAAACATATGCATCCCTTAATTTAAGTTAGCAGAAATCGAGTATTTTACGTAAGGTCGTTCTATCAGGACGCTCAGGAGGCAGACAGAACACAATCAGTGTCAGAAATGCGAGGAAGATACATGGAAGCTTCAGAATGTATTCTGAAAATAGAGTTTGACAATGAGCCACTAACAAACAATATGGGACAGTATAACGAATAATAATCATCTGATGTGTCCAACCGTTTTCCATTTGAAAAGCTTTGTACGACAATCGTGCGACTGCAATATATACATCATCCAACCCATCAAACACTTTATGATGTGTGCGTGGATGTGTAGCATCTGTAGGCAGTCACAAAAACAGTTTAATTATAATTAAAGTATGATTAGGTTTGAGTCCTCCATTTCTTTCAAAATGCGCTGATTGCTCGAGCTGTATATCTGATTGTGTGCAACACTGATTTCAGTTATATATCTGTTACAAAAGCACATGTGTTACATCAATCACGAAATTCTTACCTCACGATAGTATGTAAAACTATCGTATTAAGTACAACAGCATTGTACGATTTTACTTTCGTTTATTATTAGTATTACAGTTACTGTATCAGTACAGTAGCATTTAATAGTTATTTTATATGTTATTTTTAACTGGCTTACACAATGCAGCACTTGATAAAAACAATACACTGGAAAGTATTCGTACCTGTCGGTCTTCTTTACCGAAGATGACAGCTGGAAACGGCATTATGCAGTACCTTTACCGGAGGCAAATTGAATACATTCGTGTTAACTCTAAGCAGCACAAATAACGGTGTTTAGCAACGGGAAAGTCCACATGTGAGTATTGCACTTTTTATATGCCTAATTCGCTATTGGGCATCATAAATCATTAGGTTTTGCAGTTAAGAAGGTAAGCCAGCACAAAGAGATCTGTTGACTATCTGAAAAGTCACAGAAAAACGGAGATGATTCGTCTAATTTAAGATACTGCATGGAATAAATATATGAATTACGTATTCATTCACTGTGACTAAGTTAAAGCTCACCGGTATGATTGACAGCGGGTGCGTTTTGCACTTATCTATAGCTGTGCGCAGGGTTATTAAAACATTCAACTCTGAGTCAAGTGGTAAGTTGGTAGGCTGCGCTTTAATGCTTTGAAATAGATTTACAATAGCATCTATGAGGCAGTAAACTCTTTACAAATGTCTTTCCTTGTACAATGTAACAAATAACAAGCTTGATCGATCATCGGTTTCGTTGAATTGTATCTTTGTATATTATTGCTTCAACACGTATTCAATTTGTGTCAGAATGAATTGTCGGTCACACATATGCTTTGCTACCATAGAGACTCATACGGATGGGACACCGAATAGTTCACTCAGTAACATAATAGGTATAACTCACTTTAGCCGCCTGTGTGACATTTCATTGGTAAGATCGAGGATTCTTGAACATCTCATTTTCTAATTCACCGTAGCGTGGAGTTGCTTTGCTTTTCTATATGATGCTCTGTACTTAGTTTACGAGCCGTTCACAGCCACTGTTTACGTTCGAATGTTAGAAGAGCCAGTAAATCATGATAACACAAGACTATTTGATACCTTCCAAAGACACTTCATGAAGCAATAAATATTTAATGGTTTTTTAGTAGCGCACATAATGCGGGATATAAACTGCGGCCCACGTGACTAAGCCTGGGAAGACACAGTCAAGTCCAATGATAATAGCGGGAAATGATACGTGGCATTTGCTTCGTTTGATCAACTGTGCCAAAATGAGTTATTGAGTCACATAAAAGACAAAGGTTGTCAGCAAGATTATTGACGTCACGTTTGAGTACTAGGCTTATTGAAGCATTTTGTCGGTCATGCTTTGAATAACTGGCTTTCTTATTTAGTATTTAAAACAAGATCTTTTTGATCAAATTAATGAACAGTGATATCGACATAAGCATGTTTTTTGTTACCACATCACAAATGGAAATATGGAATATGCGAGATGCGAGTCGTACATCAATCATGAGTCTTGCTGTTGCGCTCTCCGCATCACGATTTCTTTTTGCATTCACTCTGAATAGTTCCTAAATCGACGATATTAACAAAGTACTTTGGTTTTAATGCATCTATCAAGCGTTTGATGTTTATTTGGTTAGGTAGTGCTGCTTCGGATATTTACGTTAACTCTAAGGCAGATGCGCTGATGGATAAAAACAAACTTACGACATACTAGAAACCTAATAGGCAATTGACTCTCGCTTAACATCTAATATGCTTGTACAATGGCTAATATTGAGCTATTCGTGAAGCAACTCAAGTGCTGTTCGAGCGTCTAATCAGCAGTGTAGGATATGTATCAGGATGATGTATATGCGCAACCTTAACCTTAATGGCATTTAGACTCGTCATTCCTGCTATCCTGA
>CM067352.1:33979891-34025723 GCA_034190875.2 Urechis unicinctus | reverse complement strand
AAAATGATTTCCAATACAGCTATAGGGGGAATAAAAGCTTTTTAAAATTGTGTTAAACACATCACAATGGTTTAGAGAACAATATCTATGGCAAACAGAGCTTGCTGCTGGGTGTCGTTAATTTTGTTTTTAACGCAAGAGCCTATCGCTCTGCATATCAAATTCTCATGCAGATAAAATATTGCCGTATTATTTGATGCGTTTGTATACCGGCAGACATTGGAAATATTGTGGCAAGCTATGTCCACTTCAAACTATTACGAGGTATACCGTACAATACCTAATACGAAAATAAATCTTCACACAAAATAGTGAACAAGCATTATCACCAGCCACAAATTACATTCGATGCGCAAATGTCTGACCTGCTAATGTTGCATTCAACTGCAGAACATGATGCCCATTACCTTGCCTCTGCAGACACGACAGTAAGCATAGCAATCGCTGACATCGCACATTCAATACGAGGAGTAATAAGCCGAATGTTGGGAAGCGTACACTGGAGATCGGGAATAAAACAACATAATAAGCCTGCTATTGGTGAAGATCAATATCATGTTGGGGCATCTGCAAACTTAAGTCCACTCACAAGACGCGCTTGACTATTGTAGGTGAACACAGTCTATGGTAGGCAGAGTTTGATCAAGCTATTAGAAAAATTCAAATTATGGATACAGAAACGCTGACCATAAGGGATATTCAAGTTTATTCGAAGCCCTGATAGTTCTCGTTCACCGATGCCCGCATAATATCAACACCCTAAATGATAAAGTTATCTCTCATATAGATGCTTTTAACATTGTGTGGTTGTATTCATGCAGTGCTGCAATTAAATAAATCCCTATTGGGCTCGCACCATATTAAACTGCATGCATGTGTTGCAGTCATAGCTGAGGTGAGCCTAGTGCACAAGAGCCATCGGATCATGTAAAAAAGATATAGCATATAGTTGCTTTTGCATTGTGCCAGAATAATCCATATTGGCAAAAATAAGCTAAGCCCATGATTTGTGCTGCTTACTGGTGTTGCTTTTCTATTTTAATTGAAACGATACGATGCAATCTAGCAACATGATTGTCTGACAGATGCGTCGATCGATAACCATGAAATTACATAGTAAACAGTTCTGTTGGCAGTCCATTGTAATTATATCATCAATAATCCTAGAAACAATTCTCAGAATGACTCTTTTTCTTCTGTGTGCTCACTGCGGCGATAAAAAGCGTGTATCGGGACGATGGATGTGAGTTGCTTGCACCAAAGTATCAAACGTGAAATTAATCATTGCATCAGCTCAAATTCGGCAGCGGCTGGATAATATACCAAAGTGCCTACAGCACCTTAACGAGCTACTTGCCAATAGTATAGTACGATATAGTTAGCTGATCAACTAACGAAAGTAGAGCATGCATTGAATAATTGAATTTTCGGCATAAGTAGACTTCAATGGCAATAGTCGTGCAAAGGCTTTATCTTGCAAATGTCTTTTCAGCTAATATGTGAAGTTAAATTGCACGTTAATATGCTACAGATCTGTACACCAACTTGTCGTATTATGGCATTTTTAAAAGCATTAATGCCTGTGGTATAGGTTGATATAATCAGCATAATGTCGTTAATCACCTAGCGGTAACTCAGCGCTTTTTTTCGTCACATAATATTCTTAACCTGAACGGTACATTTACTGTCCTACATGACAAATCTTGACGACGTAGGAGCGGTTGTTACTATTTGATAGTTGCGGTTGGTCGATTTTATTGCCATGAATTTCCACCCTACTTAATGGGTTGAATTACCCACATACTCGGACGATGGGTAAATGATGGTTGTTAACACCGCTTGAAATACCTCAAGCATTTGTGGTTTTGCTTCAGTCGTGTTGGACCGGAAAGATGAATGCGTTCTGCGTTTAGCCGAATGACCACGACACTCATAAACTCTGCTCTTAACCAGAGCCTGATGTCCCGCAGAGATTTGTCATGCAAACATATAATCCACAGCGTCTGACAGATAAAGCCCTTTTTCTGACTATATTAAGACGACTGAATAAGTATGCATGTAATGAGAAATTATTTTTGGGTATTATCGCTTAATCTCATACGGGCTTCAGCTTTGATTGTCTAATAGTACCAACCACGAGCCAAATTTGGTATTTCTCAATGTTAGAGACAAATCTGCACTTGCGCTATATGAATAATCAATTTCACGGATTAGAATCGACTTTGTGAAAGTTATGTCTATGTGCAGTCAGAATTCGGCTGCAAAATTGTTTTACACTGCTGAACGTTGATTGTATGAGACAACAAACCCTACATTCATCAATCACTGTATTCACAGGAAACCATTGCTTATCATGATATATCTCTTACCAAAAGGGCGCTTTGTGCTTCGATATTTATGAGGCGAAGTAAGAGTCAGCGAAACAGCTCATGGAGTTTGGTCTTCGACTACCATCAACCGTCATGTATAGCCTCAGCATTATAAAAAGAACTTTTGGCTTCTCTTCCGCATTGGCCAGGCAGAAAATGTAAGTATCAAAGACGACAATAGGAAGAAACGTTAACGTTACTCTTATACTTGAACACATTATTAGGCATAATTTTGACTCTTGTTATGCTGATAAACTTCCGTCATTTTGTTATATAACAATCCACGTCGGCAATATTTAACACACACGTGGTAAAGCAATGCAGACGATTTGTAAATGGCCAATGGTTCGAGAGAGTTGTTCCATCTAACGTTCAGGCTATTAACTAACTCGTAACATTTACGTATCAACATTCATTCGCATCAGAAAATAACCTGCGTAACTAGGCGTATGACTGAATTGACGCAGCACAATAACTTGATGCACATGCTTCATTCAATCCTTCTAATCCCAATCATCAATTATTCCACGGTATCGAGTTGAATCCAGCACGAGGTGCACGAGTGAGTCTCTCTAGGAATGTCTGTAAGCTACAGTCAATGGCGAACGTGTTTGCTATAGCTGTAATGGATGTATGTCAGACAACTTATGAGACAAAATATTGACCAATTTGTCTTAAGGATGACAGGCACCAGAGCATTACATGAATAATCAAGTTGGTGGATAATACATCGAAACAATGCTGTAAATTTATCACAGCACCCAGTTAATCTTCTTCCTCGGCGAGACGTATAACATACTGAGACATGGCACTTGCATGAAAATTGACTGCTTAAGGGGGTTGCAGGGCGATGATATCATAGCAGAACACAATTATCGATTAAGCTCAATGGCATTTATTGCTCGAGTTAAACATCCGCAGTGTACATCAGTATATATTAATCTATGTCGACTGATGAAATAACAAAACAGGAACCATTTTACTTGGTAAAAGGATGAGTGCGAGCATTGTTCAACCTTTCCTTTAAGGGCAGTCAGTTTGATTAATCGCATTTGAACCGATTGATCCGTGTTAAAATCAAAAACTGTCCCAAAAGGTATAACTGATCAAAGACTATGAATAGCACAACCGCCGAGTCGCATGTTATTGGCCTACAACAGTAATTTACGAGATTGTTAGTTATGGTTATTTCGTCATGGTCATTAACATCATTATAGTCGTGCTCTATATACTGTAATCATAATCATCGCTGCTTGATGCATTTGTGAGACAAACAGCTATCTAAAGAACAGCATCACAAACCCTTCCGTTTCTATGTTAACGCCGCAATTACATCACTCTTGACGTATATGAACTGTGATAATATAAATCTTGATTGGTGACGATCGTATACTGTTATTACCTTGCATTTACTGTATGTTACTAGGGACCACGTATTAGTTATAAACAATGAAAGTGACTGGGCGGTGTCATCATCCATGTGAAGGTGTCGCATCTAGCTTAAGCAATCATGTTGCTGGAACGTTTTGGATTGTTCCTGAACTACTATGTGTGTTATGTTATAACTGACATAGATTTAGACATGAATCACATCAAACGACGGATCTAATCGTAAAAGCTATATTCAGAATATGCGAGCAATTGATTCACAATACGCAGCGGTATCCACCCAACACCTGCAAGGCCTACGATACCTACTATAGGAAGTTTTTCGTATCCCTCTAAATATATGGCAAGACAAAATGATTATTTTCCGTGACCTACATAACAGGATGCGGAAAACAATGGTTTTATTTGAAAGAATAAGTACACCATTGCTAGCCCAGCACTTGGGACACACCCGCCAATAATGCTCAGGGACATACCGTTACCCTTGAAAAAACCCCCCCCCCCCTCGCACGTATGCCTATCCAGCAGATGTTTTGGGAACCTACATTAACCCACTCTTCTGCCGTCTCTTTATAAGTAGGATTTCTCATCAGTGAGTACCTCACCTTATTCTAGTTGCATTCTTACATACTCATACACTTTGGGAGGCAGCTGACTCCACTATTGTGCAGCGCGTTTAAATAAAAACGCATAGCCCGTGCTATAGCGACAGGCGGATGACATCGGCATATATTAGCAACAATTTTAAGAAATAGTTATGCGACATTAGCTTGACCATCCGTTCAGTGAACTCAGCACATGCTGTACGGACAGTTCTTCACTAAACATCAGTATGCACAGTTTGATTCCATGTTAATCACTGTGATTGTCGAGATCATTGGGTGTGAATCTAAATAAGGCGGGATAAGTATTAGGAATAGCGGTAATGTCCTTACATAATTGTCATTGGTTCCTGCACCTTCCACGCTCCTGATTGGAAGAAAATGGTCATTGTCAAAAGATGAATTGTTGCGGGAGAATATCAGGCGTGCGATGAGCAAGTGAGGAGACCATCTTACATTCGTTGTGAAAATGTTATTTCCCTTGCCCGATGAGGCCAAATACGTGTTGGGAATTCAATGTAGAATGTGAAATGTTGTGTTATCAATCATGGGTGTTTCAAAGAGTGTAATACATATAACAACACCGAGCAGTTCATTTTTAAAACAGTGATGTCTGTGACTGCATGGAGGATGTTTTATTGCGCGTCAATTATACCGGTGAATGGGTGTATTTTAACATTTGCCAATACTCCCTCTTGACCCCTGGCATCGCGATTTGCCTGCACAGCCTAGCTATGCTCATAGTTTACAGGCTAATACGCCGATGGCTTTACACATTTATGGGTGAATCGACAGTCAATCCCTATTATATTGCTCATAATTCAGCCCAACCGAAATCGGATGGATGTTAATAACGCATTATTACGCCTCTCGCGCCTTCGGGGTGTTTATTTCAGCGGACACGGCAAGTGGAGAGACAATGATTTGATCTGCTGCAACACTAAAATGTCCATAAGGCACATTTGCATAGCTCATGTCGACCAGCAATGTGAATATTATGCGCAAAATCCTACTACATCTCACTGAGATTATGTTGCATATTTCTCTGTATATCATGGTAGGAAGATTGAATAAGATATTATATATTCTTACTCAGTAGATAAACTTACATTATCATATCCTTTAAGATGTGGTATGCATTCCTGCTAGTCATGCAGGATTGCTACTTCTCAAGCTTGTTCTCATCGCACATACTTATATTTTACTGTCGATCGATGAAAGCATGAGAAGATATTAACAATTATCGAGATTTAGAGGCTTATGTTTGCATGACGATTGCGGCAACTAAAGTCCGAAAGGCCGCAGGTTGGAATCAGTTATAGTTGAAAACAATGCAAGCTCTAGGATTCTATTGAGTCACGTAAGTCGGTAACGTGCATCTTTAGTGTTACTTTTCAAACAAATGGACAAATATGTAGAATTGCACACATAAAACATTATTGTTATAGTAATACGTGATAGATTTGTCTCTGTTGCGTTGCCCTGTATAAGAGGACAAAAGATGTGTGTTTTTGATACTTTCCAAACTTTAAGTGCCTTCTTAATATGGTTTTGCAGTGAGGCAATGTAAGTTTTTAGATCATTCCGACATGGTGCAAAGTTTACCTGATTATCGTTTCCGGTTGCACAATCAACATACGTGACCAATTCGCAATAGGTGGCCAATAACAACTATAAAAGCACCTAAGCCACTTTTTGTGTTGTTGCGTTAATGTTGCAGGACTTGAAACCGGAAAAATGGAAGCATGTTGGCATTTACCCGGATGTCTAATCGACTCATTTTTGCTAAGAACCGTCTTTCGTAACGCATAGATTAGAGCGTTCAACCATATAACCTACGATGGATGTAATGGAAGAGATGTTTCGGTATAAACCTCAAATATAAGAAGCACAGACCTTTTAGGCTGAGGTTGGTGAATGAAGTGCAGGGGAAGCTAATTGTTCAGTTGAAAGGCTATCGTACAGGACAATGACTACCTGCGTATCTAATAACTGGTGAATCTAAGCATCGAGCGTTAGAAATAACGCAAACTGTTGTATCACATTACCGTCAGGTACAATGTGCAGGTACTTATATATCGATTTGCCCCCTTGGTCAGTCCTACTGTGCGTTCTCATCTTATCCAGCATAACTGATCTAGATACCTCTTTTGACATAATAATAAACATATTTGCTTATGGCACTAATCTTATGCTTTAGAGTTAGAACACAAAACCATGCACATTGCTTACAACCGAGCCTACCTAGCGTATAAGAAGAGGGAAATGTCATACAAAGGAACATTTATTACCAAATGGGGCGATTCTACTCTAGAGGAGGTGTCAAAGGAAAGGGTCGTCAGTGTCATAATTGATCAGATCTGGTAAACAATGCAGAGCAGCAGCCGTAAAGGCAAACATAATTCTTGGAATGATCGGACGGACGTTCACTAGTAACTTGAAGCTTTTTGTTATAAATACTAAATATAGTACTATCAAAGAGGAGGGGTTACGAGGCGTGCGACAAAGCCCATGACTTGTATGCCTGATGCACTTCATGAACAACGATTGCACTTGTTAGGACTGATATATAGTTATGTTACCCACAAAGCAACAAATGGTCATTGCACTAAGCCGTTAAGAGTTCGGCCATAACTCTTGGGAATTTCCACCTGCCGCGTATTTGAGCAAAGGTAAGCTTGTAATTTGTACATAACTGTGGTTGACTGTTTGTACAAACCAAACATGTGCACAATGCACATAATAATACGTACCTGATGCACCGTACAATGCTCAAAGTGTTTTCCACGTAGATCCAGACAGCCCACTAAGATCTAATTACAAGTCATGTTTAGCCAATTAACTTGCCATTTTCACTGGTAAATATACAAAGCGGCCCAATTTCTAATTGGATGTTTTTTCTACAGCTCTTTCGCGGGCCGGAGAAGGAGAGGGGCCGCCCATGGGAAACTTTGCGATACGGTCCAAGGCAACATTGTTCATGCTGTTTTGCACCGAGTTGCCCCTAGAAACGTTGGTTTGTTCAGCGAGTCTCTGTTCACAGTCTGCTCGCGTACAGAGTTGTCATAAAGAGGAGATAAATGCTAGATAAATACTGTAGAATGGCTTTACGTAGTACATGAATACTCGAGTGTTAAACATGTGGTCATAGGTTATTAAGTAAGAGTGTCTATTAGCCCCCGGCATAGTTTATCCCCACTGCAATCGCTAGCAGTACTCGGGCTGATGGATCTAGTGTAAATGCGAAATTCGACATCACCTTGTACCGTGTATATATAATAATATATATATATATTCATATATATATATATATATATATATATATATATATATATATATATATATATATATATATATATATATATATATATCTCTCTATATATATATATATATATATATATATATATATATGTCTATATATATATATATATATATATATATATCTATCTATATATATATCTCTATATCTATATATATATATATATATATCTATATATATATATATCTCTATATATATATATATATATACATACATATATTTGTATATAGTCAATCAACATATGTTATTTGCCTCAATCCAATTGCGATATCAAAGGGAAAACATTTGTGGTTTCGGACAATGCCTCCAGGAGAGGTTCTTCATAAGTACCCGTGTTCGATTCAACATTGCGTCCATCTTAGTCATATACGCTTGATTACATGGACCTGTTATCGTTGTCACTGATGTACATTATCTGTTGACGTTAATAACTATGGTGCTTAGTTTATATTGAGGGAGCCGTCAAACCGAGGTTATTGCGCAATATGGGCTGCCATGCAAGTTTTGGTCAGTAATGCATCAAAGTGGCGAACCGCATTGTCGCACTTATGTTAAACGTAGCTCGATCTTGGAGTGATCATTCGTCAATTTTGTGTAACATTTGATTCTCGTGTATAAAATATAGTCCAGCACCTTGGAATATAAAGGCAAAGCGATATAACGTGGCAAATCACTATGATCGCTTGCATTCGGTCTATATTATCGCTCCCCATGTTGAACACATCCTTCTTAACGAGCGTATTACACGCAAGTAGAACTAGATAATGGGGGTTTCATCATATTGAAAATTACCATTAGCTTCCTAAACCCTTCCGGACATTGTGATACTTAAGAGGCCTCCTGGTATAATATCCTAACTGTTTCAGGATAGCAGGAATGACGAGTCTAAATGCCATTAAGGTTAAGGTTGCGCATATACATCATCCTGATACATATCCTACACTGCTGATTAGACGCTCGAACAGCACTTGAGTTGCTTCACGAATAGCTCAATATTAGCCATTGTACAAGCATATTAGATGTTAAGCGAGAGTCAATTGCCTATTAGGTTTCTAGTATGTCGTAAGTTTGTTTTTATCCATCAGCGCATCTGCCTTAGAGTTAACGTAAATATCCGAAGCAGCACTACCTAACCAAATAAACATCAAACGCTTGATAGTTGCATTAAAACCCAAAGTACTTTAGGAACTATTCAGAGTGAATGCAAAAAGCAATCGTGATACGGAGAGCGCAACAGCAAGACTCATGATTGATGTACGACTCGCATCTCGCATATTCCATATTTCCATTTGTGATGAGGTAACAAAA
The DNA here is from genome assembly GCA_034190875.2 of Urechis unicinctus. Taxonomy (NCBI): domain Eukaryota; kingdom Metazoa; phylum Annelida; class Polychaeta; order Xenopneusta; family Urechidae; genus Urechis; species Urechis unicinctus. The sequence continues at coordinate 34,016,736 of CM067352.1, read as the reverse complement.
AACATGCTTATGTCGATATCACTGTTCATTAATTTGATCAAAAAGATCTTGTTTTAAATACGAAATAAGAAAACCAATTATTCAAAGCATGACCGACAAAATGCTTCAATAAGCCTAGTACTCAAACGTGACGTCAATAATCTTGCTGACAACCTTTGTCTTTTATGTGACTAAATAACTCATTTTGGCACAGTTGATCAAACGAAGCAAATGCCACGTATCATTTCCCGCTATTATCATTGGACTTAACTGTGTCTTCCCAGGCTTAGTCACGTGGGCCGCAGTTTATATCCCGCGTTATGTGCGCTACTAAAAAACCATTAAATATTTATTGCTTCATGAAGTGTCTTTGGAAGGTATCAAATAGTCTTGTGTTATCATGATTTACTGGGTCTTCTAACATTCGAACGTAAACAGTGGCTGTGAACGGCTCGTAAACAAAGTACAGAGCATCATATAGAAAAGCAAAGCAACTCCACGCTACGGTGAATTAGAAAATGAGATGCTCAAGAAGCCTCGATCTTACCAATGAAATGTCACACAGGCGGCTAAAGTGAGTTATACCTATTACGTTACTGAGTGAACTATTCGGTGTCCCATCCGTATGTGTCTCTATGGTAGCAAAGCATATGTGTGACCGACAATTCACTCTGACACAAACTGAATACGTGTTGAAGCAATAGTATACAATGACACAATTCAACGAAACCGATGATCGATCAAGCTTGTTATTTGTTACATTGTACAAGGACGGACATTTGTAAAGAGTTTATTGCCTCATAAATGCTATTGTAAATCTATTTCAAAGCATTAAAGCGCAGCCTACCAACTTACCACTTGACTCAGAGTTGAATGTTTTAATACCCTGGGCACAGCTATAGATAAGTGCAAAACGCACCCGCTGTCAATCATACCGGTGAGCTTTAACTTAGTCACAGTGAATGAATACGTAATTCATATATTTATTCCATGCAGTATCTTGAATTAGACGAATCATCTCCGTTTTTCTGTGACTTTTCAGATAGTCAACAGATCTCTTTGTGCTGGCTTACCTACTTAACTGCAAAACCTAATGATTTATGATGCCGGATAGCGAATTAGGCATATAAAAAGTGCAATACTCACATGTGGACTTTCCCGTTGCTAAACACCGTTATTTGTGCTGCTTAGAGTTAACACGAATGTATTCAATTTGCCTCCGGTAAAGGTACTGCATAATGCCGTTTCCAGCTGTCATCTTCGGTAAAGAAGACCGACAGGTACGAATACTTTCCAGTGTATAGTTTTTATCAAGTGCTGCATTGTGTAAGCCAGTTAAAAATAACATATAAAATAACTATTAAATGCTACTGTACTGATACAGTAACTGTAATACTAATAATAAACGAAATTAAAATCGTACAATGCTGTAGTACTTAATACGATAGTTTTACATACTATCGTGAGGTAAGAATTTCGTGATTGATGTGCTTTTGTAACAGATATATAACTGAAATCAGTGTTGCACACAATCAGATATACAGCTCGAGCAATCAGCGCATTTTGAAAGAAATGGAGGACTCAAACGTAATCATACTTTAATTATAATTAAACTGTTTTTGTGACTGCCTACAGATGCTACACATCAACGCACACATCATAAAGTGTTTGATGGGTTGGATGATGAATATTTTGCATTCGCACGATTGTCGTACAAAGCTTTTCAAATGGAAAACGGTTGGACACATCAGATGATTATTATTCGTTATACTGTCCCATATTGTTTGTTAGTGACTCATTGTCAAACTCTATTTTCAGAATACATTCTGAAGCTTCCATGTATCTTCCTCGCATTTCTGACACTGATTGTGTTCTGTCTGCCTCCTGAGCGTCCTGATAGAACGGCCTTACGTAAAATACTCGATTTCTGCTAACTTAAATTAAGGGATGCATATGTTTGTATTGTCTGTGTGCGACAACAAGCTTATTTGCTAGTTTTCTGTTCCTTCTGGTAATCCTTGTGTAAACGGCTCATCTAACAGCAGCATCTGTTCCCAAACTGGTTGTGTCATTTTCCGGATAATGATCAGTAAAGTATGATAGATCCAGTCAGGTGTAGCCCACAGGCTGTTGATCTCAAGGCATCAACTATTACGTTTGGTTTAGACCCAGGTGTGTATCATTGTTTCAACATGGTGATTATTATGCTGCCCGGACAGGCACTGTGCACTGCCGCAAAGGAGTGTGGTGCCTGATGGATTTCCTTTATTTATCAAGCAGCATAAATATATATATGGATATACTGTATTAACACTGGCAATTAGTGCTTTTACAATATTACGAGGCTGTTGTAGGTTTTTATCGACATTTTACCTAGGCTATTGCTAGTGAATGTCCGCAGCATTAAGTGCTCCTTTAAGTGCGCATTGTGATTCCGTCTTAGGCGTGAGACGATCTGGATATTTCTCGCAATGAGACAAATAGGTCTCAAGCAGCATAGCATGTTGCCATAGAATTGATAGCAATTCTGACATTGCAATCACCATTGGACTGATTCTGAGCCAGATTCATCTCCATATAGCTGACATACGATTGCTCTTAGTACTGTAGCTGAACCAACGCGACCAATCAGGGAAAAATGGAGAGCTTTGTATACAATTGCGAACTGTTGAGGCTGTATTGGATAGATTTTTCTTTGTCATATATTTTTTTTTCCTCTGTTTCCCTGGCCTGAAAAACCGGAACCGTTATTTGAATCAAAGCTGTATGCCTGATGTTGTTATTGTTATTCATGGATAATATCAAAATCGGCAGAACGCCATTTAATCTGATTAATGTTCCTTTCAATGTGTGACAATATATTCTATATATCATAAAGTATAAACAGGTTTGCACCAATCTGTGGTAAGGCTGAGGGTCCGTGTTGGACCTCACAATATATCATCTGCCAAATGTATAAACAGCACTATTGTTATTGAGCGTTTAACGATGTTTACTTATAGACAATAATAAGTACGAACAGTGACGGTTACTATCTCTGGGCATGTATTGAGACTGCGCGATGCTCTTCAGCGAGCAATCAATTGAAGCCCAGCTCTCCGTATAATGTACATGGACAGACAGGAGAGGAAAGATAAATGGCCAAGTAACAATAAAATAGAGTAATTGACACAGTCTATACGGCTCGGCTTTAGTATTCGCTCGTATGTATTAGTATGTATATGTATCATACGTATGTTTATGTATGTATGTATGTATGTATGTATGTATGTATGTATGTATGTATGTATGTATGTATGTATGTATGTATGTATGTATGTATGTATGTATGTATGTATGTATGTATGTATGTATGTATGTATGTATGTATGTATGTATGTATGTATGTATGTATGTATGTATGTATGTATGTGTATGTATGTATGTATGTATGTATGTATGTATGTATGTATGTATGTATGTATGTGTATGTATGTATGTATGTATGTATGTATGTATGTATGTATGTATGTATGTATGTATGTATGTATGTATGTATGTATGTATGTATGTATGTATGTATGTATGTATGTATGTATGTATGTATGTATGTATGTATGTATGTATGTATGTATGTATGTATGTATGTATGTATGTATGTATGTATGTATGTATTAATGTATGTATGTATGTATGTATGTGTTTGCATGTATGTATGTATGTTTGACCAAATTTCTGTAGGTCATAGCTATGCTTCGGGATATCATACTGAGATATCGTCAGTAACACGCAAAATTGGTGCATGAATTCTCTGGTTGTTGTTATGAAGTGGAGAAAAGCGAATTGTAACAACTTTGTTACTTTCACTCTTTGCATATAAATGACGTTTTGGGTTTTTATCTGAGGTACGTGTTTCTGTTTAGTGAATTCGCGGTGTATGCAGCCATGGACTGCCCAACAGAAGTTTCGAAATTGAACAATATGACATGAGAAATCTGAATCAGCTACTCAATATGAAAGACATAGAACATCTTTTACCTGTCTTTACGGTATTGTCAACGTGATCAAGACAAATGTATACCGATTAGGGCAATGCATGTATTTGACAGACGGACTGATATTTTTTGCGCACTATGGAGTGCGGAATAAGAATGACAGTCAAGTCATTTACAAATCAACTAGTGTACGGTTTAAAGCTCAATTAGAATACTTCACTGGCCCAAGCAAAGTCGCCCAAATGTGTACTAGGTTCCATTAGTTTCACCACCTAGGGCTGTAGATACATTGTAATGTCAAGTGACTATTATTGGTCTACCTATACAACATATGTAAACCGTCGGAGTGATTGCCCGGTTGCACATAGTAACATGCTTTATTTTGAGCAACTAGACGACGTTTGGGCTCCTCGTGATCGGTCCGTTTTATCAGGCTCATGGCAGCTTAACAGAACAAATAGCATATCTCCCTTGTCTCTTTACGACAGTGGTAGAGACATAGAAGTATTTTGGGTGCATCCTTACGTTGTCGTGACTGGTTTATTCACCCGCGAAAGAGAGTGCAGATTGTTCATTTACAATGCGAGTGACAGAACTTTTGGCACCATTCGAAGATTACGGCACGTAGAGCATGAAATTGACCGAAATGTCAGTAAAGATTACGCTCGCAATTATTTGCAACTAATAGATATTTTTGCACGAAATGTCGAATATTCGCCAAAACGTTTAAACAATTTGTTTTAATGCAATTCCAATCGTAATAACTTCGCAAAAAATTAGATTGATATTTTGCACATTGCCAATAATTGATTATCCGAACACATGCTTAGAATACCCCTAACATGTGTTTCATGGATTCAACAGTACTGATCCTAACGTTAAACATTAAAGCTAGTGTGCATTTCCTGTAAGGGTCATCTGAGATTAAATGTTGTTCGTGAGCTTGACAGGACTTTCTGGAAGTAATCAAAAGATTCAAGGAATCCAATTTACAAAGGTTGCATGACATCATACCTGTCGCAATTAGTTGGCTGATAAGCATTTATGGGAGAACAATAACAATAAAATTATGTCGTTTTTTTCTAACAGCATAGCGCCATTTTTCTACGTTAAGATGTTTCCTCAGAAACAGGTAGTTTGTTGGTTGATATACCTCTATCGCGGCAGGGGCATCAGACAATCCAATTACAAGGCAGTACGGGAAAAAAGGCTTAATTACTTGGTTAAATGTCCCCCTGTGGTGTATCGCGTGCTTCGAAATCAAATATGAACGGACAGTTGAATACCCTATTAACTACCAGACGTTAGGTGAGTAATGGTGAGGTTTGTAGGAATCCCATGAGCCTGCACATTCTCCTCTTGTTATTTCACGAGAAAGACGTTCTACATGACATTTATTAATTAATATCTTTGTACATAGGGATAGAATGCCTCAAGAACATTATGTTTGACTGCCTGGTGATATAAGCACGTCTGCAAACCAGCCGTGAAACTCACAGAACCTTACCACTGTATCTACCACGGAGGCGACACATGAACCAGCCTGAAAGGAAAGTAGTTCACATATAGGTATATCCATGTTTGGTATGGATATCCATCACTACACATTATTGTTAGTTTCATTGGATCCAAGGACAAGAAACGCTAGAATAAATCATATTACTGCCAAATTAATTCAATAGCTTAGTTAAGGCTGTTAACTGTTCGGGTAGTTTATATCCCTTGATCGACAGTCGTTCCAAGTACCAGCAAAATACGCTAATAGTCAGCTGCTTCTTTGTGTCACCAATTGCCCTTAATTGACTAGTAGTCCATTTATATTACTTACGCTTACCTTGCAATTAGGTGTGGTAGGAGCCAGCTGCACCCAAAGTAGCATGGTATGCCTAATGATAATGATAGTTTTACCTGCCATTTGTTGACTGCCTCTATGTAAGGAGATGATTGCTTGGACCTTCCCCAAGTTATAGGGTAAGTGTCAACGTCAAACATAATTGAATCGATCAATATCGCTTTCCCAAGAGACCGACCAGATTAGTAACAACGATTAATCTCCTAGTTTTAAGCCAAATTGCGACCGCGATATCGCAGTGGTTAAGCATTTCCATTAGTTTCAAACATTATAGTGTATATTGGATCCTTATTGATGCGGTACAAGATATTATCCGGGTAGCTCTTGTGGTCGTATAGCTAAGAACTGCCATTATCGCTATTGATAATATTTGTATCGGGCATGCCTTATTGACCAGGCAAATAAAACTGATTTGCGTGAGACTGAGCCACCAGCGTATTCGGCATATTAAATGGATTTTGTTGTATCAGATTTTATTCAGCTTATCTCTCAAAAAACGACGATGTCTCGGTGTGTCACAATAAGCGCTATGGTACAGTATTAAAACCGCTGCATGATATCAGACTGCCACTAGTGGCAATATGTATGAGGCTCTAGGTTTAAGGAGTACATAACAATAGCGCATCCATCTTCCAGGTGCAAGTCCAATACCGGTTAGGCAAAAGTGCGTGAGGTAATTCAAGCATTGTTCACCGCCATCAATTATGCATTACGCAACCATACAAATAATTGGCATATGTAGTCATATTCGCTGGGTTATCTATTATCATTTCGGAATTAAAGTGGCTGAATAGGATTGATGATATGCGGCTAACACATTTTCCTCCTTTCAGAGTGGTAGCATTGTTCGCATATTTCACTTATTCAATTATATAGCCTTGTGGCTTTCAGCTGGCGTTAACTCGACGTAAACATGCTTTGCTTACGTAGTCAGTCAGACTTTCTTCAACAGAGAGTTCTCAGTTCTTGACCAGCCATAGCCGTATTAACGACAACCGTATATACAACCAGTAACTATGTTACTACTCTACAGAATGACGTCACATCATCACTTATATAATAGCTATCTAGTCATGTTGACATCGTACTGCTTAGCAGCTTAAACCAGGTTAATCCATAGCTCGGGATGTAATAATTCGCACTTTATGAAATACAATAAATATCCCAAATACCACCTCGGATATAGATGAAAATTAAAATGCTGTACTATTCGTATGAGAGTTAAAATTGGTGCAAACCTAATGATTCACTACAACGTATATTTTTGGAAGAAACGGATGCCGTTGGAGTTTTATTTATCAGCCTCATTAGAGTTAAATCGACCATCTGCTACCAAGGACCATGGTCACTGTTGCATTTAAATATTATCACCAACATGTCATTTAAACCCAAGTATAATATGCATTGGCTGACGTATTCGTTTATAGGGTATATTCTAGGTTGCAATGAACCACATTGTTGCCCATATCTTGATATAAACCACACTTTACACGAGATACAATATTAAAAGCACGGGTGGTTCATTCTGACTCTACAATCTCCTAGAACGTTGGCTAACCGAGGCAGCTCGAGATATTAATATCACCATCGACAAAAGCCGCATGCAAATTGCATTACCAGAAGTAAACAGCAGGTAGCCTATAGCGAACAACGTTTGGATATACTGATTTGAGATCTAACGATGGATTTGTATGATCTAAAGGAGATAGATAATGGGGGGGTGGGCAGACGTAGAATAGAGGCTTTCCTCTATTTATGAATAGTTGTACCTTAGCTTACGTATAGGCTCTCGGTAGCACAGACAAATCTCGACATCTGAGCCCAAAACTAATGATATCAAATGTCCGAATAGGTAATCCGGTCATTATTCATATTGACTTGATGACCCTCGGGACAATTATGTATAAATGTGTCATTTGTTCGTAGGCAATTGCACCAGCAAAGGCGAAATCACCGTGGCCGATGTACACACACACACACACACACACACACACACACACACACACACACACACACACACACACACACACACACACACACACACACACACACACATACACACACACACACACACACACACACACACACACACACACACACACACACACACACACAGACCCACATATATAGTATATATATATATATATATATATATATATATATATATATATATATATATAGATATATATATATATATATATATATATATATATATATATATATATATATATATATATATATATATATATATCTATATATATATATATATATATATATATATATATATATATATATATATATATATATATATATATATATATATATATATATATATATATATATATATATATATATATATATATATATATATATACATCATAACGCGAGACCACCGATGTAGCTTGAGGGGATTTCCCTGTTACGCTTTTTCTGTGCCTTACTTCGCTACGGCTCGGGGCCGATTCCATCATTTCGTATGGTGAATAGAGTAATCCTAATACAATGCAACCGTCAGCAACCTATCCTTTCATATGTATTCACAAGTGGACATCAGTGATCCTTTCGGCCATGAATCGCAAAAACAATTGTTATTCCGTTAATAAAGGAACTCTCAATCCGATTAAACACGGGGTTCAGGCATAACGTCTTCTTTCACTAACCATCCCCATTATGTTCACTGAACCACTTCAAAGTGACGGTTTTGCAAACCGACTATGGCTCACACACTACAGTTAATTGGTAGATACATCTCCGCCGGCTCAATTTCGCGCAACATGCAGCAGTAGTAATTGGCCGTCCAAAACAAGGGACCTTGATGGGGTGGCACCTACAATGGACATCAATTGTAGCGTCTAAAATATTTCAGAATACATATCAGAGATCCCGACTGCCATGTTTTGCTCTACAGAGCTTGTATAACCATGCAAAACAACGACAATTTAGCTCATCTGCGTATGCACCATACGTTTACAGGAAAAGAGCATACCGGGTGGCATCTTCTTCTTTTTCCGTCGTATATTGCGATTCAGAACAATGAGCATGTAACAATATGGGCATAACAAGGTTGAGGTAATGCTCTTACGCTGTCCTAACGCACAGTTCGATACATAAATATGATATTCCAAGCATGTTTATGGCAGTACAGGTAGTCATGATCTTACGTGAAGGATTTCTATTTGCATAACTATGACGTAACCATGTATTTTAAAGGACCATTGGCCATTTCAAATCACTACAACTAATCTGTTGTGTGTATGAGCGCTCATAGATACTCCTAAAAAAATAAATCGATCAATGCTATAGTAGATTTTATTTTACAATGAGAGGTGTGTTTAGGTGCTGACGGAGGCATTGCACTTTGCAGTTAATTAAGCAAGATGTTGTGCAGCAGTAGTGCGCAATTTGAATCGATGCTCGTCTTATCCAAGTGCTTAGTCACAATAACTTGTTCATACTGGCTGGATAACCCTCGGGACAAATGTGTAAACTAAAGAGCAACCAAACCTCACGTACCTTCACGAACAATATAATTTACCAAAAGTAATCCTAGATTGCAGGTGTCCGGATTGTGTAAGCAAGCCTACAGCAGCAATTGTGAATCGACATTACTCGCCAATGGGGTTATTACACTATGTGTGTGGCATAATCTATCGCATATGACGCGGAGCCAGTCGGTCTGATATCCAAGTGTCCATTTGCAACTGTGCTGATCGGTATTATGGAATTCGAATGCATTAAAGATAAACACCAATATGTGCTAAATTGCTTGTTGTTAGGTGCTGACGTATTTCGCCTATGCACATGGCATACATGCACACACACACACACACACACACACACATATATATATATATATATATATATATATATATATATGTATATATAAATATATATATATAAATATATATAAATACATATATATATATATATATATATATATATATATATATATATATATATATATATATATATATATATTATATATATAAATATAAATATAGATATATATTTATATATGCATATATATTTATATATACATATATATATATATATATATATATATATATATATATATATATATATATATATATATATATATATATATATATATATATATAAGTATATATAAATATTTGCATATACATATATATATACATGTATTTACATTTATGAATGTATGTATACATATACACTTCAAATATATAAATATACATATATATCTATGTATAGCAATATATATAAGTATATTCTTGTCGATGTTTATGCATTGTTATGCCTATATAGAAATATATATTTGTGTATAGTGTATAGTTAATTATATATATAATATATATATATATATATATATATATATATATATTTATACATATATATATATAAATATATGTATATATATATCATATATATATATATATATATATATATATATATATATATATATATATATATATATACATATATATATATATATATATATACATATATATTTATATGCGTGTGTGTGCTTGTGTGTGTACGTGTGTGTACGTAAGTGTGTGTGTGTGAGTGTGTGTGTGTGTTGCTTGCTTGTGTGTGTGTGTTCATATATCGATATATAGCTGGTCGGTTAGGTTGCCTCTGGTTGTAGATCGGCGGTTCTGCTATTCAATTGATATGTTAAGAAATCATTCTTCTCAGGGGGCAGCATATTTTCCCAATGCCAGCCTGGTTGGCTGCTGCGTGCTTGTCTGCTGTACAGTATCAGCTCTGTTCAAGCCAAATGCTTCTGCCGCCAATTCTGTCTGCTCTTCAATTGATTTAATCTCAGAATGTGAAGGCATCGATACCTGTTCAACCAGGGTCTTTTATCCTCTGTATGGTACCCGTTGTTTGGAATAGGACAGACAGTTCTCATCCTATTCGTTAACCATGGCTAGAATTCTAGTTCTTCCAACAATGCAACCAATACTTCGGGTGGTCCTCAACATCGGAACCGGCACCGACGTGTATCCAGTTTCATTGCGATATGAAAGTTCCCTTTTAGCGCTGCGTCGTTTGACCTTTGTTATTGTACCAGTATTCTTTTGTGACTATTTATATATTCGAGAGAGTAAGTTCCTACGCCCGATTATTTATTAAACAAAACAATTGTTGTTCTGTTACCACTATTACGATAGACTATGTGGTGCTAAGCCAACATACACATGGCTTAATTTGTCTCCATTATTAGATACTCACAGTAAATGCGACACCTCGCAGAGGCCGGGGCGGTATTTCAATCAGTCTGAAACTTTAACACTTAACATAATGCGAAACTTCATTTCGAGGTCCATTCATTTGTACCGACATGCATTTATATTATCATATAATGTAATAAAGTTGGTAAGACGATTTCATCTCCAATATTATTGGTGCAGGATATGCTAAGGATCGCTAGATATTTGTCATTCGGACAGACTAATGTCTGCTAAGCAAACCATTGTGCAATTGTATTGGGTTTGAAATATCAATACTGACAGTGTCCATCGAAGCATGGTGCTACTCGGTCCGATATTTGGATTGTGTATTTTTTTTGGTCGCACATTTGACATTTATATTGCTGCACGACGTACTGATAGGAGCAAAACGTCTCTTAATGGACGCCATGCAAATTAGTTTCCCCAGAAAATGGTCGTAACTAAGTTTTACCCATGCGTGATAGCATCTTATAAAACATTTCATTAACAATACGAGAAGCATTACACATCTGGTTTACTTGCTAAATATTCAAAACACACTTGCCCACACTTTTTTATGACTTTAACAACTGGTTCTAAATGCATCACCTGTAATGCCTCATTGATAATATGCAATTCATGATTGGTCACCCAACCAACAACGAGCCACATTGGAAAGCGTTCAAAGTTACATCTGTTAGGGCTGACATCACTTCTAACATAGTGTCGCGGAGGTAACCTTGCATATGGTTCAGTCGATTAGATAATGATATCTATTATCAGCTGCGCAGGTTTGTAAAAACAAGCAGACAGTCATTCACTTTAGCTATACCTCTGGAACGGCGCTACCTTATGAACATTCTCTTCTCGCATCGGGTTGTAACCACGCGGAACAACTTATTAGCTATGATGTTTCATGCGAAATAGAACCGAACGCTAACATTCCGTTAATGATCAATATCTAAGTAGGAACTGGACAACAAACGGAGGGACTTTATGACAGTTTCGAAGCAAACAAATACTATGATTATTTGGCTAAGTAATGGTATGACGATATTTGCAAAAAAAAAAGATCAACAAAAACGGTAAAATAAGGATCAAAGCAGGGACACCTTAGTCGTTGGCCGTTTGAGCTAGCCTCAATGTCAGTTGCTTGACAGTATATACATAGGTGACGTACGTTCGTTTTGTAACATGAAAACGTGACAAGAGCATCATCCTCTTACATATGCGTCCTGAAACTACCCTACTGCCGTATCGATCCTATTTAGTATTATGTCACTAAATGACATCACTAGTAGCAGCGGTCAATATTTATGCAGACAAAATTGGCGTGATATTGCCTGAGGCTATTAAAACTTGGCCAACAATTTCCGTCCTCGCATATATCTATGAAACATTCAAACAGGCACCGGCACGATCTAATTTGTCAGTTTGTTGTGCACCACACATAACTTGCGCTTTGGTATTCACGATAGTATGCTCGGCAATACTTGAAACGGCGAAAATATATGCTCTTTTTTACACACTACTATGTCGATACACAACACGTTTTTATTCACTGAATATACCAACTGGATTCTTGAAACTGTGAACCTCAAAGATTTGGGATATGGCAATGCATGTGGATGTTGGTAGGTCTGCTTCTTTGTCCGCAAAGCCTTAGAGGATGTTGCATTAACGAGCTGTTTGTGCCCGATATCTAAATGTGTAATTCAAATCTACCTTGCTCCCCACATCATATAAAAAGTGACTTACATTTCTCCAGGAGTCATTAATACCCCGCTCATCTGGGGAGCCATTAAAGGGCAAGTTGCATGTAGACTGTCATGCATTTGCACTTCCATATCAGCATATAGTAGAATCAGGTTATATAATACCAAGATTGTGGTTTGTCAAAGGGATCGTAGTATATAAACGGCTCCATTATAGATTTCGGGACCAAATCAATTTCAAATAAGTTGGAAATCTATATAGAAGAATGACCAGTAGCGCTCCTCATTAATCATGACATAGTCTTCATGAGCATGTGAACTCACATGGATCAGTTGCAAATAACACCATGCTTCGTTGCATTACTCTTAGTCACATCTGTTCTGGCCTAGCATTTGACTACTTCAAATGAGGGTTATCAGGAGGAATCAAATCATTGTGTCTGTTAACCCATCACACAACAGGGTAACGTTAATTAAATTAAAGACATTGCTTGGGTGCTCAGGAATAAACCAACTTGTGCCAACTCATTCAGGTTACAACAAACATGCACTTATAGATGAAATGGCGGATTTATCGCACCGGTCTCATAAAGGCTACATACGTCATTTAGACAAAGGAGGTAATTCACTTGATTACAGCAGGTTTGGGGCTACTAATGGAACATGATTAAACACTTAACAGGTATTTTCTAGCTGAGAGCCATAGAAATGCGATCCGTACGACAAATAAATTGTCGGTTTTACCACCGTAGTCTCCTCTTAAATAAAGTTTCTGTACACAAATATTATTATGTACTTCAACAGTTCAATGTTATGTTATTAGGTGCGTGAGCTGTCAGGGTAAGGCATCATTTCCATCATTCATCATGCACTTCAGTGTAGCCCCACTCAGAACAGGTGTTGATTTTTAAAGGCTAATTAACTTTGCTGCTAGTTTTATAGCCATGTTTGATCATCAGACATACAAATCAATATTCTTCTGCAAATTACCAACGTGATCACATTCCTTCTTAATGACAATCCATGCTGGCATATGGTCAAAATCAGCATAACAAACCAAAATATTATATACATATATCAGCCATTTTATAATAGAGAATAGTTGAGGGCACCGATTGCACCAGGATATACGACTATTCTTTCATAATATAGTACCATAACTATTGGTAGATGTTTTTCACCGCAGATTTGTTTAGTTATGACGAAATCGGACGAAATCGGCTTATAGGATGGTATTATGGTAAGGTTTTGGGCATGGGTCCTACGGTCTGGAGGATAGGGGTTGTCAAATATCTGACAACAAATAAAGCTCCAACATGCTAACAAATAGGTTATGGTGGTAATAATGCCCAAGAACAGAGTTTGCATCTATCCATCTTTTTTGCCTGACATAGAAACATTCATTTATCTTCCTAAAGACTTCCTTGCTAACTTTTTTTGTATCTACACTGAAGGCTCACTTGTCAGATAATACAAATACACATCCCTTAGCCACTCTAAAAATATTAGACACCTTATCATTGTACCCTATATATTGGAATTAGGTGTGTATTACATCTGCAATAAGATGCTAATCGATATTGTTGACTAAATTTATCGTGGTACATGGTGCTGATAAGCTGTCGTAGTGTTGATGTAATATCAATAGCAAGGTCTCAGTTCGGTGCTTATCGTGAATTGTTTATCTTGTACGATGCAATATTCTCAGAATATCTATTGTCAGGAGATAAAACGCATCAATAAATAGATCAGGCTTGACAAGTACGTTTGTAAAGCATCTGCGCAACACATATGAGTTGCTTTCCAAAGTGACACAGCATTGTGAGCACTGTCTTAGAAAATAATTTTGAGACAATCGTCCATAATGATTGTAGACCACTAAATACCCACTGAATAGCTTATAAGAAGTGCAATTGTGTGCGTACATCTCGCGTGTGACATACAATGTGCTTCTGTATGCAGAATGGTTTAATGCACTGAGTAAACTGATTTGCTGGGAACGACGGGTAAATAAAACGAAGCTGATAGGCACACGGCGTCTGAACATCTGCGTCAGTAACCTAGCACAAAGTTGATTTATAAAATATACCATTTGCAAAATCAAATCATGCGAAAAAGATGTCATCAGAAGTTGTCCATTGAAAATATATCATCATTCATCTTAACAAAATTGATTGGTTTTGCATTTGCATCGACTAAATATGTTTCAAAATAAGCTGAGTAGTTATCTACGTAGAAAGGCGCCCCCTCACCACCTACATGAGTTTCGGTGAGCACTCATCATGACTTTCATACAGCTTCAGCACGTCGTGTATGGCCGATACATCTATGAATTGTGTCGAGCGGTTACGTATCGTTGAATAAATAGGATATCAAAACATGATGAATAGCTATTTTGTTTCTCATGCATGATAAAATCAGCATATTCGGCCATGATGGTGGAAGTTGCTATTATTCAAGGTATTATAAGTGGAACATATTGTGTATATGTTTTTTGTTCTATAATCATGGATCCCTACAGATTATTTCCTGTTGATTGTAACGTGCTTGATCTGCATCGCATGGGACATGTTCTGCTCTTTTACAATTTATATTTGGCATCAGACTTGGCCTATGTAACATTGCGATGATGATTCAAAAATAGCAAACTATTCAAATGCCGTGCTTGAAATTGTCCTCATATTTATTGACTAGATTATTGTTGAGACACGTAGCGCTAAGTTAAATCGTGCTGCTTATTTGGGTAATTCCAAAACAAGGAAATGATGAATCGCTGCTGATAGCGGGTATTAAGCAAAACAGGATACAACAAAAAACCAGATGCAATTACCACACAAAGTTGAACGACGCTAACCGGAAGAAAGTGACGGGTGAAATCAATCAGGCAACGGACCTGCTTCATGTAAGCAAAAATGCGGCGATGAATACGTCCATTTAGTACCCATGTCGTTATATCTGACACATGACACCTGCAACAGGGTAGCATCATCTGTTTAACTTGATCCTACACATCAATAAAGCGTTACAAATAGAATATAGCAAACCTGTTTACCCCATTAATAAGTAAACTTTAAGCCCATAGTGTAATGACGATATATACTGCCCATCTACGTATACATTGGCAGGTTTGTTTGATGGGTACTGGTCAGTGACGTATATCACAGCAAAACCTCAGTAGAGAATTTGCAGACATTTGCAATAACGCAATATCACACCTGTTATACATTATTCATCACTCCTATGCATAGTACAGAACTAGGACGTTAGTCATCTCGATGAGAAAATGCTAACACAAGTCATGTAGGTGTTATCTATAACATCGTTCTATATGAGGCTACTCAAACCAGTTTTGTCATCCAATGCAGCATTTTGATACATGTTTCACACAACACTATCTTACTTATGGAATGTCGGGTTTAAGATAATACGTTCACCACGATGTTTAGGTGGTTCATATGAATCGGTGCCTTTCAATGCCTCGTTTGAACCCTTACATCAGTTGCAGTAGGAATGTGTGTTCACTTGCTGCTCAATGTAGTGATACAATGTTGGGCAGTTCATGGTGATATTTAGGATCAAAAACATTGATAAACTGAATGTGTGCGTGCATATTTGGATAATTTCCGATAGTGAACTACATTTGTTCGGATTCGTGTCGATTACTGCATCAGCAATTGTCCGCTTGCTATTTTCGTAGTCTATGCAGTAATAGATATAATGATCATCATCATCACCAATATCATCATCATCATCATCATCATCATCATCATCATCATCATCATCATCATCATCATCATCATCATCATCATCATCATCATCATACTTAACTGCTAACTATAACAAAGTTCATCTTGAAACCGCACACAACATTAAAAACACCATACGGTAGGCGAACATTTTACGCGCCAGTAATTGCCTTGTGCAGTTTCGCTGATAAATTAAGGCATACTGAATCAATTTTTGCCCCAATATACGTTGCCAGAGTAAACATTTATTCATATATTATTTTACAACGGATTTTAATTGATTACTATATTACTATATGGTAAGTGCCATCCGGGTACTGAAGGTCGAGCAATTCGTCTACTCCAACAGATTTTTTGACAATAACTTAACGAACCCCAGGCAGGTAAACTTCGTAGTTCCGGCGCGAAATCGGAAAATATGTGCTTTAACAGCCTGTAATGTCTTATAACAGCCTGCAATGTTGAGCAATAGTGAGTACCAACGATACGTTGACAGAAAATGCTAACAGACACATCGATATGTATGTTCTTATTTGCTGGCTTCAGCTCATTTGACCAATCCGATCATAAAGAAAGGCATCTAGACATATTACAGCGCCACAATGCGCCCGAGTATCGTATCTCTTGGCGTCTCTGTGGACAACTTTTTTTCCGGGCCGGAAACACAGTTCATTATCAGATTTTGGATTAATGAAGCAGGCTGATGTCATACTCGTTGAGCCAGTTTGTCCTTATTGATTTGAAACATACACGCGTCATGTTGCTATATAGAAATAGCCACTCGGTGATCGGTTAAAACGTTCAAAATTATCTATACAGTATGGTCGGATGTTATATTCAAATAGCAGTAACATCATTTGTCTGAGACACCACTGTGCACACGTAAAGCGAGGCAAGTATTATGAATGAATTAACTCAATTGTTTACCACTACATAATGCTCCTAAATGTAATCTTAGCTCAGTTGCGCTGGAGTTAGGAATAATGACCAGCATCAGGTCCGACATTGGAATGCTACTGCATGTGAACATTGACTGAAGCAACAAATAAACCGTCGTTGTAGTTAAGTTTGAGATTTTTCACCAACCATTGTTTATGTTCGTTTCGCTAAATGAAAAGAAACATATATTGATCACCTAGGTTCCATGAGACCAAAACTGACTAAAACTAATCTGCTTCTGGTAGTAATTAAACCCAATTGCTGGCACAAACCGTTAGGTCACGCGATAGATGATCATCATGTTGGCCACCAATAACGCATCAACAAAGCTCAAAGACAGCAGATACTAGTTTCATCGATGAAAGCCGCTGGTTTTGAAGTAGATAAATAATCGACGAGCAAAGCCTAAGTCTAACGCAAGTTGAAGGAAATAACAGTCCGAATAATAGTATCAGAAATTTTAAATAACGCTATTGGCCTCAATGTGCCGCCAATGGCAACCAAATCAAGATAAGGCTAAAGTTCATTTGATTAAAGATTGCTTGAAATTGATAGAAATTGATTGCTTGTTGATTTTGAAGCATAAATTGATAATAATTATATATAATAATATTATAACCTCAATGGTGCAATTTATTTGGTGCCGAGTTCATGCTTTAATTCGCTTTCGATTGCAACCAGGTGATAAAATAACTCGAAGGTAATCTTTTCATAGTATTGTAAACACCGGATCATCAATAATGTATCGATATTGGGGTTATACAATCAATTCCATCCGTTTAAAGCTCAGCATGTCTAGTAACATCGGCAACGTGAGTGAAATAGCATTTGTTGCAAAGACCATTAGTGATACATACGGTTCACAATTAACCTTCCAAGTCTTTATCTGCTGCACGTTGCGTCAACAGAATTTTGTGGGTGATATTGTGGTTTTCGCTCGCAAGACATGGCATTATACGCGCCTGGAATGTACCTTATTTATCACTCATCATATGACAGAGCAATTGATGCGAATAAATAGATAGTTAATCACCACAGAATAAAGATATATATATGATTGTGCGATGATGATATTTTTTCGATCCCAATTCCTGTTGTTGAAAGGTAAACTTGATGTATCACTCGCCATGTCTGTTTAGTAACTTTTTATAAGGTGGACAGGGCCCTTTCGGCACAACTTAACGATCAATCTACATCTATGCCAAACAAAGGCCACAAATTTTCAGGTCCAAATAAGGTAATTAAATTTGAAAAAAAGTTAAGCAGATGCGCTAGATACCTATAGAAGAACGTTTAGTGCGGGATAGGTAAAGGTGACTGCGATTGCCATGATTTAACAACTATACCTACGGTCCGAGATGATCGATCAAATGTACATTTTGCACATGAGTACTTCTGCCGAACAAAAATCATTTGTTATTATCGAAAAACAACGGTGGTAAGAGCAGAATGCACTTGCGACATTTATGCTGCAACGAAGTCTTGTCATTCACTTAAACTTGTTCTGGTCAAATGTTGTAATCACAGAACTCAGGTTTTCAACTTCATCCATTACATCCATCGACATTATACGGAAACCCAAAAGGCTAGCATGTCCCACCAAATTTATGAAAATATTTATTCCAAAGATAAGGGTGCATGCTAATTCAGGTTAGTAAAGCAGACAGAAAAAAAATTGCATCTAATTTAGTAACAAAGATTTGGAAATAAGCAGACAAGTATGCATAGATGCATACATACGTACGTACATACATACATACATGCATATTTGCATGCATGTATTTATACGTACATACATACATACATACATACATACATACATACATACATACATACATACATACATACACATACACATACATACATACATACATACATACATACATACATACATACATACATACATACATACATACATACATACATACATACATACATACATACATACATACATACATACATACATACATACATACATACATACATACATACATACATACATACATACATACATACATACATACATACATACAAACGTACATACATACATATATACGTCCCCGAAGTCTTGTCATTCACTTTCTTCTTGTTAAATGTTGTTATCACAGAGCTCAGGTTTCCAACTTCATCCATTACTGATGTGTAACTTATCGTAATTCGCTGTTGTTTGTTGTCACTGCCGCCTTGGGTTCGGTTGCGGGGTTCGAAACAGATGATCTTGTTCGCACTTTAGACAGATGATGTCTTGCAATATAAATAACACTGAAGTTTTATCTACAATGTGCTACTAAAGCCGCCACGTGCACTATGGGGACAACTAATTTGGCTGTGACGCAGAAACCCCTTGCTAACCTAACTTGTTTGGTCAAAGTTATGTGATCATATGATGTCGCATGTGGGCAATTATGGTGGTAGTAGTTAAACGCACGTTGTGTTATCTAATTATCTAATTCATTTTATCTCCTTACATGCAGATTGAGCTCTCCGGGTTGTTATCTATTCTTTGGCAGCATGCTGTGTTGTTGGGTGCATTTTTCGTTGACAACTGATTCCTTTGGCTAAACGAGAGGGAAACCAGGATCGTCTTCTGCTGCAGAAGGAACCGAAACGCCCTCATGGTTGGAGCGCTGAACATTGTGGATATTCACAAGCAGTGGTCGTGCTAAAATACCAATGTCGCACGTTGGAATTTACACTAAGCACAACAGTTGACAGATGTTAGAAATTTGAAATGTCGCTGTGGTGTTGGTCTAATGAAAACATTATACACAACATTGATATTTAAGTTCATATGCTGCGATGTGAAATGACTTACTGTAAAAAAACATTCGTGGAAGTGCTTAAAGGATATGATAATTAATGAATAAATGACTAAAACGATTTATCGGTTAAAACGTTCTGCTTACTGCCTGTGTCAAAACATGCGACATACAATCGATCGACCGCCATAACTCCAAATACGTTCTGTAAACGTCTACCATGATCTCATTCGACCCTGCTGTCTTAATTTTGATACACAGACTGACTTTCTACCACGAGTAGATCCGTTGATAAATATAGCATATAAGAGAGCATAGGCGGGCGTATTTCTTGACAGCTCGAAACGTCCAGATCTTTGAAGTACAGCCACGATGCGCTGACTGGAAAAGCACGTGATGACTACGCCTGTTAGCAATCCGACATTCGGTTGATTGACAAGATTAGGAAACCAAAAAACAGCACCCTTACAAAGCAGAATTGGAGAAGTTAACGTCAGTATAACTGACTGAATGTAATTAGAATAAAGGGAGATTTTTGTCTTCGAGCTACGTGATGCTCCATAGGGAGTACTCTGTATGTGATTAAACGTGCTGCGATCGTTCTGTTATGAGTTTGAGCAAAGACAGCAATGCAATACTACAAGGGTACTCAACGGACTGTGTGTGTGTGTGTGTGTGTGTGTGTGTGTGTGTGTGTGTGTGTGTGTGTGTGTGTGTGTGTGTGTGTGTGTGTGTGTGTGTGTGTGTTTGTGTGTGTGTGTGTTTGTGTGTGTGTGTGTGTGTTTGTGTGTGTGTGTGTGTGTGTGTGTGTGTGTGTGTGTGTGTGTGTGTGTGTGTGTGTGTGTGTGTGTGTGTGTGTGTGTGTGTGTGCGTGTGTATTTATTTATGTATGACTGTTGATCGACTGGTATTACCAGCTGTAATTGTTACGAACAAGCCCAAATAAGGTTTTTCTTATGTAACCAATACAACATATGACATGTTCAAGAATTACTGGCAAGTGTTCTATATTGCTTCTGGGATCTCGCCCTGGTTAAGACCTTGGACTTGAACATTTCCGCGGTAAATAGCTAATTTATACAGTTAACATGTAATTTCAAAACATTGTCAATCTATCAAAATAAATCTTTTCATGGTACACTGTCCGAGACTGATAATCTATTATGCTATGAAACAAACAGCACATCAACGATCGGCACAAATCTGTGTGAAATGTAAACAGAAGTACAAAAGCTTGTAATAATGACAATGCGCTGTTATGTTATAGCAGCCCGTTGTTTATCATTGAATTAATCTAATATTGCAATAATCAACAAGTATAAATAAGGAACCGCTATATTTGCTTGATAATAACCCAGTTAATTATTATAGAGCATTTTACACGTAGGTCATAACCGGGTGTTCTCTGTGCTGCAGCCAACAAAGTTGTTTGTCAACCCAAATTGTTAGAGAGTCGTGTTTAAGCGAGTGTAATCATTACTATTACCTTTGACTGCGCTTTAGCCAACTGCATTGTAATTTATTTTGAAAAATCCAGATTTCGTAAATTGCTTTATAAAACTTTATTTCTTCTGAAGGTTTGATGAACATTGATAACTATATGGGGTTACTACAAATTGAATAACATTTCGTTGGTGAATTACATTGGGTTGTCTGATCGTATTGATTATACCTCGACCTGTGTTGTCAATTGACTCCTCCTCACCCATCTGTTACATACAAACTTATTTTCTGGGCCGATGGGAAGTGAACCGCTTGCGATAAACTCTAGTAGTATAAAGGGTTGAATTGCTGAATGTTGAGAGACACCCGAAGGTACAGTGGATATGAACATCATGTCTAGATATATTGCATTTATTACAGCTGGGTTGTAAGCAAAATTACCGTGTGTTGGATTTTCTGATCGGCCTCAGGATAATTATTTTCGCCTCAATGCTTATTCGTTTGATATGTATGAATTCAAATCCATCGTTTATATCAATCTACGCATCTTTTATACAATGAAGAAATGCAATTGTCGAAGAATGCTGCATTTTTTTACAGGAAATGATCTATTTTACCCATGTAAATGCATTAACTGTTATTGCAGTTATGAATACATGAAATCACTATGGTTACCATCCGAGAACGCAGTTGTTTACATTAGCATCTGATAGTAGCCTTTTGCATATGTTTGCTTTTATTTTTGTGTGAATGTTTAATTTCTCCCCAAAACGGTTGCACCTAGCAGCTGGTCCATATATTTGTGCATACTATAAGGGGAAATCTCCTGCTATGCGCAACGACGAGAGCAAGGTCACTTTAAGGCCATAACATGCTTTGAAACGTCATGATTACTATGAATTAGTCATGTATCAAACACAGCAGCATATCGTTTCCGTTTAGATAATGGCGGCCATCAGGGTGGGAACCTGGCGGGGATTATGGTTAGGTCACGGTGCTGATTAGCTAGGGGTCAGGGGGGGATTATAAAATCCCTACGCTACTTTAAGTAACCGTGTCGTATATACCTTCATTAAGAATGACCCAGGCCTAGTTATGACTTCCAAAATGGTAGCAAATAGATCATTTCATCTTCAAAATGTAAATGTACATGTGGCCAAACTACTTTCATTTATTTCATATACCATTTGTTATTGTGGTCTATTTTGCTTTGGTTGGTTTTTATGAAGTGGTCACAACAGATGATAGTATTTAAGTATGATTTGCTTCGTCGATGAAGATTGCATTATGGCATGGACAATAAGTTTCCCTTGTGCTGAATCGGATTATCAAATGAAGGCAAGGTAGCAAATAAGCAACATTGCTATATCATAATTACATGACCTCATCTGGTTAAGTCAGAAATATCAAAATATACCTAGTTGTTAATTGATAAGATTCGTTGAGCTGCATTTTGCAATGCAAGTACATACAGCACAAGACTTATATTCATAATTCGAGTTGTGCTCGTCATACGATGGAAAGCAGTCACACTACTGAGTATCATGTATTACTATGTTCCTATACAAACCCCTCAATATGAGAATAAGAATGAACAAACTACCTAGTTGTTAATTAATAAGATTCGTTGAGCTGCATTTTGCAATACAAGTATTTACTGCACAAGACTTATATGCATAGTTCACCGAGTTGTGCTCGTCCTATGATGGAAAGCAGTCACACTACTGAGTAGTATGTATTACTATGTTCCTATACAAACCCCGTAATATGGGAATAAGAATAAATGATTTGAATAGACTCTAATAGATGGTTAATGACATCAATAATCTCCGTGGAGATTTAACAATGTTTGCTCATAATGCGTTTTGTTTGGTTATTAATGCTAACTATTTTGTGTATATTCATTTTGTCATCTGATTGATCACAATCATTGGGATATGACCAGATAACAGGCATATATACAGCTGCCCTAGAGCATGGCTTCAAAACTTAATGCGTTACTTAGGTTATTCGTGATCAGATAACTGGTGAATAGGCAGCATCCACCTCGCCAATGTCAACCATGCCATGACAAGGTGGATGGATGTTTCTAGAGTCATTGACTATTCAGGACGCTTCTGCAGCGCCATCACGGCAATATGATGGGGCACATAACCAATACGCTGCTATCTGCATTCTATTTGTCTGACCAATTATACAACAATCTAGTCAATTGGAGATAGTAGCCTGTTGCTTTTTTCTAATCGGCTATTTGTCAATAGAATTATGTGATACAACTTATTGTATATAGGAAAATGACCAAAAAAAATAAAACTAACGCATATTGCAGTAGCATGGTCGCGGGCTGACCTCCTTAGCTATTAACTTCCTATCACATTTTATGATAATACGCAGCACTGCATGCGTGCACACAGAGTGCAGGTTTTCATTGGTGAGTGAGTACACGTACCTTTACATAACTGGTGCATGACTTGAATACTGAATGCGTGTTTTGGTTATTCGATTCTGCCTACTCACTTGCGATCATTATCCTGAAGTAGGGGACAGAACGTGCTAATTTGAAGCCATCAAGTAGGAATAAACATATTGATCAACAACCCTCCTTATATAATGGCCCTAAAAGTTATGGTAGAATGTGCGGATAGTACTGATGAACGACAGGCCGAACTGGAGCAACAAGTCGTTCCCTAAAACACGCCATGCCACCTACATTGCTTTGAATATGATTGTGATGTGCCTTCAACATAGCATCGCGAAAACCTACAAAACATTCCTGATCACCCATATTTAATCCACAATGTATATTTTAATCATGAACTCCAACTTTAAATATCTTAAAAGCAGCAAACGAATGAGATTCACACCAAAATCAATAAAACCAACACAGTGCATGTTTAACTGATGTCACCATTCTTATAATCTAACACAGAGCAAATTTAACTGATAATCTCCTTCCATAAATTCAACAGAGAGCAAATTTAACTGTCACTACAAAAGCTGGCGCATGCTTTCATCTCAGAGGGCTTTTATTAGCATGCGTAAGAATGTCTCATTGCACACGGCTTTAAAATCTCACAATCTGGCAGCTATCAATCTTGTGAGAACCGGTAAATCACGCAAAGGTAGCGAGGTCGAGAGATTAGACTCAGTAATGTGTTATATACGCGTCGCTGCCATTGACATAGCTCAACAGATATTTGCTTTTTCAGTTATATCAGTCAATTTCACAAACAAAGCTTACCCTTCCCTGGGTGGATAGGCTAATCATTGGAATGGTGTTACCAATGTATATTTGGCTTTATCATTTGGTTTCTAATAAGCAGTATATAAATCGGTCACTAAATATCACATTGCTGACACTGTCGCGCTAATTATAGGTTGTTGAATGATCGAATGTTGAATATGAATAATGACACCTTCATTTACCTTAAACCAGCACATCTGCTATGACAAACCTTCAATTGTGTGACGTCAGACTTCATGTATATGGGCCAATTGAATAGCTATTTCCCAAAGACCATTTTATGAGAACCGAAGTGCAATTGCGTGTAATCGTGGCTATAGCCTGCTATAACAGCCAGCTGTTTATCTTTGATTTAATCGAATACTGCAAGCATCAACAAGTACAGATAACATAAGGAAGCGCCATAATTACGTGACGACAACCCAGTTTATTGTCATCGAGCATTTTCAGCATGACCTAGGTCATAACGGGCAGAACATTACCGGGCGTTCACTGTGCTGCAGTCAACAGAGTTGTTTGTCAATACCTATTGTTAGAGAGCCGCAGTTTAAATGAGTGTCATCATTACTAATACTTTAGCGTAAATTGCTTTATAAAACATTATTACTTCTGAAGGCTAGATGACCATTGATATCTATGTAGGGTTTCTGCAAATTGAATGACATTTCATTGATGGATTTCACTGTGGTGACTTATATTATTTGATTATGCCTCAACGTTTATTGTCAAGTGACTCCTCCCCGCCCATCTGGGCCGAATGGAAATGGTGTGCCGGCGATAAACTCTAGTTGAATAAAGGGTTGAATCGCTGAATGTTGAGAGACCCGCGAGGGTACAGCTGATACCCTAATCTTGCCTAGATATATTGCATATACAATAGCTGGGTGGTTAGTAAAATCACCGTTTGTTCGTTTTCGGCTCGGCCACAGGATATTGCCTTTCGCTCTCTTGCTTAAGAGGTTGATATGTTTTATTTGAATCCATCCTTAAGACTAAGTTATTCAACACGTACTTTATTTGCAGCTGTATTGCATCTTTGCATAAAGTGTTGTGTATTATGGTCTATGTCATATTCATATTACTGGTGTCTGTATGATAGCTTTAAAGCTGACGTTTATTTGCTTAGTGATTCACAAATCGTGTTTAGATATGGGTGCTTATGTAGTTGGTGCTGAATGTTACGGTAATCATGGGAGGAGCGATCATTAGTTTTGGCAAACGGCATGTATAATGAGAGCGATAATGCTCACAACAGAGCAGCACATTGACGAGAAGTATATGGTAATATCGAATGCGCTGTTGGTGATGCGTCGAATGTTTGACTGTTGGTCATCCATTAAGCAGCAGCTATTATATGGACAATCCCGTGTGAAAAAAGTCAGCATATATAGATATATAGATAGATATATATATATATATAGATAGATATATATAGATAGAGATAGATATATATATATATATATATATATAGATATAGATATATATATAGAGAGATATATATATATATATAGAGATATATAGAGATATAGAGAGAGAGATAGATAGAGGTAGATATAGATATATATATATATATAGATATATATATATATCTATATATATCCCTCTATATATCTATATATCTATATTTGTACAAGTATATATATATGTATATATATAATATCTATATATATATATGTATTTATATATATATATTTATTTTATATATATACATGAATATATGTATATATATATACATATATATATATATATATATATGCGTATTTTGATATATATGTATATATATGTGAATCTTATGCATATTAGATGTACATTGTTACATATGTATACACATATACAAATATTTGTACATAGATATACATATATTCAAGCGATATATATATGTACACAAAATATATAGATAAATATATATATATATGTATATATATATATATGTATATATTTTGTGTATATAAACATAGATATACATCTTCGTACATAAATATATACATACATACAAATATCTATATATAAATATCTATATATATATATATATATATATTTATATATATACATGTATATATATATGCATATTTATGTATGCATATAAATGCTAATATATATGTATATATATATATAAATATATATATATATATATATGTATAAATATATGTTCATACATGTGTCGGCATGTCAAGCACATTGTCAACCACCCAATTGTATTTGTCAGGTGGATTCTGTGAGTGTGCGCCTGGTACATATTATCAAACGGGGCTCACTTCCATTAACGATTTGGCGCGGACACACCATACATTTTTGCTTTGCCGTTAACGTAATCAAATCCACATTTACTGCACACAGTGTGTAGTTTGAGTATCGTTCACAATCAATCTGATTTCCCGGAATCTTACCACAAATAAGCGTCCCAACCACCATTGTTCATTTGCACCCTGACATGATTTTAATAGCTTTGTCTGCAACCCAGAGTGAAACATGTCAAATCAGTGAAAGCAATGAGTAGAAGAATCATATAGTCACATTCCTTTAAATGCTTGAGAGGTTCCCTGTTAATCATCCGCATCTCAACACAGGGTCTTTGCCGAATATAATTTCAGCCGATCTGTCTGCGAACAGCATGTATAACAACAGATTAAAGTAAATGTAAAGTCAAGGTGTGAAGGAAGTAGTTTGCCTTCACTTTAATAAAATCAGGTAGTATGAGAGCCGTTATCTGTCTCAATAACATTATGCAGCCGGTGGTTCATACATGCAATTTCTTATATTTATATCCCTTGAATATTTATATCCCTTAAACAGTCGCATCACGGCATCCATCACGGAGGTGACATACGATGACACTTTTGTTGTAGTCGCTAAGTGCCTTCATCAACCTTTAGGTGATTCACGGTTTATTTTCAAAAGGGCGATGATGAAGTCATATAATTTATATAAGCATGGTTTTTGCATCAAAGACGGCAATGTTTGGCAATACACAGGTGGACGTTCTAAGCTGATGGTCAGTGTTTTGTTCTGCAAAGAAGCAAATAGATGGACCTGCTATCACATAAAATACCTAGCAGCCTAACAAGGCATTGTTTGGATTCATGGGAAATGTGCCCCAATGACAATGAATTTTTGGGGGGTAGATTCTTTTGACAATAGATGCTTCACTGGCTGAGCCTAGATATGACAAAAGAACAATAGGAGCAGATGCTACCAAATATCAATGATGTATGTTAGTGTTACAAGAAGTATCACACATATTCGGCTGTTGATAAAACCGTGGGATAGTGGGGTCTTCAGCTTATCTTCTCGGCACTTTTTGCTATTGATGGTGAGTCAAGACAAAGCAGAGCTGGGGTAAGTTTTAGCAAAATGTTTATTGATTTTAATGTTACATGATATACGAATAACAACACATACCGTCTGCAGTCAAAACGTAGCTACATCAGTCATGTTGTAACGCACCTACACCTATCGTCAATAACAGCACAGGCGCGTATTTCATCGTCTGTGCTGTACATTTAATGAAATTGTCAAATTAGTGTATTTTATGGTGAACGAACTTTTGATATAAGGCTTATTTTTTATGTGATCAGAAAAGTCAACATTACAAGCGCACTTTTTTTGAGCCCGTTATACGTTTTTCAATCCTCATGTCGATCATGATCCTGCAACGTGTATTATAGCAAGCAAAGGTGTCAACAATAATATGATTAGTTACTGTTACATGTGGCAACGAACTGATAGAATGATAGAGACTAATACCTGTTGCTTAGACCGCCGACTTAAGCTCTTGCAATTATATAACCATTACGACCTATACCGAATTCGCTGTCGATAGCTGCCGAAAGCATCAGCCTTCACATCAATAATTATAATTCGGGACAATGGCCCACCGACGCAAACACCGAGAGTGGTCTTGGTTGTGATTCTGTAAGTATCAATTTCTGTCAGCGCCGCGTAATCCAGCAAACATGTGCTTTCCACAATCCTAGATTCAAACGTCACATAAGCAAATATGGTGGGGCTACCTTTTTTACGAATACAGAATAAGCAGATGAGTTCGGTTATTTGGTCAACTTCATCCCCATAGTTTAGTGTAAATCGGTATCCATGTTCTTACATGGGAGCAATAGGTTTCCATATGTCGTGAAATTGCTATGATTTTAACATCTCCCGACATCCAAATCAATAGCTATCCGCGTTTTATGCATTTAGCACGGTTTTGAACACCTAACTGCCGTAACCAACACAATAAGCTACCATCGCACTGTTAGCATGATAAAAAATATATATATATAATATGAAATATTCAAAAATGACTAGCCCACGTTATTACGCTCAGAAGGATGGAAATACACAGTATCTCATATATTCAATAAACATTTTTAGCGTGACGACAGCGGGATCGTATCACTCCGATTGATGCGCTTGTTTTGGCCTCAACATATTTTCTGATTATTTAGTGGCATTTTGTCGAACACATCTCGCCCCTTTTGCCACCATCAACGGTTTAGTTCATTTATGAAAACATATTTTATTGGATATCCGAAGACAACATTTCTCACAAAACTTCGTTTATTAAAGAAACTTATTAACAAAATAATTGTATATGCACTTTTTGTGAATAGCATAATTGGAAGATAGCACTCTGCAAGGTCATCTAAACCGTTAACGTCGGGATTGGCTATTTGTTCTGATTAACTATTGCAGATAGAAATTCAATTATACACCATAACTCTAATGAATCGGTTTCAACGTATTCGCCGTCGGAATTGCGGCCATTACTTGTTAGTGGAACCAAATTGAAGACAAATTGGCTGAATCCATTTCGTGCAGTTGAGTAACACTAAGCAAATTGACCTTACTCTTCTAGATGACTCTCGTAGCCTTGTAACTTGCTCTGAATAACAATTCCATATGCACACCATGATTTTAATGAAAGTGAAATGTGTATCGGCGCGCTGTGCATTATTTCAACATGCAGAAAATAAAGTGGATAAATAGCCATCCGCAAACATCAGACATATTGGTCGCTTGAATGATGTCCGAAACGGTAACGGAAAAAGAGAACAATTAATCTGAATCTATTTAAGATTTCTCTGTTTTGTCTATTATTATTACATAGTTCTACTAATCTGGAACCAAAGAGAATAAGAACATCTCGGCGGCTCTGTTGACGATATTTGATGGTCAATAGCCCTATTTCCTAACCTTACAAAAAAATATATTTAGAAATGTATTGCAATATATACGCCATGACATTAGCTTCACGTAGGCATTGCAAATAACGGACTGAGCTTATTGCAGCATCGGTTTTGAGACCGTGTAAATCTTGAAAACGGTCTTCATATAGGACCCTGTTTGCATGTTGTTAGCGCCATTGTGGGTTAATCGCTATCCAGCTGGTTTGTTTGACTTGCTCGGCTTCCTTCTATCAACTGCGTAAAAAGTTATTTGCATGCACACTGTGTTATGTGACTAACCGAATCGTTGTCGGATTGCGGAAATTTAACATGGATATATGCCAGGGCTGCTATCAACTTTGTTCAGGCAAAGGAGCCAGATTTTTGTGAAGCTTTACATTATTATTCCTTTGACATATCACGACAGACACTGTTCTGGATGCAGTTAGTGTGTAACTTCGTAAAGGTAGCACATGTTAAGATTTGTGACGATGTAACTGATACATATACAGCCCGACGTAGACAGCTTCAATTCGTATATCAACCGAATTGAAAATGTGAAGCAGGTTAATGCAATACGCCTCCTAAATTTCACTCCTGCCAGTATATATATATAAATATATGTATATGCATATATATATATATATATATATATATACATATATATGTTAAGATACTTCCGTTCTTGCTTAAGGGTTCATCAATGATGGGATGCATATTGCATCTCTCAAGCTTCATCAGTTTTGCAACACAGAATGTAATCTAGCTTATGCCGCGTGATATATTAGGGCAATTTACCGCATCCCGCCGAAAATGAGGCTGCAGTATATAGAAAGGTGTACAAAATCCACGGGTGTGTGGATCGCTCTCGAGCTTACGGATATAAATTCCAAAAGAAGTGAAGATTCGATGAGTGAAATATTTTTGCGGCATAGTTTTTAAGATTGTATTTACATGCATTGCAATTTTATTTTCGAGCGCCGTTTGCCAGCACATGCATATCGAATATATCAACATGTGGTGACAATTACCAGCTTTATTGATGCTAATTAGAACTTGCTGCTAGCATTATTTTGTATCTCCGCTATTCTAATGAGGCACCTGATGCGGGTTGAGACTGCCAGATAACAAGATTGTGTGGTCATCAGAAGGCATTAATTTAATAAACATTTCTGACCCCTTCATCAAAACTTAAGCGAAACCATTTATTGCCTTTTATGTACATTATCAGGCTAGAATGCACAAACATTATTAAATTTGATGGTTTTTTGTCGAACGCATGGAAAACCATGCTTCGAAACGTACTACTATTATGCACACCAAGTCAATGTATGGACCGATCTAGGGCTTTTTTAAATACATATGCTATACTATACTATATAATTTCATCCGCGTCGTGTAGAATGCCAGCTTTGGTTCAGTACTATATGAGGTTTTGCTACGGCAAAAGCATTGTCAATGCATTAGCGATATTAAACATCAAGGTTATTCACATTATACATATGCTGCGGCGGCTCCGTAAATGAACCATAGTTGGAGTAGGATGAGTTGCGGCATTCGCCCCAATAGAGCTTCACGCGCAATAGTGAAGCTTCCCGTCATCTGATTTACGTGTCAGCCTTTGTATCTGGTCATCTGATTGACGTGTCAGCCTCTTCATCACGTCATCCGATTGCAAATTGCCATGAGTGGTTTATTAAGTAGGTCAAATATAATTTTAACAATAGATAATCCGCGTTAAGCTTTACTGCTCGCTTAAACACTCATCATTGTTTCATTTAATATATAGCCTTGTTAAATGCAGTACAGGCGAATACAGCTACACACGGATAACACAGTTGCTTGTGCACAGTGGGCGTGTGCAGTTATATCTGAAACTTT
Organism: Urechis unicinctus; assembly: GCA_034190875.2. Taxonomy (NCBI): domain Eukaryota; kingdom Metazoa; phylum Annelida; class Polychaeta; order Xenopneusta; family Urechidae; genus Urechis; species Urechis unicinctus. The sequence goes on along the minus strand of CM067352.1, from coordinate 33,984,844 downwards.
ATTCTACTTCTTCATTGGTTGACACCCTGATCGGCGGATTATCGTTGGATATCGTCCAGCGATACAATGAGTGCATTTGCCATTCTTTGCTTCGTCATGGGCTGGTCGTACTATTTGTTTGTGGTTGACGCAACTGATATGAACAGAGATCCTGGAGACGGTACGGAATCTCACAGCAGGTAACAGAGGTTAATATCAATAATATCCTGCCATTGTCTGTGCAAAAAGAAAATTAAATATATAAAACATTCATGTTTCTCTCTTGCAACGATTCCGACAAGCCAAGATATCCTAAAGCGCTATTCATTGCGAGGCAAATAGAATATTCCGTTGCATACGCAATTTGTGTATTGTTTCATGCGCTTAATGTGCAATTGTTGTACATTTACCACTTTGTAACAAATAAATACGTCGTTATGTAGAGGAATGCGTTCAAACGGCATGTGCATATTCATTTAATGAAACTAGGGCCACGTCAGCAGAGAAAAAACTCACTAAACATCTGGCGGAGATGTACAAACAGATGGGAGTTGGTGGCCGCCCGGTACTGAACGGATCGAACCCGACACTAGTGCGCTTTGGTCTCGGACTCATTCACTTGGAGCTAGATGAACGTGATAAGATTATGATCAGCAGTATGTGGATCAAAATGGTGCGTATCTATGGGGTATGAATGTTGTCCATTGTTGAAGTGATTTTTTGTAAGTGTTCGGTGTCACAACATTTAATTAAGTCATAGTGCAAAGTGTCTTCACTGCTACAATTTAATGAACAATGACAGATTACCTTGCCTCATGGAGGTCATTGCGGGGAGATACACTGCTAATTGCTTGATAAATATCGCGGTTATTTATTCTGCCAGTTAAGGGGCAATGGCAAATCAATAATGATTGTTACACTTAACATATGATGCGTTGAAATAGCGATGGCAAGATGAATATCTGCAATGGAGGCCAGATGATTGGGGAGGTGTTGACCATGTGCGGCTCGATGCTACCGATATTTGGATTCCAGACGTTATGCTGATCAATACGTGAGTTTTTATTACACTGCATTTCCTTATATTTCCGTATAATGCCATTAGGAATTAATGAATAACGAATGCTTGCTCTTGTGCCAAATATGGTGATTGTCTGCGCTGGAGCGTTTAGCTTCGCGTGCATCTATAATTACTTCCTTGTATCTATAAAGCACAAGAAAAACAGCTCATGCTGAAAATCATCATCATTTCTGTTGTAAGAGCTGATCCCAGATATGAGTTACGCAACAATCAGATTCTCATTTCGTCTGATGGAAACATCACATGGATACCCCATATGATCTTCCGGAGTTCATGTTCGCTGGATGTTCCTGCCTTTCCATTTGACCGACAAAAATGCGCCATGTGGTTTGGTTCATGGACCCACGCATCATGTGAGGTGGATTTAGACCTGGCAAGCGGCGGGCTTGATATAAGTACATTTCAAGCAGATTTTCATGAAAGTCGGATGTGGGATATTGTGAATCATACTTCTGAACGCGTTCCTCCCGGTAGCCCTGAGGATTACAGTGTTGCTATTCACAATGACGATGGAGAGACGTCTTGTGTTCTCAGGATACATCCTCACATTACCTTGTATCTTCCTGGCATGTCTCACTCTGGTTGTATTCTGTTTGCCACCAGAACGTCCTGACAGAACTGGACTGGGTAATTATTTTTGTCGTAAATATTAACACGATTATATGGATATTATTAATACACTTATCAATGAAGCTAAACGCATTAATGAAAGTAATATATTGCAACTAAGTTGCCTACATTTTTGTCACAGGCATGAGTTTGTTTGCCAGTTTTCTCTTCCTCCTACATATATTGGTTGAAACCGCTCCACCAACAGCCGCTTCCGTTCCCAAGCTCGGTATGTAATAAACAATGCTGTAGACCACAACAATGGGTGAATTGTCAACTCAGTTTTCTGTTGTAGGTTAATACTTATGTTTCAATATGGTCCTCATAAAGCTGTCGGTTTGTAACGAACAAATAAACGACCAAAGCAATGTGTGAAGTAAGAAACAGGTTTATACTATTGTTTCAACATGGTCATCATAATGCTGTCGATCTTTCTAACCTCCCTCGTCGTCAACGTCAACAAATAAGGAGATGGCCACACTGCAATGCCGAGATGGATAGAAGTGGTACGATGATGGGTCATATGAGACATAGTTCTGATCCCAATCCATATTTGCTCGTTTAATACTTATCATCTTTATAAAAAACAACTTATTTTTGTACTCTTTGTAGCTGGCTATCGACATTTTAGCAAAGGTGTTCCTTGTCAATAGTGGGAACTCACAATGCTGCTCAAAACCAAGTCACAACCAGTTGGAAACCGCTTTGGAAGATTTACCCTACTTGACACACGATCAACCGAATGGCAAAGTAACACATGCATGCAGTACGTTGCCCAATAAACCACTTTGCTAATCGTCTACACCAGATAGCTTTGGTACGCTTCTTCGTGTGCTTCAGCTTCATGTGTGCGACATGCATCACATCATAGTCAAATTGATGGAAAAAGAAGATCAAAAGTTGAAAGACAGCGAAAGGTTTGTGAAAGGTGGAAGTAAGTGGCGAGTATTGGCTGATGTCTTGGATCGATGTTTTCTGTTGTCATAATGTATCGGAATAGTATGGTCTCTGTTTGTACTGTTCCCATGGCCGGAGAACCATAAAAATCATTAACCGGTTCACTTGAACAACATTAAACGCAGATGAATTTTCAACCAATATCCACAGGCTAACATTTTGTTCACTATAGCTGGTTAAATGAAATAGGATTATTTCCATGTACACAGTACATACACTTCATGCTGCAGATCAACGTATAAAGTATGGGTTTCAGTTCAAATTAATGGCCATTGATATCAGAGTTTAATATAGCACTGTGAAACCAATATCAACTTCGTTAGATGTACAATATATGATATCCGTTAATCTGAACACTATACATCTTACTGATGTAAATATTTAACCTTGTTGAAAGTCTACTAAGGTTATTTTACATAAAAAAACCTTTGTCTTTTGGCATTGAGTGTTATTAATCTCATATACCTCAATGAATTGGAGCAACTATCTAATATAAGCGCATTATCATATAGTAATAAAGCCTTACTAAGCACTAGTGGCAGATAACTGACAGAATCTTAGATGGGTTAAGTAGCCTTTAATATATTTTGTTCATACAGCTAGCATCGTGTTTAAAAAAGAATTTCCTCGAATAAATATTTCCCCCATTACATGGTGTCATTACGTCATATTTCAATGTTGCAGCCAAACTCTATTACATAGTCCTTCACAGCAAATCGTTGTCGATGATAGAGTGGTTAATTGCTAAATCAGTTTTGTGGGCATTTATTTACTTGGATATTATGGTTTTGTAGTTGATTCCAATTAGCACTATCACCTCCTACATGCGCAAGCAGTAGTATACTTTGAGGCAGATCTTACCCACCATGCTTTATAGCCTCTGACACCCAAGTGCAGCACAACCCAACCTGAACCAAGGCACCTACATCCGATGCATCACAGAACCTTAACTACTGCTACTGTGATAGCCAACATATGTAATTTTTGGCCACATATTCATCCACCGCATCAATGTTATTCACCGATCGGTGTCATACATAGGTTGTGGGATTACACTCGCATAGTCATTTGTGCACAAAATGTTCCTATCTTGCTTTGATGAGGCAGATAATATCAGCCTTTGTACGTTTTTAGAGACTTGCTCCCTTCGTTTGTCAATGTTTGATTGCCTCATCCGAGGCAATTTCGAGCCACAATTTCCATTTTCTAATGCACAAGCTGTAATGACATATGGTGACTTTATGTGAGAACGTAGATCGGATCATGCAGTTGAATGGTAATTGCCAGACACCGACTGAATAATTTGTCAGCTACGTTGCTGTTGTTGTCTTCCTGAGGCAATTTGATAGTATACATGACATGTTCAATTAGGTGCCGGGAAACCGGCCCGGTTGCCCCCTTTCTGTTATTGCCATAAAGTCAAGTACGTTTCCTACACCCAGCTGTTTAACATGGTTATTAGTAAGTGCTTTGTAACTTGATCATTCGTTCGAGAAAGGGTGAAATAGCCGCAGATGCATTGATCGCCCCAGATGACTCCACAAATAACGCTTGACTGAGCGAGAACATAGTATATCATTCCCTTTGGACTTTCAACTAGAATGCTTGCAGAAAGGACGTTGTACATTCTGTCTGTATGATCCAGCAAAGATACCTTCAGCCCTTGAACCCTTTTCAATATCATGCTTTAAAACAGTTATTACATCATTCTAAGAGCCACCCTTTAAATCTACAGCTTTATCTAGATGAATTTAATGTGGAAATATTGACGGTCGTTCACTTGAGTAGCCGCCAGATTGAAACAATCGAACAGCGAGGTCATCAGCACAGGCAGAGTTTACATTTTCAACAGGAGCTGAAATGGTAATTTGCCTTTTTGCAGCGTGCACATTTACACTATGACATTTACCTCCTATTCGAAAATTTAAATATAATAAACCATCCTCCTCACGGTTGTTTAACACCACAACATAGATAGCTCAGACCAACTCATGGATAACTCGTGATGTTGAGGTAAATCCTTCATGCCTCGTCAAATAACTAAAATTGAAAATCTCTTTCAGATATATTACTCCGACTTGCGATTTTGTATAAGCCGATAAAGATTCCTTATTCTGCCCACCGGACAATCTTTGTTGTCTGACAGTCAAATGTAAGCTGTTTTGGCAATGAGTGGTGCTAAATCCAACATGCCTCCTCAAATAACTAACATTGTAAATCTCTTTCAGATATATTACTCCGACTTGCGAATTTGTATAAGCCGATAAAGATTCCCTATTCTGCCCACCGGACAATCCTGACAGTCAAATGTAAGCTGTTTTGGCAGT
>CM067352.1:33961451-33979791 GCA_034190875.2 Urechis unicinctus | reverse complement strand
GTCATTTCTTTGAATAGCATGAAAGGTTTCGTTCAATGAAATATCTACGTATAGCGTTGAAAAGAGTGGTTGGAATGATATATTTTCCTTATGCCATCTGTTGGCGCTCCGTTGAAATGACACACGCGCACAATGGCACACAAGCCATGTGATGAAATGCATAGCGGCTACGATTGTTTTAAAGTAGAAGTAATATGCCGCACCTCACATTCACACACGATGATTCGGCGTTTCGTCATTCACTAGGATGAACAGTTGCGTGCAATGAAATATCTATGTTTTGTGTTGCAAACAGTGGTTTGAATGTGCTCGTTCCGTTTCATAGGTTTGTAATATCAAATAAAAGTGATACGCCTCAGAAGTGGTATTTCATTCCGCAATCCGGTTATTGGTATCATCGCTCAATACTGCCTGTCACTTGCTATATTTTGACTAACTGCATCCCGTCAAACATATGGAATTGGTCTTTTAGGCCATTTAGATATCCGGAATCACAGATTGATCTACACACTGCAGATATGAATTCAAGAAGAAGTAATGACTCTGCATTTAATTACCCGTAAAGTAGCTCAATAATGAAACCAGAGCATTTTTTGAAAAAACATTACAAGTACACGTTGAGCGCTTATTATCAAGTAGGTAACATACAGGCTATATGTCGATGATTTGTTCAACAAAAAATGCCATAAGCTATTCTGGTTGCATATATAAGATTTGCATTAGATTGAAATTTTGAGATTTGTTCATTTCATATGTGACACCGTGCCTGAATATTTATGGGTAAATTATTGGTTGCATTTGCTTGAAAATTGGCTGGGCCGAAACATATCGACATTCAACTGTGTCGCCAGCCTGTCGTCCCATCACCAGGAGATTTGTGCTGCCATTAGATGCATCATATTAGATATATGCAGAAGCGCTGCTGTTTACTAGTATCGATAGCTGACCACGTATGTCACGGGGATACGAACTGTTTGTGGGGAGGAATCAAGAACGTGTGTGTCGGTTGGAGACAATTTGAAATCTGAAGAGAAAGATACCATGGCCAAACCTCCTGATATATACAAGGCGCAGCCAAACTTCCTCTCTATAGGCTACGTGACTCCATCACAAAATGTGGTTGCAGATATTCCGCCAAAAGGTTCGTTATTCCAATCATGCATCAAATTATACGGTCGTTCTGTTGATGATATTTACAATAGTAAATCACAGAAGGCAATATTCAACTAGAAAACAAAACAAAAACCTTCGCCGTTGTCTACCTCTTTTTACATATGTGCTAGTTATTCGGGCGATTTCGCCACTTCTTATCAAAGTTGGTCATCCAGAAACGTCGAATAAATCAGGTGGCAACTACTGCGAATCGAGTTTTATGTTATGAAAAAATAGTAGTTAAACGATTAATACCCCTTTTATTGCACAAGTTAACCATGATTTGTTTATATTCCTGCATACGTCCGTGAAATGTTGCAGTGTCAAAGCTCCACTTTCTATAGAAAGCAAACTGCTATACAAAGGTAGTAGGGTTGAAGCAAGTACAAGGCATGTTACCAGAGAGAAAGGATTCCTTTACAATTGCTCGTTGTAAGATATCATTGCCAATAAGCTTATATTATGCATCAAGTCCCGCTGTACTATACAATTGAATGGCGTAAAATGTAAGTAAAACTTGCAGCTATCACATATTACATATGCACCTCATATTTAGAATAATGTAAAGAAAGTCATAATCCCAATTGGATTTTATGTGGTTTTTGCGTAGGGTTGTGACTGATCTTCCTATTATCCAAGACATATCCAACTTCTTTCAGGTATTTTCAATCGATCTAGCGTATCGGAAATCCCTGTTAGAAGATCGATCTGCCAGATGTGCGAAAGGGAACGTCTCGTGTTCTAGGGATTCAGGTCAATGGCTATTGATGCCTTATTAGCCTCTCACTTATCAAATTATAAGGGTGACGTGATGGTATATTAAATTATAGCCCTTGACACTTGATTTCTAGGTTTGTCTAGACAGTCAATTGTGTAACTGTAACGCCCCTGAAATCAAACGGTTAGATAACAATAGCGAGAGTTCCACGTGAGTTGTGTGTGCTCTTGCAACTTTTAAATGGGTTCTACTAATGTATCCAATTTCAAATTTGTGACGATTTAACAAGAGAATAACAAAGTATATATCATCAATATGTACTAGGGACATGCAAACTTACTTCGAATGCCTGAAATGTAGTTATTCATTGTATTCAAACGCTATCATTGCAAGCACTATGGTTCCATATTTGATATCAAAACATGGATAAGTCACGAGACACGGGCATTGAGTTTCTGATATACTTTCAACGAGTATATATCGCTCATAGAAATTGAATACCACAAACCTGCCATAGCACACCTTATTATTACTTAAGTGATTGTCGTGAAGATTGGCTATATTCAACAGGATATATCACCAATACTACGAACCTTTGAGGTGGATGTATTGCTTAATATATCCGTACTTATTGCGATTATTGCAATGACACAATAGCACATGGACATATAACAGACCAGCCATCATCATATGCACCTGTATTAGGAAATTGGTGAGGTAAGTTAATCATAAACTTAAAGGAAATTATGCCGAAGATCACAATTTGACCGCATAGATTAAAATCATTTTGATTAATACTGAAAGTATCTACCTATTTGTAACAACATGCCACCAGACACCGAACCACTCCTATCGTGTGGTGTTATTATAGGTGTGTAATTTTAATACGACTAAAAATTAGAGTGGTGTGCATTTATGATAATATTTCGCCCATATCATTTGTGCACATTCTTGGCTACAGCATGCAGTAGGATCTTTTTTCGTCATTTACATGTTCGATTAAATGGTGCGTCGAAATGAAAACGATTCGAGCTTTCCAAGGCCACCACCTATTTATATGCAGATTTCTAATCTGTTTCAAATGGGAATGCTAATGTAAGTGTCAAATTGCTAAGACATGATAAATGGTGAATGGTAAAGAATCATGTTGTTCAACGCTTTGCTCCATACTCCGCTACACGCGCCGTTATATTCAGGTCCAAGTTGTTATTGTTGGGCTATAGTGCATCGTTCGCCATTGCTTTCTTATGTACCGATAACATGTGTGTAGTGCAATGTGCTTGTATTGCAGCTTCCGTAAACTTCATTTCCAATTTGTAATATGGAATGATTCTATTGTCATGTTTCTGTATATAGGCTCATGCCAAACGTTCGGTAAAGCCACCGTTGAGGATTAAAATGACTCGATCAAGGGATATGATTTGATTCAATGCCAAGTCATTGAAACTAAGAAGACAACACAGTCAGTTGCTACCTTCACGCCGTGGATTTTCAAAAGAAGTATTTACTAATCAATGTTAAGAGCAAATAGGTTCCAATATCATCAATGCCAAAGCAAATCGAATGTAAAGTTCAAAGATCTGAATAAATTTTAACCTGGAACATTTTAATATATGCATATATGAAAATATAAATAAATATATATATATATATATATATATATATATATATATATATATATATATATATATATATATATATATATATATATATATATATATATATTATTTATATATATATTTAGTGGACAAACCGCCAACCTTTCGTAGACTTGGGTCCACGAAAGGATATACCACAATGTCCACATAAAGTCAATGCACATTTTCATTAAAAGTATTTACAAATATTTGGTCTTGACCATTTTATTATGAGTGTCTAGTCCTTATAGCGTACAAAGATAATCATTTATGAATAATTTCTTTGATTTGTTGTTATTTAAGGGACATTAAATTTTAACAACTAACCATTGGTTGACATTACCTGAAAACCTCAACGTACGGCCTCGAGGAAGCTCTTAAGAAATAATCCCCCGTATAATATTGTGGTCACATGCTTTGCAAACAGTCTGCATGCGTTCTATGGGTTCTAAATATACTCTTTAAAGTTTCTTAGATATATCAAAATATTATTCATTCTGACAAGTGACTCTTTTTTTAAAAGTGACAGCAGTTTTTATTGATTTAAGCATCCTCAGAAGGTGTTTTGAATACAATACTTATTTCAAAGACCGTTTATTACATACACCGACAACATCCGTAATTATGTTAATAGACGCTCGTTACACGTGGTAAATTGGAATGTACACATAAATAAAGTACTTCAGAGCCAAGTGCTCTGTCGCATTATATTTGATCAAAAAGTCCTATATATCGATTTTAGTCCGGACATCCAAGTAAACTGTCTGATATAGCTTCATATGATCACACGATAATGGTATTTTGTATTTGGCTGGAACCCCGAGGTTCAAAACGTTTGCTGTCATATATACGCCGCAAGGACTCAACAAAAATGAGTCGTATTGAGTCGTAAGGGGCCCTTAGGGCACCCGTAAGAAAATTATGCGGGCTGTTCACATGCTCTGCAAAGGCCCCGCACGACTGCCTACGGGCCTTCTACGGGCTAAAACCGTAAGAAGCCCGTGTCTAAAAATTGTGCATGTTCAACATTTGGCAATGGGCTCTACGGGGCCCTACAGAGCCCTACGGGGCCATCCGGGACCAAAAATCTTTAAAAGATTGTACGGGTCTTGCGCTGGCTCGCAGAGTGTTGGCTCATCGAGGCCGGTAGACAGCCCGTAGACACCGCAGAAGTCTTAGGCATAAATGAACAAGCTGACAGTGAAAACACAATGCAAGATCAGCTGTCACTAACAAACCACAAGGAACTATGCCAACGAAGCCACCTAAGATTATCACTACGCGCTCAGGGAAGGATAATAAAGGCTCCTATTAGATAAAAGTGGTAGACATTTAAGTCATAGACTGCCTATGTGACTTTAATATAAGGCTAATATGTATGGACATGCTGTTACCATGACGCTTAATCATTAAATGCTGGTCTCTTACTTTTAAACCGTTGACATTTTAATACATTAACGATTAATATGCTCGTATTTATCTTCGTTTCGTCCTTTTCCTTTATTTAAGGAAGCGGAAATGTTCGGCGATCAGCTCATCACCTTAACTACACCGCCATTTTAATAGGGGTTTAAGACAACCCCCTTTACCGAAGCTTTAACACCGCGTCGCTGGCTTGGAGTTGGTCGCTTGTTCCCAGTTTGATTAAAGTTCTAAAGCATAACGCAACACCAGGCAACCTCGTTCCAAATATGAGGCTACACCCCCTCTTTTAGATAACTTGTGTGGGTCCAGTTTCAAGTTTTTAGACCTTTAGTTGCTGTGGTGGCGCTGTGGTCTCTAAAAATAGATCCATATCTGTTGTTGTGTTCGTCCGAAATTACTCTTGCGTACTCGTTGGTCTCATTTGTGTGAATGTTTGATGAAACGATGTTCTGCTATCGACCGTTGTTGACAACAGAATAGGTTAACTTATGACAACCTGTGGGACAATGCTATGTTTTCTCTTTTTAGGTGGAAAGATTTACGCAAGTGCCATTTTACGGTCAGAGACGAAACAATTTCACGTGGGGTAAGTTTGTTTTGCACAAATTAATGCTATAATCCAGCAGAACAATTCCAGTTTGCTTTACTACGCTCTCAGGGTTACGAGCTAGGTCCATGCCGATAAAAGTAATCAGGGAAAGGTCCCAGAAGCAAAATAAAATCCTATCAAAAAGTTTCTGAATCAGGCACATGCCGTATTAGACATTACAAAAAAATGCTCTTGTACTTTGTTTTCAAGATTATTGAACGCTAGCCGCAATGAGACGTGTAAAATGTATATAACAATAAAATCATTTTCATTGGTGAATGTATGAATGAACAACACATTATTAAAGTAGGATGTTAATAAGGATGCACTGAAATCAACAGGTTTTACACAGAGCCGCAAGGTGATTCGTTCTTTGAAGAACCATATTTTACAACGTCTTAAATTTAACTACACGCACCAAGACGGTAAGTTTATATAAAACAATTAACGCTGTGTACAATTCGACTCAAATACAATCGATGTTTTTATCTACAATGACGCCAACGATGTGTAATCCGACATATTCTGGCATACAACTCGTTCAATTGTAATCATTTTTAAAGATCGGATCAATTTTATGCACTCGGAGGTAAAGTTCCGAGAACCTAAACGGTGGCGTTGGCTGAGCGGATCGTTTTTACCCAGTTTCTGATACTTGTACCTAAATGTTTGCTCTACCAGGTATCACTGATTTTCTAGTGCACTTTGTGCATTCTCTATGCACAATTTCTTCAACTATGTAAATTATTGAGCTGTGTTCATAATGGATCACTACTCATACATCAAGGTTTTTTATCCCCATCATCAACACGCCTTGAACATTTTTGGATTTACTTATTTGATGCATATCAGTAAATTATATGACTACTGGATTTTAACTCTACGCTGTTGTACAGAAATATGAAGCACAGACATTGGAAGGGAAAAAAACATGTTGACGATACTATTTTAATGCAAAGAGGCCGTGTGCAGGCATTAAATTTGCTTTCAACCAACAAATAGTTGTTAGGCAGATTATTGTTCACCTTACGATAAAGGGTGCAAATCGACAGCTGGTCAATGGATACACTATTCTGTATATTTTTGTAATACAGGCATCGTGATATTTAGGGAACATGTATATATATATGCAGTATGAGATACAAAATAAGCGAGGGCGCATGCATCGTCAGCTCATATGATTGCATCATACATGCTGAGATTCGTAAATCAAGGATGATTTTAGCAGCAGTGTATTACTGTCGGCTTCTTTGTCGTACACGTTGAGGCTATATTCATTATCATACATTATCGTGCAGATTAGTAAATAAATGCATTTTATATGCACTTTAATTATCATGAACAGTTTAATTCTCTATGGCACTATCGTGACTTTGTAGGTATGTATGACAACTTGTGATGGCTGTCATAAGTTGTTGTAGGTTACCAGGAAGTGCATAAATACTACTGATCCGAATGACGTCCTCAGATACTGTATTGCATTAACAAATGCTTGAAATAATACAAACAATATCCTTTGCTTGCGTCATAAATTATCTGGGCAATGGGCGAGTTGCCACATGCTGCACAGACTGGAATATGCATTAGTGAATTGAAAAATCGAGCTTTCAATGGCTTATGGGCATATCACGCTATACTATGACAGCATATGAAATCTAAAGCGCACATTTCGCCAACTCTTCCCGATTAGCTGTTTCTACTTAATGCAGCCGTTGAGCGTAAGTGCATAGTGTGGTTAAATTTAGTATAGAGCAACTCTTACTATTTAGCACCACTACCATTACATTTGTGTTCACAACTTGGCAATGTTTTCGTTGACTGCAAATTAAACGATGTAACCTACGTCTAAAACCCCAAGATTGTTGTTGCTTCGTTCACAACACATGGGTTGATCCTTATATAAAGACGCCCATCATGTTAGTTTTTGAATATATTAGGTAGTGGAAATGGCTGATGAAGCTCATTAGACATGATTTATCGATTACACAACACCATCCGTCCCACTAGGCGTTAATGTATAAGAACCGATAAGCAGCAGCTAGCTTTTAGAGAAGAACATCGCTCAAAAGATGTCATCGACATATCACAATTCCTTGCAAATGACATCCGTTTAACAGTTATTCGCGTAGGTGGTAAATGATGTGTTATAAGGGCAGCCGTCACGTTTATACAATACTGAATTATAAGAACTAATATAGGTCGCGGTTGCTTATGTGGCAAAATATATCTATTCCATGTAGCTATTTTGATTATAACTATTATATGTCAAACATTACGCATGCTAGTCTAACAACTGCACGCATTAAATACACCGATCACTTAATGAAATAATCAAGTTACAGAGAATAGATTTCAGTTGTATTTCAAGTTGGAAACACGAATTATTGGAAATATACTTTGTATCTCGTGTTAATACACCAAATATTAATATTGCAAAAATCCTCGGAAGCTTTTTTCACCGATGTAAGGTATAGTAATAATAAGGAAGTTATCATCACACCACGCGAACATTGTGATTTTTGACACAGTTACAAATAAGAATTTGTACAAGCCTTATGTCGTTAGTATAAAAAGCTCGTTAGTGTAAAAGTAATATATATCGACCTCCTATTATAGTCGATTCTTACTGCCTAGTTATGAAAAATATTAAAAGTATTGATGAATATTACCATTCTTTTTGACGAGCGATTAATGCAACGGTATCAAATGAGCTATGTAAGCTTTTTTAAATCTTGATATTTAAGCTTAGCTATAGTACTTTAGAAGCTTTACCATCCCATTTCTTGCAGTTGGTATTGTTAAAACTGTGATATACTGCGCTCGTTCAAAACATCCATTGCGCAAAATAACGTGCCGCATTGATATGGGTGCGGTCGAGACGTATCTTAAATAAAAATAAATCACAAAATGACCAACTCACAAATAATCATTCATATTGCAAAGGTAAAATTTGATTATTACGCACTACCTGCTGCATGGAGCATGCTAAGGCAACAAACATACAACAGTAGTGAATGATATGAAAGATTTCAGGATAGTGCATGTTTTGATGATGAAAAGATTAAAGGGTGATTTTCGTTTATATATTATGGATAAGGACGTAAGCGACCCGAAATGTATCATAGTCAGGCTTACAGTTTTGGATAACATGTGATTTATTGATATAATCAATATGGATATCATCTAAAGACCGCTGTCAATAGAACTACTACTATAGCGGGCAAATCTTACCCGCAAGAATGTGATATTGACATTAGCCTTATTGTTTCATCTTACAAAACGGGAATTCACCACTATTTAATAACAAACTTCCCATGCGGTCGTACAACCAAGGGCTATATATTTATGCCTATCAGACGTCATTAGACTGATAATCAGTGAAGCATCAGAGTTGATTGTAAATGCGCACGTAAAAATAGAACTCGGCCTGCCGCGGTAAGCATCAAATATCATTGCAACCGAGTCACTGGAACGTAATATTCGGTTTTACAAGTTTGCCACGGTTTTCAACACGATCTTCTATCTGCGCCACACGCCTAGTATTTCAATTATCTCCTGTCGATCGGTAGTGCATCATTTGTATTGACATGATTATTAGTGGCGTACACTTTAAGGGGCCAAACAATGGCTATAGAAATTGCAAACTAGTTAACCCCGTAGATTGCATGTCTTCTTTGCAAGCCACTTTGACAAACTATAATACAGTGCAGACTTTGCGAAAAAGACATAACCGACTGTAATTGACAGTATTAAGTAGGCCAAATGGGACTTTAACAATAGATAATCCACGTTTTGATTTACTGTTTGCTTAAACACTCATTAATGTTTTACTTACCATCTAACCTTGTTGAATTCAGTACAGGCGAATACAGCTACACACGACTTTTGCGTGTGCAGGTATATCGACAAGTGTGCATATATGTCACATGAATCACATCATATTGAATCATCTTGTACGACACAAAAAACGCGTCTGATATGACTTGGTGCATAATAAATCCATTCCTACAGCACGGCTGATACTTTTGCTGCTACAATATTCGGCAATAATATTCAATTAAGAAGCGAGCATATGAGTGATTTAATCACGCCATTATGTCGTTGTGCTGTCCAGGACCTTTTGATTTACGAACACCACACATATGGTTACTGCTTAATGTTGGGAATGTATTGCTCTAAACCCATTTATGCGATTGAGACACATCATGCAATTAGGCTTTACGAGGTTAAACGATGTCGGGCGCTAATCAGTGCCATTAGCGAGGCGGCAGCAGTCTAATCTCTGCCGATATATGCGTTCTAAGAGAGACTAGGTTAAGAATTAGCATTTCCTGCTGGATCCGGTGAACATAGAGTGGTTTAGCAAACATTATTTTGCTTCAGTATTATAATACAGCAAAGTTTTCTGAGCGAATATGGCAATTGCACCAAGGTGCAGTCTTACGGGCTTAATATTGTCATGTTTGGGAATGTTTTGTGACACAACGAATGAGCCCTTGTTCATTAGATGTTAACTTTATCAATGGTAATCCGATGATTAGCGGCCATGCTTTACTTTCAAGCACCAGAGTATGATGCGATTATGTGAACCAAGTGCGTTATCAGGCCGATCTTTAGTGGAATAACTGATATACTGCTCGACAGAGATAATAGGATATAAGTTGACGCCACGTACAAGGTACACTTTATGATAACCTCACAATATTCAGGAATCATTTGTTTTGCTTAATCATCAGTAGGAAGTAATAAAACATTGTGATTAGCGGGCGATGGTTAATGACGATGAAGGATCAATTGTTAGAGATATACATCTTGCGTTACGCTAAAATCATTAAGTAGGTTTCGTAAACTATTTGAATGCTGTATGCCATGTGTTTATTTTCAATTTAGTTTTCTGCAATATCTTGCAACTAAGACATAACAACTAAAAGCCCCAAAAATCATACCAGTGATATTGTGACCAAACTTTTTGACATAGCGTCATAATTGTAACAAATTTTGATTGGTTAGTGTTATGTTGTCATCGTGCATAATCGCCTTTTGAGCACGATGTTGGATATATGGTACAGTCTCTGTCTTAATCAGCGCCTCGGTTTATAAGTGCCTGTGATTATTCATCTTGGGTGCCTTGCCATTCTGCGATGCCAAATAGGAGATAAATTAGGCAAATGACAATGAACGTTATCAATTTAGAAATATCTGTATCGTTTATCGACGCTGGTGCGGATTACTTGACCCCACGAAGAAGATAAGGGTAATATGGATTCGGTATTGCCATTCTAGGTTCGGTTGTAGAATCCTGGGTATACCTCATTCAACAATTTGGCAGTTTATTAGTCGCATTTGAACAACGCCTCATGTTATGTTGACAAGGTACAGTACGAGATTAAATGAATTTGACATCAAATGCTGACACACTAATTACTCCGATTATAAAACCATACAGTTAGTAAATATCTTAGGCATGCCTCGAAGGATATGTACCATATGAATTGAGTTTTAATACTAAAAAGTATGTTCTATAAATTGGATTGCATGAATGAATACTATAACTGACCTGTCATTTACCCAACGACCTTTGCAAGCAACACAATGTGACCAACGTAGTACACATAAGGTAAATATCACACCTGTCGAGTGGGATGCTTGTTTCGCCACGTGATGGCACTGGACAGCTCAGGTCAGCATTAGATGTTAATACGACTGAATGACAGTCTTCTTGAAGATGTGCAATGGAAACGAATATAAGTGCATTTTATACTGGCACGTATGAACTGTAAATTGATGAAACAACAATGATATTTGTTTTTGTTTATTGCTACTCCAATCACTACAGCCGGTATTTCTCACTCAACAGCGATTAGATTATACCCGATGTAGAATTTTGTATGGTTATCTATAATAGAAGTATGCATATTTCATATTACAGCCTGCGCCAACTCAGCGGAAATTTTGCAGAAGACATGATTCGTATTCATATATGGGCTATTGGGGACTAAAGTTCTTGACATGCTCGCCATGCATTGGTTGGCATAAGAACGTTACTGACGATATCTTTACATAAAACCAGATTAAGATGGCATTAACTCTATAATGATCTTCTTGCCATATATTATTGTGTATCTAGAGATTTCACTGCACATACGATTGATAGTATGCAAACATTTGCTCTCATCACGCTGAGTTAATGAACGTTGCAAAGCAGTTGTCTCTATAGATAAGTAAATTGTTAGCCTCATCCGGGTAAGGTCAATGATTGAATGATCAACATCTCGACCGTAGGGATTCTAAGCCCTATCGACAAGAAAGGTAGTGAATATTTCATACAAGAGCGGGGCTATATCAAAGAGCTTATATCTCCGCTAAGAAGGCGCACACGCGCCTCCGCCCGACGCTATATATAGACACGCCACCTGCGTAGAGCACGCTGCTTGTCATTTCGCCTGTGCGGTCGCTTCGGCCAATTGGAAGACTCAATAACGTCAGCACAAGCTGCAAGGCGTGGTAATCTAAGGCATTGGGTCAACATTCCCATGTGATTAATTGTTGACTTTATTGCCGCTCCGTTTGACGCTTGGTGTGCAGTTGAATCATTGGAAATCTTTCTACATAGCGAATCCGACAGACCCTTCCTAACGTAGCAAAAAGCTTCCTGCATAATATTGTTCAATATGCATTGTTTATGCATATCTCTCTGAATTGGCTGACTGCTTGACGATACATTGCAATTCACATAAGATTACAATAAACTGCATAGGGCGCAATGACAATATGCAAATAATTCATGCAGCTATGGGTTGTGTGCAACATGATAAAGCAAGTACCTTTAGCCTATTATATCTGACATGTATGGGTGTCGCGTAATTGGTACTTGTACATTGCAGGGTATGGCTATCGGCAGAGAAAACTGATGTACTCGCCCTTATATAAATCATCAATAAATTGTTATTGAAGGGATTTGCGTTGTAACCAGGCTCGAGACATTAATTGGTCTAGAGCGATGACGTAGTACTTTCCAACTGTTTGAGAACAAGATAATACGCTTAATGCGCATAAGATTACAAAATATCATGTCGATTTATGAGTTTCAACTTACCTTTATTAGATTCGAACCCATCTAACGCTGCCATTAGAAAGTGTCAACAGTCCGTTCATAGGCTAGAATTTATAGCGTTGTATTGATAACCACAACAAGGAAGTGATAGAAGCAGTCTAACGGTTTGGAAAAATATTAATTAAATGTCAGCTGGCAATCAGCATAAATAAGTTTGTCCCTGTATAATATGATGATATGATATAATTATCACCCATCTATCATATTGGTCTCACACTTTACTTTTAACAAGCATATCAATCGAGGAAAACATAAGACGTCACCAGCTTCTCTGGATTTACACATGCTTCTGACAAAGCGTCGAGGGAAAATCTCAGCAATGTAGCTGCGATTGAACTGTTAATCTAGCTTCGTAATGGATGATCGACACTATTTAACATCATGATGATACACGGACATTCAAATTCACAACACAGTCAATCAAATATATCAGCCAAATGCGATTTAATGTGTATAAGAGTCGTGGATATCGCAAGTAATCTATGGTACAGTATCGTATATTTACACTTCGTTTAGATGCTGCGCTGCATCAATGAATGTGAATGAAATATTTTTTAGATTGGAAGTGTGCACTTTGTTGAATTTCGTGACGGGAATGGGAATAAATTGTTCAATTATTTATGCAATGCGTCGCAATATGCAGCTAATTATCCCTGCAAGGATGCAGAATGCAGAATGGTATTGAGAGAAACAAATGTTGAAACCTTTATATATTGGGTTTTATTGCTCGTGAGTATAAGGTGGCATCGTTTATGTTACACTACACAAACATGACATACTAGCATATTTGGTCCTATGTCGTCCACACTTTCTGAAGAAGGAATTACTAAGATGTAATACACCCAATTTATTGTCACCTCTGTTATGTTAAACATACTTCCGGATTCTTGTTATGTATGTATTGCTACGCTCGCTGATCATGGGTGCTTGACATAATTTCCATTTATGCGACTCTGGGGCAAGACACTCATAAAGGGATTGTTAATTGTGCTTGCTAATAATTTGAACCATCGTACCCAATTTCCTGTAAAGCCATTGACGTGAATTTGCAGTTGTTGGCGGCAAGCAAAATACTCCTACAAGATGCCAGGCAGCTGGTATGATATATTTGTAATGTTCACCTGAGACGTACTACGATAAAAACAGAACTAAAATGCGTCGTGTTATTTTCCTGGAGCATAAATACGTCTAAGCATTATTGTCTTAAGTTTTGTTATATGTCATAGTTTGCCATGGCAAACTATTTTATTCAGTATTTTTTTCCTTTATCGGGCAATATGGGAAATTTGCTATTATGACTAATCATGGCCCAGGGAATGATTGAATACACTCTAGATTCCAATAACATCAAAGCAATCTCGGCTTCACTGGAGCTTAACGTTTAAATTATTGTAGTTCCTTAGTGAGAGCAGGCCTTAACGAAGTATTATAGGGGAAAACATGTGCAATTACCTTCCGATTAATAAAATTCGTTTCGAACAGCACATATAACGATCAGTTATTACGGTGCCGGTCAACTAATATGAATTGTTCTTAGTAAAAGACATTATATAGGTAATTGCTGTTGTGGTAGATATATTGACCGGTCCTGGGGTGGTTTTTGTAGCTTGTTATGTACAGTCCAATGAATATAATTGAACCATTGAAATAAATATACTCATCTGTGGTGCTGTTAAATGGCGTAGAAACCCCAAAAGACATATGATAAGATGCATTTTTAGCAACTAAGTGATGTTATGAAGGTTCATATTAGTTCCATACTTTATGCACAGCACTCGTGATTGTATCTTTTACTAACATTAATCGACCCGTAGAATTGACCATACACATCTTTCAAATGCTGTATTGAATGATTCGTTCATAGGTGTAGAGTAATACGGTTATATTGTGAACTGAATTTGCATAACATATGACTCTGTGTCTGCAATGTAGTAAACTTCTATGATGACCGTAGGTTTTCTTTGACATATAAAAGAAAACATCTAACTTAAGCGTGGGACGCAGTGGTATAAAACATCCAGCAACATCTATGTAATAACCCCGTGCTGCAAACGCAGACAATTACCAGGATATTGCAAAGCTGGGCATTACCGAAAGTATGGTTCGTAGTTCCAAGCTGAAACATTCTTGATAACTGGGCAGCAATAATTGATCACAGTAAGCTCCGCCTTTGCAGAGAATTGCCAACGTATAGCGAGTAAGATAAACAGGTTATACCTGGGCGACTTGCACTCCCGTAGCTCATGAATAATTAATAATTGAAATTGCAGTGCTGGGCGTATTCCAGGAGAAGGCCCTATATAACGAGTCATTTGGCCCTATATAACGGCTATTGACAGCCCGGTGCCATCATTGCCTCGACAGACACGACCAAGGCAGTACGCCGTTGATCCAAAGCAGCAGCAGCAGCAGCAGCAGCAACATCAACAGCAGTAGCAGCCCAGCAGCGCTGAAACTTCATTCTATTTCTTCATTGGTTGACACCCTGATCGGCGGTTTTTTGGTGGATATCGTCCAGCGATACAATGAGTGCATTAGCCATTCTTTGCTTCGTCATCGGTTGGTCGTACTATATGTTTGAGGTTGACGCAACTGATATGAACACAGATCCCGGAGACTGTACGGAATCTCACAGCAGGTAACAGAAGTTAATATCTGTAATATCCTGCCATTGTCTGTGCAAAAAGAAAATTAAATATCGTTATTCTTATTTGATGGATAGTACGCATGACGAGGTCCACGATCATTAACACCTACTTCATGTTACTCGCTCACAAGGATTCCGTAAAGCCAAGATATCCTAAAGCGCTATTCATTGCGAGGCAAATAGATTAGTCCGTTGCATACTCAGATTGTTTATTATTTGATGCGTTAATGAGCAATTGTTGTACCTTTACCACTTTGTAACCAATAAATACGTCGTTATGTATAGTAATACGTTTGAAATGGCATGTGAATATTCATTAAATGAAACCAGGGCCACGTCAGCAGAGAAAAAACTCACTAAACATCTGGCGGAGATGTACAAGCAGATCGGATTTGGTGGCCGCCCGGTACAGAACACTGGTGCACTTTGGTCTCGGACTCATTCACTTGGAGCTAGATGAACGTGATAAGATTATGATCAGCAATATGTGAATCAAAATGGTGCGTATCTATGGGGTATGAATGTTGTTCATAGTTGACGTGATAGTTTTTAAGTGCTCGATGTCATTACATTTAATTAAGTCATAGTGCAAAGTGTCTTCATTGCTACAATTCAGCGAACAATGACAGATTACCTTGCCTCATGGAGGTCATTGCGGGGAGATACACTGCTAATTGCTTGATGATTGTCGTGGTTATTTATACTGCCAGTTAAGGGGCAATGGTAAAGAAATATTGAGAGTTACACTTGACGTATGATGCGTTGAAATAGCGATGGAAAGATGAATATCTGCCGTGGAGGCCGGACGATCGGGCAGGAGTTGACCATGTGCGGTTTGATGCTAGCGACATTTGGATTCCAGACGTTATGCTGATCAATACGTGAGTTTTATTTCACTGCATTCCCTTATATTGGAAGTAAAATGCCTTAATGAATAGCGAAAGTTTGCTCTTGTGCAAAATATGATGATTGGCTTTGCTGGAGCGTTTAGCTTCGCGTGCTTCTATAATTACTTCCTCGTATCTATAAAGCACATGTTGCAAGTCATTATCATTTTTGTTGTAAGAGCTGATCCCAGATACGAGTTACGCAACAATCAGATTCTCATTTCGTCTGATGGAAACATTACATGGATACCCCATATGATCTTCCGGAGTTCATGTTCCCTGGATGTTCTTGCCTTTCCATTTGACCGACAAAAATGCGCCATGTGGTTTGGTTCATGGACCCATGCATCACGTGAGGTGGATTTAGACCTGGCAAGCGGCGGGCTTGATATCTGTACATTTCAAGCGGATTTTCTTAAAAGTCGGATGTGGGATATTGGGAATCATACTTCGGAACGCGTTCCTCCCGGCAGCTCTGAGGATTACACAGTGTTGCTATTCACTATGACAATGGAGAGACGACTTGTGTTCTCAGGATACATCCTCACATTACCTTGTATCTTCCTGGCATTTCTCACGCTCGTTTTATTCTGTTTGCCACCAGAACGTCCGGACAGAACAGGCCTGGGTAATTAGTTTATACTTAAATATTAACACGATAATATGGATATGGTTTATACACAGATCAATGAAGCTAAACGCGTTCATGAAAGTAATGTATTGCAACAAGGTTGTCTACATTTTTGTCACAGGCATGAGTCTGTTTGCCAGTTTTCTCTTCCTCCTACTCATATTGGTTGAAACCGCTCCACCAACAGCAGCTTCCTTTCCTAAGCTCGGTATGTAATAAACAATGCTATAGACCAAAGAAATGGGTGAATTGTCAACTCAGTTTTCTGTTCTAGGTTTATACTTATGTTTCAATATGGTCCTCATGAAGCTGGCGGTTTGTAAACGAACAAAAATACCGACCATAGCATTGTGTGTATTAAGAAATGTTTTGTTGTAGGTTTATACTATTGTTTCAACATGGTCATCATAATGCTGTCGATCTTCTTATCCTCCCTCGTTGTGAACGTCAACAAATTAGGAGATGGCCAAACTGCAATGCCGAGATGGATAGAAGTGGTACGATGATGGGTCATATGAGACCTGGTTCTGAGCCAGATTAATTTTCTTGATTAATACTTGTCATCTTTATAAAAAATTCTTATTTTTGTCATCTGTGTAGCTGGCTATCGATATTTTAGCAAAGGTGTTCCTTGTCAATAGTGGGAACTCACAATGCTGCTCCAAACCAAGTAACAACCAGTTGGAAACCGCTTTGGAAGATTTACCCTGCTTGACACACGATCAACCGAATGGCAAAGTAACACATGCATGCAGTGCGTTGCCCAATAAACCACTTTGCGGAACGTCTACAACAGATAGCCTTGGTACGCTACTTCGTGAGCTTCAGCTTCATGTGTCCGACATGCATCATATCATGGTCAAATTGATGGAAAAAGAAGATCAAAAGTTGAAAGACAGTGAAAGGTTTGTGAAAGGTGGAAGAAAGTGGCGAGTATTAGCTGCTGTCTTGGATCGATGTTTTCTGTTGTCATATTGCATAGGAATAGTATGGTCTCTGTTTGTGCTGTTCCAATGGCCAGAGAAACATAACAATCATTAACCGGTTCACTTGAACAACATTAAACGCAGATAAACTTTCAACCAATATCTACAGGCTAGCTTATTGTTCACTATAGCAGGTTAAATAAATTAGAATTATTTCCATGTACATAATACATGCACTTCATGCTGCAGATCCAACAATAAAGTATAACCACGTATGGGTTTCGGTTTATATGAATGGCCATTGGCATCAGAGCTCAATATAGCACTATGAAACATCCGCTTCGTTAGATGTACAATATATGATTTCCGTTAATCCGACTACTATTCGTCATACTGTTGTAAAATATCACGTCATGATTTAGCCTGTTGTAAGTTTACTAGGGATATTTTACATCAAATTACAAAATAGATTTGGCAACGCTACTGAAACACTTCACAAATCTCTGTCTTTTAGCATTGAGTGTTGTTAAATATTATGTACCTCAATTATGTGTAGGAACTACCTAATATAAGCGCATTATCATTACCAACAGTTTGTCATATAGTATTAAAGC
>CM067352.1:33943951-33956451 GCA_034190875.2 Urechis unicinctus | reverse complement strand
GTATACCGTACAATACCTAATACGAAAAAATATCTTACGGTATGGATACGTTTACACAAAATAGTGAACAAGCATTAACACCAGCCACAAAATACATTCGATTGCGCAAATGTCTGACCTGCTAATGTTGCATTCAACTGCAGAATATGATGCCCATTTCCGTGCCTCTGCAGACACGACAGTAAACATAGCAATCGCTGACACGCACATTCAACACGAGGAGTAATAAGCCGAGTGTTGGGAAGCGTACACTGGAGATCGAGAACAATGCAACAAAATACGCCTGATATTGGCGAACATTTATATCATGTCGGGGCACCTGCAAACTTAAGTCCACTCATAAGACGGCGCTTGACTATTGTAAAAGACAGTTTGGTCAAGCTATTAGCAAAATTTACATTATCTACCCAGTAACGCTGACCAAAAGGTATTCGTGCAGGGGTGCAATTAAATAAATCCCTATTGGGTTCGCACCAAATTAAACTGCATGCATGTGTTGCTGTCATAGCTGAGTAAAGCCCAATGCACAAGAGCCACCGGATTGTGTAACCACGATACAGCATATAGTTGCTTTTGCTATGTGCCAGAATAGTTCATATCGGCAAAAATAAGCTAAGCCCATGATTTGTGCTGCACACTGGTATTGCTTTTCTATTTTAATTGAAACGATACGATGCAATCTATCAACATGATTGTCTGACAGATGCGTCGATCGATAACCATAAAATGACATAGTAAACAGTTCTGTTGGCAGTCCATTGCAATTATATCATCAATAATCCAAGAAATAATTATCAGATTAACTCATGTTCTTCTGCGTGCTCACTGTAGCAATAAAAGACGTGTATCGGGACGATGGATGTGAGTAGCTTGCACAAAAGTATCAAACGTGAAATTAATCCTCGCATCAGCTCAAATTCGGCAGCGGCTGGGTAATATACCAAAGTGCCTACATCACCTTAACAAGCTACTTGCCAATAGTATATTACTATATTGTTAGCTGATCAACTAACGAAAATAGAGCAAGTCATTCATGCATTGAATAATTGAATTTTCGGCATAAGCAGACTTCAATGACAATTGTAGTGCAAAGGCTAAGATGTGAAGTTAAATTGCACGTTAATATGCTACAGATCTGAACACCAACTTGCCGTATTATGGCATTTTTATAAGCATTAATGCCTGTGGTATAGGTTGATATAATCAGCATAATGTCGTTAATCACCTAGCGGTAACTCAGCGCTTTTTTCGTCACACAGTATTCTTAACCTGGACGGTACATTTACTGTCCTGCATGACAAACCTTGACGACATAAAAGCGGCTGGGGCTCTTTGATAGTTGTGATTGGTCGGTAATATTGCAACGAATTTCCACCCTACTTGCTGGGTTGAATAGCCCACATACTCGGACAATGGGTAAATAATGGTTGTTAACACCGCTTGAATTACCTCAAGCACTTGTGGTTTTGCTTCAGTCGTGTTGGACCAGAAAGATAAATGCGTTCTGCCTTTATCCGAATGACCACGAAACTCATAAACTCTGCTCTTAACCAGAGCCTAATGTCCCGCAGAGATTTGTCATGCAACCATATAATCCGCAGAGTCTGACAGATTAATTTTTAAAAAGCCTTTTTTCTGACTATATTAAGACAACTAAATAAGTACGCATGTTCAGGCTATTGACTAACTCGTAACATTAAAGTATCAACAAACATTCGCACCAGAACATAACCTGCGTAACTAGGCGTATGACTGAATTGACTCAACACCATAACTTAATGCCAATGCTTTATTCAATCCTTCTAATCTCATTCATCAATTATTCCACGGTTTCGAGTTGAATCCAGCTCGAGGTGCACGAGTGGGTATCTTTTGAAATATCTGTAAGCTACAGTCAGTGGCGAATGTGTTTGGCATAGCCGTAATGGAAGTATGTCAGATTATGTGTGTAATAAAATATTGACCAATTTGTCTTAAGGATGACAGATACCAGAGCATTAAATGAATAATCAAGTTGGTGGATGATACATCGAAACGATGCTGTAAAATTATCAAATCACCCAGTTAATCTTCTACCTCGGCGCCACTTAAAACATTATTGAGACACAGCACTTGTGTGCAAATTGACTATTTAAGGTTGTTGCAGGGCTATGACACCATAGCAGAAACACAATTATCGATTAACCTCAACGGCATTTATTGCACAAGTTAATCATCCGCAGTGTACATCAGTATACATTAATTTATGTTGACTGAAGAAATAACAAACAGGAACCATTTTACTTGGTAATATGACGAGTGCGAACATCGTTCAGCCGTTCCCTTAAATGCAGTCAGTTTGATTAATCGTTTTTAATCGCTAGCTCCGAGTAACTGTTCAAAATGGTTCAACTGTTCACAGGCTATGAACTGCACGACCACCGAGTCGCATGTTATTGGCCTAAAACTAGTATTTATGAGAATGTTAGTTATGGCTATTTCGTCATGGTGATTAACATAGTTATAGACGCGATCAATATAATGTTCGTCATAACCTTCATTGCTTGATGCTTATGTGTGAAAAAGAACTATCTAACGAACAGCATCACATAACCTACGAATTCTATGTTAACGACGCAATTACATCACTCGTGACGTATATGAACTGTGATAATATAAAGCTAGATTGGTGACGATCGTATACTGTTATTACCTTGCATTTACTGTATGTTACTAGGGACCAAGTATTAGTTATAAACAATGAAAGTGATTGGGCGGGGTCGTCATTCATGTGAAGGTGTCACCTCTAGCGTAAGCAATCATGTTGCTGATACGTTTTGGATTGTTCCTCAACTACTTTGTGTGTTATGTTATAACTGACAAAGATTTAGACATGAATCACATCAAACGACAGATATAATCTTGAAAGCTATATTGAGAATATGCGAGCAATTGATTAACAAGACGCAGCTGTATCCACCCAACAACTGCAAGGCCTAAGATACCTACTATAGGGAATTTGTCATAGCCCTTTAAACAGATGGCATGACAACATGATTATTGTCCGTGACCTACATAACAGGATGCAGAAAAAAATGGTTTCATTTGAAAGAATAAGTAAACCATTGCTAGCCCAACATTTGGGATACACCTCCCATCAATGCTCAGGGACATACCGTTATCCTTAAAAACTACACATCCCTCGCACGTAAGCCTACCCAGCAAATGTGTTGGGCACCTACATCAGCCCAGTCTGCTGCCGTCTGTTTATAGCCAGGATTTCTCATCAGTGAATACCTCACCGTATTCAAGTTGCATTCTTACATAATCATACACTTTAGGAGGCAACTGTCTCCACTAACTGTGCAGCGCGTTTAAATAAAAACGCATAGCCCGTGCTATAGCGACAGTCGGATGACGTCGGTATATCTCGACAACATAAGAAACAATTATGCGACATTAGCTTGATCATCCGTTCAGTGAACTCGGCGCATGCTGTACGGACAGTTCTTCACTAAACATCAGTATGCACAGTTTGATTCTAAAATAATCTCTGTGATTGCCGAGATCACTGGGTGTGAATCTAAATAAGGCGGGATAAGTAGTGGAAATTGCGTAATGTCCTTTAGTTGGCCATGGTTCATGAATGGTTTTCCTGCAATTTCCACGCTCCTGATTGGAAGAAAATGATCATTGTCAAAAGATGAATTGTTACGGGAGAATATCAGGCGTGCAATGAGCAAGTGAGGAGACCATCTTACATTCTTTGTGAAAATGTTTTTTCCCTTGCCAGATGAGGCCAAATATGTGCATGGAATTCAATGTAGAATGTGAAATGTTGTGTTATCAATCATGGTTGTTTCAATGGGTGTTCTACATTAACAGCACAGAGCTCTTCGTCTGTAAAAGAGTAATTTCTGTGACTGCATCGAGGAGTTTTTTTGCCAATACTCCCTCTTTACCCCTGCACAGCCTAGCTATGCTGATAGTTTACATGCAAATACGCCGATGGCTTTACACATTTATGGGTGAATCGACTGTGAATCCCGATTATATCGCTCATAATTCAGCCCAACCGAAATCGGATGGATGTTTATAACGCATAACTACGCCTCTCGCGCCTTCGGGGTGTTTATTTCAGCGGACACGACAAGTGGAGGGACAATGTATTTGATCTGCTGCAGCACTAAAATGTCCATAAGGCACATTTGAATAGCTCATGTAGAGCAGCAATGTGAATATAATGAGCAAAGGCCTACTACATATCACTAAGATTATGTTGCATATTTCTCTGTATATCTTGGCAGGAAGATTGAATAAGATATTATATATTCTTACTCAGTAGATAAACTTATATTATCATATAGTTTAACATGTGGTATGCCTTCCAGCTAGCCATGCAGGATTGTTACTTCTCAAGCTTGTTTTCAAACGCACATACTTATATTTTTTACTGTCGATCGATGAAAGCATGAGATGATATTAACAATAAGCGAGATTGAGAGGCTCGTGTTTGCATGACGTTAGCGGAAACTAAAGGCCGAAAGGCCGCAAGTTGGAATCAGTTATAGTTGCAAACAATGCACTCTCTAAGATTCTATTGAGTCACGTAAGTCGGTAATGTGCATCTTTTGTGTTACTTTTCAAACAAATGGACATATATGTAGAATAGCACAAATAAAACATTATTGTTATAGTGATACGTGATAGGATAACCAACACCGGTTCCCGATTTGTCTCTGTTGCGTTTCCCTGTATAAGAGGACAAAAGATGTGTGTTTTTGATACTTTCCAAACTTTAAGTGCCTTCTTAATATGGTTTTGCAGTGAGGCAATGTAAGTTTTTAGATCATTCCGACATGATGCAAAGTTTACCTGATTACCGTTTCCGGTTGCACAATCAACATACGTGACCAATTCGTAATGGGTGGCCAATAACAACTATAAAAGCACCTTAGCCACTTTTTGTGTTTTTGCGTTAATGTTGCAGGACTTGAAACCGGAAAAATGGAAGCTGTTGGCTTTTACCCGGATGTCTAATAGACTTATTTTTGCTAACAACCTTCTTTCGTAACGCATAGATTAGAGCGTTCAACCATATAACCTATGATGTGTCACTGAGATATTCACAAATATCACTTTTATCTGGATATTTAGGAGAACACGAAGGTATTTGTCAGAATATCAATGGTCAGCCAATACACATGCATTTGATAAAAGTCTCGTACGCTGCAAATAAAATTATATAACTTAGTTGATTAACTTTATACATGATTTAACATCGTTATCGCGCCATTAGATCTAATACTAAGTCATGATGACTTTTTTCAGTGGATCCGGGCATGTGATTTTTTATGCGTAATGAGTTTAAATTATGCGGTCACATCTAATGTTGGGTGACCTGAGAAGAAAAGGCTTTCTATAGATAGCACGATGAAAAGAACGGCTAAAAAATAGAAATAAGCTATTTTTTAGAACTATATTCTGAGGTAATGTGTGAGTATCGTGTGTTTGGTTGCCAAGTAACAACAATGACTCACAGCGCGTCCTTGAATCTTGTGACGTCTAAATAGCACGAAGACATTAATTATTTTTGAAACGGGTCAATGGCCTTTGTCGGTATTAAACATGTTCACAAGATGACAGGCAATTTTTACATAACGCAAGTGCACAAATCTTGCATTCAGCGAGTAATGCAATACGGGTTATTGAGTGCTTTATTTTTGTACAAAGCACGCATTAATGTTGCAGTGAATGTAAGGCCCCTTCATTTTTAACAATGAAGAGACAAATCCAATTACCATGCCATAGTTTCCACTCATTGTGGTAGAACATTTGATAAGACCTGTTACAGTAAAGACATTGAGATGCTACAGCATTACATTCATCCATTATATGCGACGACATAATGGCAATTCATGTCAGCCCAATTAAGGAATGTTGATCGGTTCACCTTCTTGATTCAGCGCGTTACCCTTACAACGTGGCACGTCAAATGAATACACAACAGCTCACTGCAATAGCAGTCTTATAGATATAGTGTGGAAATGAAAAGGGTGCTATAGCATTGATTGTCGAAGTAAACATGTCGAACACAACTTGCTTGACTTGAGGACTTCATACTCAAATAAACCATGTAGACTAAATTCGGCCAAAATATTGCAAATATTATTGAATTACAAACTTTAAAATGCAAATAGGCTAACGAACATTATTACATCCGTGCCTGGCCGTCACAATAACAATAATATAGTTTAAAGTTTGGCTTATACTCCAACCAAACTAGCTACCTGACATGTGCAATTCAAAGGCAATGCAATATAATGCGTGTTGTATTGCTATGTCATGCACCATTAGGCTATCCTTGCGTTATATACTCGTTGTGCCTCGGATGAAAATTAACTTTCCGCACTTACCTTTCCAAAATTAAGAATCTTATGCGTGAGGAATGAATGTTAACATACAGTAGAACACAATCCTCACTTCTTGGACTGCGTCGACACCTTAATGGTTAGTTGTGCTTACATTACGGAGCAGCCGCATGACCTGATTATTGAAATCCGCAAATGTTGGCCCCATGTTCTCATTCATTCTGCACGCCTTCATTGCAACCATTCAATATATTTCATCAAAATGCCGGCTTTTTTATCACCATGATAAGATGATATAGCCTGATCAACGGCAGAAATTTTGTGCGGAATTGCCACTGAGATATCGTTTTCCCATATATATTTCATATAAAGCGAAGTCTGTGATTGCAATGCACTTTCTTGAATGCGACTGATATAACTGTAACATAAGACCAAGACTCCGGCCTTATCAGAAATGGATCATGTTTAATATGACAGAATTTAAGAATGATATTCTCCCAGGTGTGGCTATGCCCAACTCGTCATATGATAGCGACAATTTCAATTACACGTTTGGACTCAAGATTGTAATATACTGGATTGTATCCCATATCTTACATTGGGTTCGCTACATCATTGTTTCCCTTGATGCTGCGTGTCATGGGTTGTACGAATTATCAGCACTATTGCTTATATCGCATAAAGCTGTCAGTGACAAGCTTTCAGAGAAACACTGCCTTTTCCGAACAAATAGAAATCTTATTGGGGCGCTCCGGTTGAATGTCAGATTTGAGCACACTTTTTGAACAGGTGTCTTCACCATTGATTATAGAGAAGGAAATGATTCTTAACCCGACGCGGAGCTGTCTTTACAGAGTGACTCCATCATTTGTTAGTCCAGATAAGGATTCGTGTCACACACCTACGTCAATATGTGATTGTGGGTTCAAGCATACTCTGAGATTCGACTGTTGCATGATAAGCCAAGCACCGGAGCTATATTTGACGGGAGGGGGTGGGGATTGCGTCAACTTTATTATGTTTGATATGCCAATCATGATATGGTCGTTTCATATAACTCACCATTATGATAAAAGCATATTCTATCCTGCGGGGGCTGTCGTCCCCAGCCGTAGATCGGGTTTTTATCTCAATGTGTGAATACCTGACTGGTCTCTCGTGACTTGGACGGCCACGTTAAATGGCAGGCCTAAAGATGTGGTCATTTAGCCATTAGTTGACGTAGTGATCCGTAGGGTAGATTACCGTGGGTCAGAAGTGGTGTAAGTACGTTAAAAAAGGTTAAATTACATTGGACTACGTTAAGGAATTTGTGTGATGAACTACTGAAGGTACGGTTAAGTACGTGAACGTAAGGTAAACCACATTAAAGAACGATATGCTACGCTAATTCGGGTGCGACTGGCCCATGAAGATGTACGGAGTGGTACGTCAAACGTCTGCCTCGTTAGAGTACGCTAGAGTAGGAATTAGTACGCTATGTTGTACGTTAGACTACGCTTCAGGAAGTAGCAACATGGATAAAGATTTTGCCTATAACGTACCGCTCTTTAGAACATGTCCAAAAAGTAAATCGACAGTCACAGCTCACCCAAGTTAATACCAAGTTAGCATCGCAGACAACTACGGTTCGGTAAGAATGCCGGTAGGTTCTACTACTTTCAACTGCGTTAAACTGCCTTCAACTACGCAGGCCTCCACTCCGTTCAACTGCGTCCACTAACGGCTACTTGAACTGGATCTTACGCTTTATTTGAACACTGTCCTGCAAACCTTTGTTACACTGCTTCTCTCACAACAAGATCGAAGACAATTCATGCCAATGCTAAGACGTCATTACGCATGCAAAGATGATCCACAAGAGAACATGCCATCTGAGTGTTCCAAATATGACATCGTTCGGCTATTTTTCAATATCTTGTGAGGAAGTAGCTGACACTATGGGATAATATCCTCATTTACCATCATTTCAAACCAAATTGATGTGCCTCGTGGCCGCTCGGTAGGAAGCAGCTCACATCCGTCTTCTTGGCTAAGTCCTTTCCAGAGAAAGCAAACGCACAAAAGTTGCTTGAGTTATTCAAGCGTTATTAATAACCATCAATTATCAATTGTGCAAGCATGGAAGTTGCATAGCTACTGACAGTAAGCCAGTAAGCTATGAGTTATGTCGTGAACATTCTCTCTACCACCGACTGTGTTCGTGTTACTGGGATTTTTACGCAGCGACGAAAAGGTACTCATGGGTACACATACTACTTACATATGAAGATCAATATTTCCAGGTTTTGGTCTCATTCACATTGAACATTGAGGTGAGCTAATAGATTAATCATTAAATCTAAAGTGCCCTGGTGAAGCAGCTAATGATCAAAACTCATAACGTAACTGGATGGATTTGATAACATGGGGCGGAGTTATTGAGTCGTGCATTTTACTTTGATAAATATTCAAAACCCTACGCGGTTCAATTACGGCCACATAAATTGACCGTGCTTCGGTGTAATCAGTGAAATGTGAATCCTTTATCCAAAGCGAGTAAGAATTGGTGGGTAGGCTAGGCTCTTGCTCCCTTCGCGGCACAAAATGTAACAAACATTCAGCCGCGCAGTTTTTAGACGCTTTTAGGGCCACCTTTGATCTGGCGTACTGGGGATACTTCCCGTTTCTGCAAGAAAAGCGTTTCGAACCTCTCGTAAGGGCTGACAATGTGTAGTCCTTACACCTAGCCCTTGCTAGACAATTTTGTTATGACTTATGACCACAAATCTCTTATTGTCAGTTATGTTGCCCACAATGAAAAAGGTCATTGCATTAAGTCATTAAGTGTTCGGCCATAACTATTAGAAGTTTCTACCTGCGGCGTATTTGAGCATTGATAACTTCATGTTTTATCCGATCCACGTCTCACTTTTTTTACGCAACTGTGAATGACTGTTTGTAAAACCCCACATGTGCGACAAGTGAGCTGAATCACAATGCCCTTCGTTATATGCACCCGTATAAGTGATTTAGAACATAGATTTAATATACAAAGTGGCACAATTTCCTATTGGATGTTTTTCTACAAAGCTTTCCATGACCGGCGAAGGTGGGGGGCCACCTAGGAGTAACTCTGCGATAAGGTTGAAAGCAACCTTGATCACGTTGCCTCTAGAAACATTGGTTAGCTCTTGTCAAAGTCTGCTCTCTCACTGTGTTGCCATAGAGAGGGGAGATAATGCTAGATAAATATGATGTACAGAAACACATAAGTGTTACACCTGAGGTCATTAGACAATGAGCTGGATCGTCAATCGGCCACTGGCATAGTATATCCCTAATGCAATCGTTAGCAGTACATGGACTCCTAAACTAGGGTAAATGCAAATTCGACGTGACCAGGAATAGTGTGTCAACTATTGCAAGCCATTGTTGTTGCATTGTAATTGGGCATGATTAATATACATACATACATATATATATATATATATATATATATATATATATATATATATATATATATATATATATATATATATATAGATATATATATATATATATATATATGTGTGTGTATATATATATATATATATATATATATATATATTTTTTATATATATATATATAAGTATATATATATTCATAAATATATACATATATATATATTTATATATAGATATGCGCTTATATATATGTTTGTATATATAGATATATATATTTAGACTTATATATATGTAAAATATATACATACACATATACATATGTACAGATATATATAGATATATGAATATATATGTCTATATATATTTATATTTCTTCACGAACAGCACAGTGTAAGCATATTGGTTGGTAAGTTGGAATCAATTGCCTATTAGGTTTCTAGTATGTCGTGCGTTTTTATATATCAGCGCATCTGCCTTAGAGCTACCCTAAATATCCGCTGCAGCACTACCTAACCAAATAAACATCAAACGCTTGAAGGTTACATTAAACCAAAGTACTTAATATTTTTGATTTATCAGCTCTTCAGAGTGAATGCAACAGCAAAACTCAAGGCTGATTTACGACTCGCATATTCCATATTTCGATTTGTGATGAGGTAATTACCGATGAAAATCTGTATAACATCCATAATATACCGAGATTGACGATAGATATTTGGATGAATAATTGACATCAATAGCTATATCACATACAAACATACAACTTTAGTACTCATTGCCAAATGTGTCATGATTTAATTTAGTAGGAGTAATATTTAGCCATTTACTATTGCAGAGCAGGCGAACCGCAAAGAAAAAGTAGATCCAGTGTTTTATTCCGTCATAGCCACGACAGATGATGCGCCTAGGTCACAATTCAAAGACGAGAGACGGTCATATTTAAGGTTTTAAAAGGCGCTTTTGCTCTTTTAGGTGAGCAACATTTTTGCAGCTGCTCTCGCTAGGTGGTGTCGTTCTGTTCTTTAGTAGTTTCCTGTAAATCATGTACGCTTTGTTCCAGCATTGACAGCCAATCTAACGCCATAACATTATTCCGCTCTTCCGGGTTTGATCGGGGGATTGTCCCGGGCTTGTGGCATGGTGGATACATTTTTGTTGCATGGTGTCCAAGTTGACGAGAGTCGCTATGATGTCGCTTCAATCGTTGTGGGAGTCCATTTGAGCTATTTCCAGCCCCATAGCTAGTTATGTATAGTATTAGTTCTTCACTTACCTCCCGCGTGGAGGGGAAGACCACCCTCGAAACATACGTAAATCCATTACAGATATCAAGGCTCTAAGCGATTTGATCAATATTTTAAATTCATTAGCTAGACCGCCTGCGTCAGGCATCTAAGGCCAACGCGAATGAGTTGGACCACGCTGTCCCATTACGTGTGTCTACCGATTGCCTTCTGATTTAAACTTCAGCAGTGACACGAATAAAAAGAAGGGGCAGTTTATATTCTGTGAAGATGATATACAAAAAAGTCATTAGCTGCGTTAAGGGGCAAATGACAACCAAATATGCGATCATAAACAGCAGCTCCCCCTGACCGCTGGAAGGCTACTCGTCGATAAGTCAAGCCATTATTTAAGACGAAACAGTTATTGATGCTGTAGCGTGCTCATTAGCTTGCAATGGGTAAAAACTCTGTTGTTGAACTGTTTTATACGACGAACCGATATCGATAGTCCCTCTTCTGTCCACAGTGCCATACTGCGCGCGTTACTTAATTTAACGGCGGCTACGTGTCAAAACTGCGCATTGAGGTATTTTACACTAAATGTATAAATGTATAATATACACACATATATATATATATATATATATATATTATAATATATATAGATATATTTATATATATATATATATATATATCTATAAATATATATATCTGTACAATATATATATTATATATTATATTATTATGTATATAGACTATATATTAATCTTATATATATCTGTCTGTGTGTGTGTATATAAATACGTATAGAGCTATATATTTTTATATATACGCTCTATATTCTGTATATATCTATAATATAATGTATGTATAATATATATATATATATATATCATGCATATATATCTCTCATATTCTCTATCTATATATATATATCTCTGATAGAGAGAATCTCTCATTGTATATTTCTCTATATATCACCCCTATATCTTATAGTACCGGTCCAGCGCCTCGCGGCGCGCTCGCGAGCCTTATCTACGCGATATTTAGCATTATATAGCGCGATATATAGAGATATATATATATATATATATATATATATATATTAGAGAGAGAGAGAGAGAGGGAGGAGAGAGAGAGCAGATTGAGAGGAGAGAGACGAGAGAGAGAGAGAGAGAGAGAGAACGAGAGAGAAAGATATATTGAACTGTTTTATACGACGATACGACGAACCATTAACCGATATATAAAAGTCCATCTTGGGTCCACAGTGCCAGAATGCGCGCGTTACTTATCTTAACGACGGCTACCTGTCAAAATAGTGCATTGAAGTACTTTACAATATTTGCATTATTTTATATATATATATTATATATATATAATATATATATATATATATATAATATATATATATATATATATATATATATATATATTATACATATATATATAGATATATTATGTTTATACATATATATATATGTAATATATGTTATATA
>CM067352.1:33917041-33941351 GCA_034190875.2 Urechis unicinctus | reverse complement strand
TATCCTGGACAAAATCATCAACTATCAGTTGCATCAGTTGCTTCTTGTTTTTGGAAGAGGTTAGTAGAATCTTCTGCGCTGGAAGTTTACTGTTGACTTGCAAATGATGAGCCCTACTGACACCAGCTGCCCTAGATCCTCTGGTAACACTCTTCGTGCTGTAATCATAATATCTGTCAAATATCAGATACACGTCCTCGACCCGTAACCTTTTTCCTATGGCATATTTGAAGTTCGCTATATAGTCTTTCACAGACCCATCAGCAGGCCAAGGAACTACCCAAAATATTGCTGAGCCATCGAGTACACTAACATTTGCACCACCAGCAACTCTATCAGACACCTCAACTTGGAGAATTTTCTTCAAGGTAGATTTAGATTTCGCAATCCTCATATCTCCAGTATCATCAAACATGGACGTTGGAACTGGCGCAAGTTCATGACCAAGCACATCCTTAATGTCAATGTCCCGCCCACTAACCTGTAGGCCAATCACCCTTGCGTAAATCAAATTGGTATCAAATACTTTCACAGCTCCGACCTTCACATGCTTCCTTGCATGATCCATAGTAACAACCTTTTTCGTGATGGTTTCATAAAGTCCCTGCGGTAACCGACTTTCGAAAACTGTCATTTGTTCAGTCCCGATTGTGACAGCATTGTGGACATTGACTTCAGTTGAACCAATCTGGCCGCTAACTACATTGACTATACCACTGGGGTGTGCCGCAGAATCTAAAGGATTAATGCAAGTGTCGAGTTTTTGTCTGATTCCATCTCGGTCTTTCTTGTCTTCAGCAATCCTGGCTTTTGCCTCTTCTTTGTGTGTTGTCACCAGCTTACTTTGAGTGTCCTCATCCGTCATGTCATCCAGAGCAGATTCCAACCTGCTGCATGCATGCAAACAAAGGGCCCATACCTTCGGCGTTTCTGGCTTAAGCGTGATGCCAACTATCCCCCCAGGAGCATGCCCATACCGCATGAAGGTCGTCTCAATCATCATATCGCTCCAGATGCCATTCCATAAGCCAGCAGATGGTGCATAACATGCTCACCCTTCATAAAGTGTGACAACTCCTCTTGTGGTAGCCGTTCCATCTCACGAAGGTAGCACAACCCATATCTCGCATAGTTCACATGCCCCGCAGCAAAGAAGTAAGGTAGCATTTGCTTGTTGGTAGCCAGATGAAGTGGCCAGTCACCTTCGCGCTCAGCCCGTACGAACATCATGGTGAGCAGGACAGGTTTAATCAAGACATCGACCCAAAGTTAGTTCTAATGGATAGCTTGACCCCTAAAACCTAGGTATAGAGACAAAAATCACCTTCCTAAGGTGAATAGGTAGGGAGTTATGGTCATTTATATGTAATGGCGGCCATCTTGGCAGCCATCTTGGAAATTACCATTATGTAATACAATATTAACATAATACTTAGTTCTAATGGATAGCTTGACCCCTAAAACCTAGGTATAGAGACAAAAATCACCTTCCTATGATGAACAGGTAGGGAGTTATGGTCATTTATATGTAATGGCGGCCATCTTGGACGCCATCTTGAATTTCTCAAATTGCTCAAAGGTGACAACATGTCATCAAGCAGTTTCTGAAAATAGAGACCCTTGGCTACCAAAATCAACAGTAAAAAAAACTTAATACAACAATGCAGGGTCAACCATCTCTGCCCCCGGACTATACTGACCTGTTATTTACCCAACGACCTTTGCAAGCAGCAAAATGTGACCAACGTAGCTATGTACACAATAGGTAAATTTCACACCTGTCGAGCGGGATGTTTGTTTCTCTATGTGATTGCACTGGATAGCCGGCATTTGCTGTTAATACGGCTAAATGATAGCTTTCTTGAAGATGTGCAATGGAAACGAATATTAATGCACATTATACTGGCACGTATGAACTGTTAATTGATGAAAAACAATTATATTAGTTTCTGCTTATTGCTACCCCAATCGCTACAGCTTGTATTTCTCATTCAACAGTGAATTGATTATATTCTATAATGAACTATGTATATCTATCTATAAAAGAGGTATGCATATTTCATATAAAAGCCTGCGCCAACTCAGCGGAAATTATGCAGATGATATGATTGGTATACATCTAAGGGCCAGTGGGGGCTCAGGTTCCTGAAAAGCTCACCTCTTTTGTGACAAATAATTGGACAACTCCAGTTCTTCTGCCCTTCACGATGTCGCTTGTTATTGTGATTTCAATTTGGCTGGTCATTTAATCTTATTGAATAGTAAGGTGTTTTGTGCCTTTATTCACTAGAGACATTGTCGTGCTGCCACAATGACAAGGTAAGTCGCAATAATTGTGCTTCGGGCCGATCGATTGTGTTAATATACATAGTACTGTTAGAATTATGTATAATATAACTGTCAATTACAAGTGATGTATAAAGTGATATTCTGCATTTTTCTGAAACCATTTTAAGTTCCAAGGAGGCTCAAGGGTTTTATTGTATTCGACTCGCACCATTCAATTAGATGCAAGCGTCTGCCTTAAAACCTTGCGAGAAATATGATTGACGAGGTATGCGACGATTAGATAAGTGTCCTCATTGTGCAAACTCCCCGTGCCACTGTTAATTGAACTGTCATACCATCCAATGTCTTATACCATACAGATGCATCAGTTTAGCATAAACAACGCTAAGTGGATTTCTAGTAAAATGCTATCTCTGTTGAATGCGTCAAATGAATGTTAATATTTTGTTAATCGATGCCAGACTGTCAGACGTTATCCAACTTATGCAAGTACAACATCCGGTTATTAATGAATAAAGATTATATACGAGACCGTAAATATTGCAAGTACAAGATGCGAAGAAATTTCACGAACTGATTGTTTGATGGTTAGCCTCTTCCGGGTAAGGTCAATTATTGAGTGATAAACAGCTCGACCGTGGAAATTCTACGTCGTATAGACAAGAACAGAAGTAAAAATTCCATAAAAGTGCTAGGCTCTATCAAATAGCTTATATCTCCACAAAGAAGGCTCACTCGCACCTACGTCCGACACGACACCGGTTTGCAGCACGCTGCTTGACATAATGTCTGTAATAAACCCAAGGCTACTGTGCTGATAATTTTGTCCGTGTGAATATCGTCAATATCTGCAAGGCGAGTAACCTTAAGACATTTGGCCAACAGTCTCATGTGATTAATTGTTGATTTTATGGCCGCTCAATTTGACGGTGGTCATGCAGTTTAATCAATAGAATACGTTCTAACTAGTTAATCCGACAGGCTCTTGTCTATTGGCAGTATCTAATGTGATCCGTTTGTCATGAGTGTGTTTGACGTGGATGTTCTACATCTATTACCAGGAACTGATGTTATCCGTTTGCCGTTCGCCATGCGTTAGAATCACGCAAGCGTTAACGCATACATGTCCGAATATACTGGGAAGATACTTAACAGATAAGTAATTACTACCTACCAACTAATAGCAAATATGCATATGCATATCAATTGTCTGCCGTAACAATATGTTTTTAATTAACTGATTATCGACCTAATATAACTTTTATCATGAACTGTTGAGAATTACTATTGACAATGCAAGACAATAATGCGTAACCTAGAAGGTTTCGACAAATTGTTATTCACCAGGTCCACGCAGTTAATGGATATAGCGCAATACTGAAATAATTTGCAATGATTCCTATGTATCATATCGATAGAAAATTGAAAATATTCTTGCCAGCAATATCCACTGACAGTGCTAGAGTGCCCGGATCGTTTATTGTGCTGTTCTTACGCCTTCGCATTCACCAACCTAAAAGGCGTCGGATTACCTAAAGAGCGTATGAAATAAGGGATTATTCAACGGTCAACGTGAAAGTGGTTTACGTCATCGGCAGCCGTTGAGTTTAAAGACATGCCTTAAGTCCTCTTGCATCAAAACAACTGCACATAGACACCTCCCCACCCTTCCCCAGGACTGATGGGCAAAATGATTCTGAAGAAACCCAGACGAGAAGCAGTGGAAAGCAAAAACGAGAGATTAAATGTGTGTAAATATTACAGGAGGGCTTGTAATGTCACTACATGGCTCTGTAAGGACTGAAGAGTGATGGCAGTTTGATGCAAGTGAGGTGGACAGACCGCGTACAAGTTGTATCCAATAGATGGAACGTTTAGAACAACACCGAGCTGGAATGGTTGTCCTGAGACCACTTGAACTGGCGCGAGCAATCCTACTCATTGATCTGCGTCTGCCAACGCATCATGTGTCTCTCACTTGACGCTAATCTGAAGCCAATATACTTAGTACAGGTTTCCATGCCAACAACAGAGAGGCCATATAAGCATTACTCTTGGGGCGTCGTATCATATCAAGAGCGTTCGTCATATAAGGCAAAATGATTCGTTTTTTTCTTCTTACACACACCACATTGTCGTGCACTTGGCCTCATTTGAAATTGGCTCTAATGGTAAAACATTGTCAGCGGATTGTTTAGTGCTCAAGGAAAATGTGGCTTCATATTAGCCTAATACAGTTAAGTACACTTCACAAGAAATTGTGTCCCTTATGTTAGTTGTAAATGAACCTCAACAATGCATTATGAAGCAAGGCACCTGTGGGAATGTTCACATGTGTAACAATCGCCCGGCATCCAGTCTAAAAGTTACTTTTCCCTAGAATTTTTTTCTGCTACATGGGGCGTAATAAACAATGCAACATATCATCCAACACCTCAAACAGTGTTTTATTCGCAAACCAACCTGATATATACGACGCCTATAATGAACCTTCAGGCGGGCATTTATGCCAACGTTGAAATGTTACTATTTCTCAATTAGAGTTTTATCTTTGACCATTACAGATGAATCCAACTACATTGACAATGTAATAATGTGATAGACACCCTACCCATCGGCGGTAACATAGAGAGAGGTAGGCTTCGGGTGGACTTAATCATACCAATAGTAATGAGACGTCTGGCACGTTCTACATCAGTTATATATATGTTGCATAGAAAATGGTAAAACCGCATATTTAGTGCCCGGGAAAATGGACTACGGGTGCCTTGACTATTCAAGTGCATGCCTCGATGGACATTTGTATTTGCATGTAGACATCAGCAATGAATTGCTAGGCCACGCAAGTGCCACCATCTTGACGTTTATGTCATTGGCTAGACGTTGCGTGACGATCATTCGTCAAGGTGGCTCCTTGTTTAGGAAATATTCCTAAGAGTTTGTCTTAAATTGGTCCAAATAAATGGTTGGACAACTGTTCTCGGCAATACCACAGACCGACGAGGCTGATAGCCTACGTTCTACAAATTAGATATTGAAAATGTTGGCATAAATCCTATGACAAAAACATCTGAAAACATGATCGTTTTGCCTCTTTATACACGAATGCTTGGAAGCAAATAAGCATAGACAGAATTAATGTTTTGATTGAGGGCATTCATGGCCCGGATGTTGAGATTCAAGTACATGGTTAGCTTCACTTCAAAATGATGTATAGCCGCATACGGATTGTTACATGTGTATTGGGACATTAAAACAGAACGGCAATAGAAATTGCTGATGTACGATATGTTTATTTTTAGCTAACATTATTACTAAGCATAAAACGACATCGACACAAGCTATCACGGGTATAGCGAGATGAAAAGTTACCAGTTGTGATATACGGTGTATCAACTGACCTGTTTTTGTTTTGTTATTATGTGCTTAGTATCTGTTGTAAGGCAGGATGTACTTCGCAGTTCCATGCATGCTTCAATCAGCCTAGTAATCAAAAGTGACGTCAGTAGTCTTGCTGACAGCCTTTGTCTTGTTTTATGTGACTAAATAACTCATTATGGCATAGTTAATCAAACGAAGCGCATGAC
Organism: Urechis unicinctus; assembly: GCA_034190875.2. NCBI lineage: Eukaryota > Metazoa > Annelida > Polychaeta > Xenopneusta > Urechidae > Urechis > Urechis unicinctus. The sequence goes on along the minus strand of CM067352.1, from coordinate 33,935,475 downwards.
ACGTATGATTCACCGCAATTACCATTGGACTTGATTGTGTCTTCCCGGGCTTAGTCACGTGGACCGCAGTTTTCATCCCGCGTTAAGTGCACTACTAATAAATGACTAAATATTTTATGAGAACGGCGAGTGCTTGCTTCATGAAGTTTATTTGGAAGGCATCAAATAGTCTTTGTGTTATCATGATTTACAGGTTCTTCTAACATGCGAACTTTAACAGTGGTTAGGAACGGCTAGTGAACTACGTACCGAACGTCATATAGAAAAGCAAAGCAACGATGAATAAGAAAAAAGATCCTCAAGAATCATCGATCTTACCAATAAAATGTCACACAGGCGGCTTAAGTGAGTTATACCTATTACGTTACTGAGTACACTATTCGATGTCAATCATGCCGGTGAGCTTTTGCCTAGTCAAAATAAATGAATAAGTGATTCATTCATTTATTCCATACAGTATCTTGAATTACACGATTCATCTCCGTTTTTCTGTGACTTTTCACGTAGTCAGCAGCTCTGTCTGTTCTGGCTTACCTACTGAACTGCTCAACCTAATGATTTATGATACCGGATAGCGAATTAGGCATATCAAAAATGCAGTGCTCACATGTTGACTCTACCAATGCTTAACACCGTTATTTGTGCTGCTTAGAGTATTCAATTTGCATACTATCTTTTCTTATGCAGTGCCGCAAAATGAATTGAATTAACTCAGTGGTATAAGCAGTATGCTTCCGATCCGAACTAAAATAATGTATCGCTTTATATGGCGAGGATACACATTATGACTCAGATTAAACTCGCTCGATGTGCAGTGTGAGCTCTATTCAAGCCATACCATTTAATAGACTTTACATTGTAGAGATTACCCAGCGGTTGTAACATTCTGCTTACCTGTTGCAATCAACTGGGCAACAACGGCATCCACTATAGTAAACAAAAGTAATAGTCCAACCGTAATTCGCTGATGACTATTATGAGGTGTTATTCTTGGTTGCTGTCGAAGACCTGAGACCAGACTTTGTTGAAGTAATCTATAAAAGTTCCATGCCCTTTTAGTTTTTCCATGTTGATGCCTCACCAGCGGCTGTCAGTGTTAATATAAGCTTACACAATAACAAGAGTCGTTTGTAAACTTGGCACGGGCATTCTCTTTTGTGCCGCTTTGCATATAGTGGAATGTATCAGATATTTGGAGAATGCATTAAGTGATACGATGAAACATATTTGAAGAAAACCTAAAACGGCATATTACCTGAATGAATACCCATGTGATGCCCTCTGCGCTATTTATGCTTGACATTTCAAAACCACTTTAGGGAAGATAAGACGCTTTAAATATGCATGCGTGCTATGGAATGTTAAATTTAAACGTTTTTAACCGAGTTCATGAGAGTCATTTCACAAGCCCAACTCCTGTTACCGTAAAATTGTTGTAATATCATATGGAACACTTCAGCATTAAACTAAATGAACTACCATTTTTATTACGACAAGTGTTTATGGGAAATAATGAGGACATTAATGACATGTGAAGTGCTTGATCATTTACCACAAAGTAGTCTAGTAGTCATCACATCCGGCCTATGATGGAAACATGTACAGCGGATGAATATAGAAATCATATCGAATGGACTGGTACGATATTTTGAAAACGCTTTAAAATATACAATATTACATACTGGCAGAAAGCCTGTATCAGCATTTTGTGGACATCTCTACCCATATGATGCCCCCGTGCTCTGTTCATGCTTATCATTTAATGACAATACAAATGAATATTTAAAGACACTGTTTGCTATGCGGGTGTAATAGGAAGCCAATGTCAGGCTTCGTTTGCTCATTTCCACTGCAGTATTAACAACACGGAGAAAAGAGGATAAGGCATTTTTAATCCCACCTTCTTCCTCAGTCACATCGCATGAAGGTAGGAGTACAGCACCACTCGAATTTCATATTATCTTTTCGTAGTAGTTCACTAACCAGGGTAATATTGCCAGCAAAAGAAGTGATGGATTATAATATATAGGAGGAAAACATCCTCTGTCACTATTTAAGCCTCGTTATGACAATGTCTTCCACTTTCATATATCTCAACTATATGGGGAAAATGATACGAACATTACGTTTCTGCATAAGCGGAACATACAACCTCTTACACACCGCTGTTTTGAGAACTATCCGTGTCTGTTGTGCAAGTTAGAATGACTATATATATTTACTGTTTTGATATCTTATTATGTCATAGCAAACGCCAACCGGTGTATAGCAACATATAAGGGTGCCTTTGTGTCACTGCAGACAACCCTGCAAGTACGAATCACCTCGTCCGGCATTCCATGCATAAATGAAATCAACAACCTTTGGCAGTTGGAAGGCCTGTCTCATACGGAGGCAGAGTCTACTCCTGAATGCTAGCTCCTTGCTTTGCTTGCATACTTCAACAAACAGGACAGCGCATCACTACTGTAGCTTGTGTCGCTGGCTATCTGGGTTGGCGGATATAGCATAGCATATAGCATAGCATATAGCAAACTACGGGATGTTGCCAACGTGTGTCTAGGAGACGATTGTCCATGCGTCATAGATGCTAAACGGATACGGGCAATATCACACGGCAGCGCGTAGTTTGAGACCAGATGCACTACTCCTGCCCGCTATGTCTGATATGCTTCACCAGCAGAGCTGGAAATAATACGAACCTTATATTCCCGCATAAGCAGAACCTTCTGCTTCATACAACGTCTTACACACCGCTATTTTGAGTACTATCTGTGCCAAGTATTTACAGTTTTGATATTTTATTATATCATAGCAAACAAATTGCTCTTACACGGCCGACCGGTTTTTAGCAACATATATAGATGCTTTAGCGTCACTGCAGACAACCCCACCAGTACGAATAATCTCGACCGGCATTCCAAGCATAAATGAAATCAACACCCTTAGGTGGGTGGAACGACTGTCACATCCGGAGGCGGAGTCTCCCCCTTGTGAATGCCGGCCCCCTGCTTTGCTTGAATACTTTAACAAACTGGATAGCGCATCGCTACTGCAACTTGTGTTGCTGGCTATTTGGCTAGGCTGATATAGCATAGCTCGGTAAGCAATCTTTGGCAGAGATCGCAAACAACAGGGTGTTGCCCAGGTGTGTCTAGGCGACGGTTGTCCATTAATGCTAAACGGATACGGGCAATCTCGCATGGCAGCGTTTTATTACAGACGCACTACCCATGCCCGCTTAGTCTGATATGCTTGATCGGGACAGCTGAACATGACTGTCACTCTAACGTGCGGAATTTTAATAACCTGTCTGGCTATCAAAGCTACAGGAGATTACTATACAAACGTTGGTCTTTGGACAGAACACATTCCACACAGGTTTAGTTCTATATGCAAACACAACAAGAATATCATTTTTGATCGATTATGTTTGTGTTGATTCACTCTTCATATTTCTTCAGTCTTCGTCAACGACCGCATTTATGACGTTGGTAAGCAATTAACGATATACCGCATACTTGCAGATTGCAGATTTATTTGTCAACAACAACAACATATCATACATTATCAATATTAATTCGCGTAAGATATACAAAGTTTGTTGGTGACAATGAGGACGAGACATGAGTCCTTGTAATAGTTCAAAAGAATAAATTGCATTTAAGGGAAGAACATTGAACAGAATCAAGAATAATTGATCATACACTTATGGGTATAGCACTGTAAGAATGAAACAAAGCCATGTGCCAGGAGATCATACTTCATACAATGTACTTGGCACGAAAATAAATTCGTAGAGCTTTTCTAAAAGAATGCAATGAGCAATATACATTAAACTTCGTACTGATATGACATGTCAAATATCTGCACTGGGGATCAACAACAGTAACATCATAATCCGCTTTTGACATCGCACATTGTTTTTTCGTTGCAACACGCTTGTTCTGTATCGGTGGCTTTCATGCTAAGCCATACAGCTGCTTCATCAGTATGTATAAGGCAGAAGTTCTACGTTGTGACCTTTGTGTGTTATATGTGCGTAGCATTGTCAACTGAGAAGAGCCTAACAAAGCACCTGGTGGAAAAGCACCAACAAGTAGGTGTCTGAGGACGACAAGTACATGACGGATCACAACCGACACTTGTGTTATTTGGACTACGACTCATCCAGATGGAACTCGACAAACATTTACCACCTTATGGTGATTATAGAAGTGTAACCCTTTACAATACGCCATTTGTACACCCGCCGATTTATTATTCTGATATTTTAGTCTAGATAATGTCAAATCATAATTAATATCTTTGTACGTTGGGCAAGAATGCTCAAAGAAAATATTGTTTGACTGCCTGGTGATATAAGCACGTTGGTCCGCAAATCAGCAGTGTGACTAGCAAAACGTTACCATCGTATCTACCAAGAAGGCGAAACATTGACCAGCCTGAAACGGACGTAATGCACATATCCATATTTGGTATGGATATCCATAACTACACATTCTTGTTACATCTATTGGGTCCAAGACTACTAGTAAAGCTAGAATTAATCATATTACTGCCAAATTAATTCAATAACTAAGTTAATGCTGCTAAATGTCGTGATAGCTTATTTCCCATAATAGACAGTCGATCAAAAAAGCCAGCAAAAAACACTAACAGTCAGCTACTTCGTTGTGTTACCAATTGCCCGTAGTGGTCCATTTATAACACTTACGCTTACCTTGCAATCAGGTGTGGAGGCGAACTGCACCCAAAGTAGCATGGTATGCCTAATGATATTGATAGGCTTACCTGCCATTTGTTGACTGCCTCTATGTAAGTAGCTGATTGCTTGGACGCTCCCAAAATAGTTGGGTAAGTGTCAACATTAAACATAATTGAATCGATTAATATCGCTTTCCCAAGAAGCTGACAACGTTATTGGTGACCAGATTGCTAACAATGATTCACCGCCTAGTTTCAAGCCAACATTATATCTAATTAGCGACCGCGATAGCGCATTGGCTAAGTATTTCCGTTATTTTCACTCATTCAGAGTTGCTGCTGCTTGCAAAAAATTGCACATTTAGATGAAATGCCGGATTTATCGCACCGGTCTCACAAAGGCTACAGACGTCATTTTGACAAAGGTTTGGGGCTACCAAGAGAACACAATAAACAGGTATTTTCTAGCAGAGAGGGATAGAAATGCGATCCGTACGGCAAGTAAATTGTTGGTGTTACAACCGTATTATCCGCTTAAATAGACTGTTATTATGCTGTATAAGGCCTCAACAGTTATACTATTAGCTATCAGGGTGAGGCATTATTACCATCATTTATCATGCATATATATTGAATATTCTTTGTCAAAATATTAAACGCACCAATAAATAGATCAGGCTTGACAAGTATATTTGGAATGCATCTGCGCAACACAAATGAGTTGCTGTCCGAAGTGACACAGCATTGTGAGCACTGTCTAAAAAAATGATTTATCGACAATCATCTATAATGATAGTGGACCACTAAATACCCAATGATTACGTAAGTGCAATTGCGTGCGTGCATCTCGCATGTGACATACAGGGTGCTTCTGTATGCAGAATGGTTGAATGTACTAAGCAAAATGAGCAAGCTAGACGTTTTGACTGTTCATTTGATTTGCTGGAGAATGACGGGTCAATAAAACGAGCTGATAAGCACACGGCGTCTGAACATCTACATCAGTAGCCTAGCACAAAGTTGATTTGTTAAATCAGCCATTTACAAAATTAAATCATGTGAAACGGATGTCATCAGAAGTTGTCCATTGCAAATATAACACCGTCCATCTTTTAAAAAATTGCTCGGTTTTGCATTTTTGATCGACTAAATAGGTTTCAAAATAAGCTGAGTGAACTAAGACGTAATCTACGTTGAAAGACGCCCCCTCCCCACCTACAGGAGTCTTGCTGAGCACTTATCATGATTTTCATGCAGATAAATTAAGAATGATTTTGTTATACAGATTCAGTACGAGATGTCGGCAGACTTGACATCAGACGTTGTCCTATGTAACATTAGGATGATTATCAGATATAGCAAACTATTCAAATGTCGTGCTTGAAATTGTCCTTGTATTTATCGACTAGATGATGTTTGAGACACGTTGCGCCAAGTAAAATCGAGCTGCATATTTGGGTAATTCCAAAACTAGGAAATGATAGATCGCCAGCCAGGAAGAAAGTGACGGGTGTAATCAATTAGGCAGCAGACCAGCTTTATGTAAGCAAAGATGCGGCAACAAATACGCCCACTAACTACCCATGTTGTTATAGCTGACACATGACACCTGCAACAGGGTAGCATCTTCTGCTTAACCTAATCTACACATTAATAATGCGTTTCAAATAGAATATAACAAAATTAATGGGTAAACTTTTGGCCCATTGTGAAATGGCGATATATACTGCATTACGTATACATTGACAGGTTTAATGGTTAGTAACGCATATCACAGCAAAACCTCAGTAGAGAATATGCAGAAATTTGCAATAAAGCAATTACACCTGTTGTACAATATTCATCATCCCTATGCATAGGACAGAACTAGGACTTTAGGCAACTCGATGTGAAAATGCTAACACAAGTCAGATAAGTGTTATCTATAACATTGCTCCATATGAGGCTATTTAAACCAGTTTAGTCATCCAATGCAATATTTTGATACATGTGTCACACAACACTATATTACATGTTGAATTTCGTGGTATAAGATTATACGTTCGCCACGATGATTGGGCGGTTCATAGGAATCGTCGCCTTTCAATGCAACATTCGAATTCTTGTATCACTTGCAGTAGGAATGCGTGTCCATCATGCATAAAATACCGTGGATGAAGGTGTCCCTTAATCGGCATTGTTCATCCATACTCGTTCAACTCTTTTGAAAAGTCACGAATTTTGCATAAACTTTACTGTCTCTGTTTGGCTTTGTGGTTACGTTTGTTCAGTCTGCGAAATACTTTCGGAATCAATGCGCATGCAAACCATTCACTAGTATTTCCTATCAATAACACAAAATAAATCTTTCACATATAAAATACGGGTCATATATGGATAAATAAACCTTAACTGCCTCTACAAAAGCCCTACAAATCCAGCATTTTTAACAACGGGCGTAAAATGAGGGTGTTGAAACGCCTGAGCATAGGCAATAATTGTTGACGATAGTCATTAATATAAACATAGTAATGAACATTCCTGTATAACTTAGTTTGATCGTCAAACTAATGCACAATTTCAATAATACGATTTCGCAAAGTAGCACCATAGCCATCATAACTGTGAAACCTTTGTATAAAAGGTGAATTGCGCTAATGCAATTGGCTTTTTGTAAATGGATAATGAGCGAGGACGGACTGGCTAGCTGCTTTCATTACGGACAAATGTAATCATGCCCAATTTATAAATAACGCACAGCTAGATTTATTTGCTCATCCAACGCCCGCTTTTGCATTCTAATTTCTAACAAATTCCTAATAAATTTGCACATTATATTGTAATCAACGACTCGTTATATGAGAATGGGAGTAAACACACGGATGTTTGTAGATAACTCTTTTCCGCATTCTAACAAATGCGTCATTAAAAGTGGACTACGCTGCAGCTTTATGAAAATATCTGCAGCTAAATATTAGACTGTTAACTTGCCTCACGATAACAATACATTATACTCAACCAATGTGTGTATGCTGTCTACTTATTACAAGGGTTGGCTTGGTATAGCAATGGTATGAACGTATGATTAATGCACTCCGGTGATAATTTGACAATATTTTCTGCGATAACTAAGACATGTCTTTCTCTGCTGAATAGCATACGACTTCTCAATTGACCGCCCCCGAGTCTCGTAGACGTTATCTTCCTTGTTAGGCACTGCTTCAATTATTTATAATTTCATGTTATTTATATAGCAAGAGGTACCACTATATGTAACATAAAGCTTTAAGTCGCGTATAGCATAATCGTCTTTAATATGTTGACACAGGCTGTCTACAAACAGCAGATCCCTTAATATGTAATTTATGTGGTGTAATATTAATGAAATAAATTGTGATTGTTATAATGCTGCCACTAAGAAGTCAACAAGAAAACGGTAAACGTTATAAAATGTCAGTTTAGCAAATTTGGACAGGGGCCCATAATTTTACGAGCGCAGGTAGAATAATTTGTCAAAGTTATGCTGCAAAGGAAGAAAAAGCGAGTTTCACAAGGGATATTACAAACAACGTTGTTCCAGTTTAAACCCCAGGTAAATACAACGCCATAGGTACTAAGGTAAGTGAACAGAAGGCAAATTGTCAAACATTTCAAACTACAAAGATTTATCGAAAATAGAATTACTCAGCGAATTTAATATCTTATAATATTCACATACAATTTCTCCTTGTGCTACACAAACAACGTAGTATTGCAATAGGACGGTACAATATTGCTTTGGATAATCAATGCATGGCTTAAGCTTCGCTACATATTTCAGGCATTATTGCATCATCTTCACTGTTTGCTTCACCGGTCCGTCATTTACATTTATTCTCGGTAACAGTGCCGTCGGTGTTTTGCCTGTCGAGTGTGTCACCCATGAGTCATGCAACGTCCGCCTGGGCGTCTTATCACTGGTAATCAAGCTGAAGTGATGAATCTATACAGTAATAAAAAGACATCAGTGATCATCATTTTGCTGGTGCAAATTTTAGGGTGACTATGACATTATTAATGTATCTGAACAATTGTTATGCACCATGTATCGAAAACTGAAGTTCAGTCTATACGGCTTCGACTAATAAATGTACAAGAAAACCCTCAGTTTACCGACGTCATTTGGCTTATTTACACCCTCACAAATCTAACAAATCTGAAATTCACGAGTTTTATTTATATTCTCAGGGTGTGCCAGCTGATTCGTGGTAGCGCTATTGAACATCATTTATTATCAGCCCAATTTAATTTGGTGTTAGATTTGCAATGTTGTACTGGAATTCCTGGAAATGATAAGTCCTGAATTTTGCTGAACGGTGCATGTACCCAGAGTAGAATGTAGGATACTATATCAGTTTGCTGTAATTATGAAAGAATAGTGGAATCATGCGAATGGACAGGGTGTAATGCTGGCGCTGTAGCGAGATGAAGGCAGCAAATTTAAGTCTTAAAAACATTTGCAACTCACCTCTTACCTCTAGGTTTTTGTTTTCTACTGCGTGCGCATGAGGCTACTATAAGTTATGCTGTTACAATCCGCATTATTACACACAAATTCTCACTCAATGCTGGTTGGGTCATTTATTAACTCTATCAACAATCGGGTTGGTGATTTGTTTTGGACCGCAGGGTGCTGGTGGCTTGCGTTATGTGGAGCATACTAATGACTGAGTAGAATGGGTTTTATCGGGTGAAGACGAGCGCATCTGGACAGTCGTAGTGTTTTCTACTTGTTCTCATCTTCTTACTGACCAGCTATTCAATCAAAATTTTTAAAATGAATCCACTGCCGAAGATCACACTGATCTTTCTTGTGCCTCCTTCGTGGCTATTCAGAGGAGGTTTCCATTTTTGCCCTATCAACGAGAGTAAGAATATAGAAACGTACCAGATGCACACTGAGGAACACTGCCGGATGAAGTAAGTTTTGAACTTTGAACAATGGAACTGGTAGCAGCCACATGTCTAATGCTTGCTCTACGTCTACCCTCTTGCATGACTAGGAGCATAATTTAGTCAACTACATCCACAAGCATTGGAGAGACAAAAAGGAAAAAAAAGTGACGCAGCTAGAGATTGGGGTAACACATTTTAATGCCTACTGCAAGATAAACACAATAAAATGTACGTGTCCAATTATTATATTATCAACGAGTGAATGGTATTAACTGATAAACCCAATTTTGCGTCCACGTTTGTATCAAAACAAACCGCTACTTCTGACGCATTAGCAGATTAGTTATAGACGAGCACTCACACATGGCTGTCATACAGTTTCTTACATCATAACATAACGCTATATCGATAGTCCAAACATATCGATATTTCTGCGTACGCATAGTACGGTATGATAAGTATTATAGATTTCATATATAATGCAGTCATTATTTGTATCCTTACTGCCTTTCTCTGTCACACTTGCAACGATATTTCGTAGAATTGACTAGCACAAGGGACCGCTGTGGACATACAGCCTGTCATCTATTGCCATAACAAGGCCGAAAAATGTTATATCTCCGCCAATCTCTTTCAATTGCAGCATTGCTTATTGGCATTCATGGTACCACTAGCAATCAAAGCTAGGGTGTTGTCATTGCAAATGACCTAACACATAAGTTATTTCATTCCAGTCTTGGCAGCTGTATTACTGCAAGAATGTATTTCCATCAGTGATATTTATGGTTGCTTCAATGCCATCTAATATATCCGGGGCTTTAACGAAATATATGTTTGCTTCAACGCATTATATAAGCCAAAACTAAACAAATGAAACCAAACTATTTTTCGACAATTCAATGACGATGGATGGGCGTGATTGTGGCGCCTGGGCAGCACCTCACCCGTACGTGCCAAAACCCATAAGGTACACTAGGTACATTAGGAAAGGTGCCACTGTGATATCAGTGAGACATCAAGCCAGAGGTAGCCTCTATATACATCATTTCAATAGAGACGGGCCAAACTTGATGATCGTGCAATAGCAGTTATCACGGTGGTGACTTGGGCTTCGACTGAGATTGCCGTTAATGCAAAATATAATCCGAGACCTTACAACGCAAACATCCAGAATAATTGATGGCAAATGGGGTAAGGTTTTATGGCGATTATGAAAGTCATTGGAAACATTCGAGGGTTATGATTACTGTCTTCATCGCGTTAGTTGATGAAAGTATTGCATCGCAAAGGTCGTTAAGGCCGTTTTATTTACATTTAAGGAGCGCTAAAGCACTAACGCTGTTGACTAGGTCATAAAAGGAATCAACATAGATCACGCGGTGTTTGTCACAGTCTCGCCGGACGAATCATCCCAATTGCTTCTCATGCATAAATGAAGACAGCTGGTTGAGGCGGAAGGCTCACCTGCAGCCCCTTGGGGCAGCGTCTCTGGCTTATGAGTAACCGGCCACTGCCTGAAAAGCCCAATGCAACAGACCAGTCAGCTACTAATGCACGAATCACTGGCTAACTGGCTTTGCTGACATGGCATAACGTGGCTGATCATCTGATGAAAGCCCATAAGTAACGGCGACGTGAACAGGTGTCGCAAGCTCTGTTAATTAAACATAATCTAAGAGGTCACAAATGGAACCGCTGACTTTCCCTCGACCATGTCTATTCCCACGGACATGTCAATAACGAGCGTTTTATGTCCATATTTAATGATCCGATACGCATCTACCTTACTCTATATCGCATAAATTTTACACAATTTGCGTACAGTTATTACAATAGCAGTTAGCGTATTAAGCTATTCCAAGTTGGAATAGCTCTATCGACACAGATAAACTTTTCAGTTGTGGTTGGTCAGCAAGTGGTCAGCCTTCTTGCTATACAAAAAGATATATAAATAATACATCGTCCAGCAGCGTCTTTAGTGCGGGACCATTTGTTGGTCGGAGTGCTGGGTACAACCTTTCTCGTTTGTGGATAACATGTTTATGGTGAGTGTCACTCAACATTCTAAATTTAGCATTGCTTATTGACTCCAGCATGCCGATTGCACGTCATCGTGTTGACAACATGAACATTGTTAATAATGTCACACAGGAAAAGGTACGGACGAGTTATAAGCAAACAAATGCCTCCTACTTAGATACTACAGGCCACTTTAGCATGTGTGTGAGTCAAGTTGAACAATGCAGGACTGTAGTGCGGTTAGCATTATCTGTCGAATTATGCTGCTACTCCCTTAGTGTCGAGCTGCAATCAGTCCATGAGATGGGAATATCTTTGGGGTCATATTTACGATTGATGTAGGGGGTTTAATCTAAATCAGTAGATAACGATTGAAACTCTGTGCTGCGTCACAACGATGGTTTGATCAATGTGTCGCATAATTAGTGTGCTAAATGTCATCTGTATTGACATTCAAAACTTCACCAAAATGATAAAAGACGTACGCTGATCACCCAACCCCCAACTCTTCTATCAAACGAATTCCATCATGTATCATTATGCAATTGGTCAAGAATAGTATGCCGTGTATGATGTACACCATCTTATCTTGCATAAAAAACTTCTTTGTTCTATACCCACGTCAGCGACCTGCAGACTCCGAACTGATTCATCCATACAGCACTCAAAGCGAGTTTTGTGCGTTGAATTCCTGAATCAATCTCAAATTAAGCATATTTGTACACCGATTGTGTAAGCACTGCAGCTGCTAGTTCCCAATGCCCTGTCACAAATAATTGTATTATACACACCGAGAGCACAAGCATATGGGCCACATTCAAAAGATATGAGACATACAGAAGTGGTTAGTCAGGGTGACGAATTAGAAGCCGGCAACCAGTTATTTTATGGTTGAGTACACATGGTTGAACACGAGTTGAAAGTACTTTCACAACATCTCAATGGTAGAGGAATAGTTCAGCTAGAATTGAGATGATACCCAACATGGCTATTTACATCTTGATTTCCGTCAACGTGGTAATGCTTGTCACTTTTATGGAGCACATCTAGTATGACTGATGTATTCAAGAAATGCTCTACTGCAGTTCCGATCGTGAAGTAAATAGAACCACATTATATATTAGCATTTACCAATTCCCACTGAGAACCAACCTGCCACGTGCTTCAAAATCTTTGTCTAGAATTACTGTTCCTGTGGCCCACATTAACTATATACAGTTACATGGTGCAGAATGCACAAAAATCAATGCATTGATTTTTTGTTGGTCGATTCGTATTGTAACGGTTCACAGTATTATCTCAAACTTATAATCACGAAACTTACAAACGTACACAATGGGTTTTTTGCTAGATAAGCTCAATTCATTGACGCTTTTTGATTACAGTCTTCAGGCAGGCATATTATCAAATCATACATAGTGAATTTGCACGGGGTTTGATAAGGAAGCTGGACGTTTGTTTGCACGTTCTAACAGCAAAGATGTACGCACTTGAGAAGAATAGTCTGCGAAGTAACATTTCTGTATTAAAACAAGTCATATAATTGATGTCGACTAATCTTTTTTCCACGGCAAGTGAAAGATACCATAATAATTACGAAACCGGCTGTGGAAAGGTGCAATACAACGTACAAAAAAAGAGAAAGGAGTAAGAATCCGGCTTCAGGACAGCACACAAACACTCACAAACAAAGACACAAAAACAGACTTACGCACACACTTAAACACACACACACACATACAAACACACTCACATACACACACACACACACACATATATAGAGAGAGAGATATATAGATATATATAGATAGATATATAGAGAGAGATAGATATAAAGAGATATAGATAGATATATATATATATATATACAATATATATAGATTTATATATATATATATATATATGTCTATATGATAGATTTATATATATATATCATCTATATATATAAATATATATATATATATCTACATATATATGTATATGTTTACTAATATTTATATACGTATATATATATATATATATGCATATATATATAATATATATATATATATATGTATATATATATAGATATATATATATATATATATATATATATATATATATTTATATATATATATATATCTATATATATATATAACAAACCAACCACCAGCTCTAATTTATTGTCATCGTGTTCAAGCTTAGTATGGCAGTCATTGTAGACGTGTTGCTGAGGAGGAAGATTGTTTGGGGATTTTTTTCTTGTTGGAAGGACGATATACAGCAGTATATATATATATATATATATATATATATATATATATATATATATATATAGATATATATATATCTATATATATTTCATATATATATGATATATATATATATACATATATATATATATAGATATATTATATATATATATATATATATATATATATATATATATATATATATATATATATATATATATATATATGTATATATATATATATCTATATATATATATATATATATATATATATATATCTATATCTCTATATATATATATATATATATATATATATATATATATATATATATATATATATATATATATATATATATTAGATATTGATAAGCAAAATGAGGTTGCATGTTCTTTAAAATTGTATGTGATAGAAAGTATGTAACTTATTATTAGTTTTTACGTTATTTTATAAACTTAACCAGTATTGTTTCAATGTTGGCTTTGCAAAACGTGAGCCGTCTTTTAACAAACAAGTAGGGTCATCTAAAAATGAAACACTTCAGTTTGAACGGAAAATGAATGCAAATGACTGTATCAGTAACTACTAACGTCCTCAACCTACATGGTCAATTAATGTTTGAGATTTTACAGAGCATATACCCTGTTTTCACATTATATAAATTATATGTTCCAAATCGTTAGACCCTAACCTCTGAACCTCAATGCAGGCCTACCACGACGTGCCTACTCGAACAGATTTAAAACCACAGCTTTAATCATCGTCTCTGCGCTATACATCTTATGGTGCAAAAATTCGAATGTCACCGAACCTACCGAGGTATGTATCAATAAACTGCTATAGTTTCTAAAACATAAAGATGGCAGTAATTCAAATCATGCGTAACCCGTGAGGCAATAAGCCCAGCACGTAATTACAGGTAGTCCTATATATATAATCGCTGTACATACATTTACTTAACATCTCAGTCACGCAATAAGCTCTGCATACATTCATTGTTGTATAACACACATATGTGACATACCCTCAACTGCATCGGCCCACTAATAGTGGTGTCTGACATCTAATTATCTATTCCAGTTGGATAAGAAGATCACACGATGGCTGCTATATGAACTTGAAATGGGGATGTAATATCTGGGACGTATTTCCCTCCGTTGATCCAATAGAAATCCCATTAGTCCATTGTAAGGCAAGTATTGTTTGCTTGAGATGCATACAAGCCGCACATGTATTGGAAAAAGCATATACCAGCCAGCTGTATTCCACGCGGTAGCAATTACAGCAACACGCTAATTGTCAATACCATCGATCTTATTTCCTTACATCAGTATACATGAATCGATACCTGCCCAGCAGTACAATGGGTTCTTGGCAGGTGATAAACCATATTTGTCAGAACTGGGCAAGGTGAAAATGAGAAACCTACTTGGCAGAATGTTGTCCGATACTTTATGGGCAAGGTGAAAATGAGAAGAACCGTCTACTGGCAGAATGTAGAGCCACACACACACATGATATATATATATATATATATATATATATATATAGATATATATATATATATATATACTTATATATATATATAGATATATATATATATTATATAGATATATATATCATATATATATATATATATATATATATATATATATATATATATATATATATCTCTATATCTATATATATATATATATATATATATATATATATATATATATATATATATATATATATATATATATACATTTATATTACCACGAACGTGACCTTTAGTGGACAACCGCCGCCAACCACGAAAGGATATTCAAGTATGTCCACACACATTTTCCTTCAAAATAATTGAAAATATTTTGGTTTGACCATTCAAATATGATAGTCTAGTCTTAGTAACATACAAAGATAATCTTTCACGAGTAATGTATTTGGATTTTGAATATAATAGCGAATTAAATTTTAACAAATAACCATTCGTTGACATAACCCACAAACCTCAACATCTTCCATACAACCATATATACTTAAATCCAAATTGCCGATATAATGTTTAAGCAAGTGTGTTGGATATTTTTTTTTTGAAAAATTAAAATATTTGATTTATTTTTGAATTTATTTTGGATATTCAAGTATGTCCACATAAAGTCAACGCACATTTTCCTTCAAAATAATTGAAAATATTTTGGTTTGACCATTCGAATATGATAGTTTAGTCTTAGTAACGTACAAAGATAATCTTTCACGAGTAATGTACTTGGATTTTGAATATAATAGCGAATTAAAATTTGAACAACAAACCATTCGTTGACATAACCCGCAAACCTCCACATCTTCCATACAACCATATATACATCGATCCAAATTGCCGATATAATGTTTAAGCAAGTGTGTTGGATAAGTTTATTTGAAAAATTAAAATATTTGATTTATTGCCGAAAACTTTATTTTTCTCCTTATTCATCAATCTACAACATTGAATTAGATCGCGAAGTGCAACCGATGGTTCATAATGATCACTTCTACAGCAAATGTTATGTTTCTTATCCATGATGACTGAAAATGATTTAAAAAATCTCGGTATTCCCCAAATATTCAAAACTATATATTGGCACGAAAGGTTGGATTTATACATATAAATTAGTGTCTTGACCTTTCGTGGACGACCTTTTGAAGACCAAATGTAAACACCAGAAATAAAAAGTGACAACAAGAGTCTTATTCGCATTAAACTATTTTATTGAAACAATTATACTATACCAAATAAATTATTGATAATAAATGATAGCAAAAATGTACTACAAAAATTTGTCCATGAATGGTTTGAGTCCACCAATGGTTGTAAACGTCACTATATATATATATATATATATATATATATAGATATATATATATATATATATATATATAGATATATATATATATATATATATATATATATATATATATATATATATATATATATATATATATATATATATATATATATATATATATATATATATATATATATATATATATATATATATATATATCTATATATATATATATATATATGTATATAATCGGGGCTTTACGCTCTTTACGGCTTCTAGTAAGCACTACACAGCGCTTATATTAGTTTGCTTATATTTCTCGCACCGGTATTGACAAGTCTTTCTGTTACAAAATATCACAGAAAGAACCCTGTTCTAAGATTGCACTGAAGCAATCATGTTATGAAAGGAAATGTATTCATGAATAAGGAGGCAGATGCCAAAACCTCTTGTCAATAATTGGAGGTGCTAAACAGACGAACATTATGCTATAGAAATTTACAAGTGCTTGCTTATTAGAGTTTAAATTTAGCGTCATATTCGTTGCATATTGACGATAAGCGGCAAAACTGTCCATAACTCTAAATGCAACTATCGTCTTTGACAAGCATACAAGAAAGTGTTCTGTATTTATGTGCGCCATTACTCTACACATAAAATAAAGCTGTATTCTAATCAATGCATCCAGACTGTTAAACACATAGCTGAATTAGTATTACATCAAAGTTAAAGCATCACTTGCATATCGGAAGTGTGTCTACTTGATTGAGAAGCGCAATATATGAGATATATCCATAAATGCGATAAATACAGTTAAGTTGGATAGTAATCCTATTGAAATATAGATATTACAAGATTGTCAAAATTATCAAATTACACCACATTCCAAAATAATCAATACACATTCCCATTGATTTTACACACACACACACACACACATACACACACACACACAAATATATATATATATAAATATATATGTATATATATATGCAATTATATATATATATATATATATATATATATATATATATATATATATATATATATATATATATATATATATATATATATATATATATATATATATATACATAAACATATATATATCTGATTCTTCTAATTTATGTAGCTATAGAGTCATCATACTGCATAACTTTTACGACTTTGCCGAAGAAACATCATTCACCTTTTGCGACTTTGAAAATGAAAAGGTCCACAGTGAAGTGACTAAGAGATCGGTAAACTCAACCAATGTCAGAACTGTGCTTCCGAGAATAAGACCTAGAGCTCCACCGACGTCACAGAGTAGCGCGAGGATCGTATAGGACGGCCTATCTGTGATTTCTTCTGAAGTCAGCTCAGACATGTAGACGTTAATCTGGGAAAACGATTCCTTAAACGTTTCCAAGGAAATATCGGTAAGGAAACGATCTGTAATGTACCCACTGAATGCATCGGACACGGCTGACGAGTGAAGAATGCTTTCGTAATGTAACTGATTGCACTGTTGGGGACAGATGCAGTCGGATTGAATTCCTTGTTGATACCAGCTACTCATGGCTTTATCCAGGCAAATGACTTTGTCGTAAACCGAACATGAGCGTTTGAAACCTAATAACAAAGTGATATTCGGATAATTCTCTGCATGTTCGTGCATAACATATATGTATATACATAGACATATAGATATGTAGACCATGTATCTGTGCTCGGAATAATCGACCTGCTGTTACTTCCAACCCATAACGGTGCT
>CM067352.1:33887296-33916941 GCA_034190875.2 Urechis unicinctus | reverse complement strand
GCCTTTTCAATCACCGCGTAAAACTGCCAATATATGCTGCTAATGGCCTCGCTTCAACCTTGTTAAACCAGGTCAGTATTACTGTGGCTCCGGAATCATTAACACGTAAGAACACAGTACTGCTACCCGTACAGAAGGTGCATACTCAAAGCCTATTTAGCACATTTATCTGCCACCCATTAAACATTGCTAGAGTATTAAGTCTGTGCACTACCGGTGCCAGGATCGTTAGGAAAACAATACTACGATTTAGAAAGCTTTAGTGCTGTATCATGCGTACTTTAAAAATAGATCATTTAATTTGGTCCAGATAAGCAATATTTTATGCAGCAGCAGAATTAAAACGCAGTTGCCCGTTGCAATATCTGAGGAAATTGTGCCATAATTTGGTCACTTGGAAACACAGATACCGCGAGTTGATTTCGCTAACAATAGCGCAATGCTCTATTGTGGCATCTTAGTAATTCATTACGTTGATTTATAGCACACGATTATACTAGATTATAGCGGAATACCGCTGAGTTATGCAAATGCATTAAGTGCTGTGCAGTTTTAGGGCTCATACTATCAGCGGATGTCTATTTGCATAATCGAATGCAAAACTACTATCTGTATAATAGAATCTGTAGTAGAGTAGAAGATGTAGTCACGAAGAAAATGCAATGAAAGAGAACATGTAGTTAAGGGAATCATGCAGAGAAGTAGAACATGCAGCGAAGGAAAACCTGTAGTGATGGATAACCTGCAGTGGAGGAGTGCATGCATGCATGCACCACGTTAACACCATTAGTAGCCTTAAGGCACCAGATAACACACTAGAGCTGGTGTGCCGTTAAACCCTTTACTGACCTTACCTTCCGTACGTAGCCGAGCCTCATGGTCATTCTCACTGCTTAATGTAATCATTTGAATCTCTCAAACATGTCACGAGTGGTGGTTACATGTTAAATAATTATCCTCTTCTGCTCATTCCGATTAAGCGACTCTTTGAGAGATTATTGATTCGATTTCAGGATAGTGCGAGATCAACTCTCCGCGTGGACAATACGATGCGAATGATTATATCTGAATTGTCATATGGCGAACACATACAATTCACAATAATTCCATATACATATAGTAAGGATATATGTAGTGAAGGATAATATATAGTGAATGAGAATATGTATAAATATATATATATATGTTTATTTATGTGCATATATATTTATATATATATAAATATTAATATATATGTATGTAGTGAAGGATATATACACATATATATACATATATATAAATTAATACATATATATTATGCACCATATACATATACACAAATATATATATATGCATATATGTATATATGTATATTATACATATATATATATATATATATATATATATATATATGGTATATCTCATATATATATATATATATATATATATATATATATATATATATTGGTACGTATGGCTTATGTATATGTATACAAATAAAATTCTACATATATATATAGAACTAATTTGTAGACATACTTCATCAACTTGGTTCTACTTCCAACAACGCCATTGCATGTCACAACTTATCAAAAAGTTCGAATTCACGCAAATTCAAGAGAAATATAGTCCCTCTTAAAATGCAAATGTCAGATATTTCAGTCCTAGTTGATGTGTCTATGCAAAAACATGGAAATTTATCAGTCCACCCTATGCAGTTGCACATGAATAATAAGCACGGCTCTCGCTGCGTATTGAAATATGCAATCGTCAGAACAGTAATGATGAAGCATGATTATGGTCTACAGGGAGGGCCGCAGTATCCACCAACCCTGTTAAGAGCATATCAAATAGCCTTTTTATATCCATCTTACAATTTCAGATGATAATTCTCAGAAAGACGTAGTTGGCATCTTGAATAATTAATTCATCTCAGCTCGACAAACGACTACCGTTAACAGCAATATCTATGACCATGCTATATATTCGGGCGGTGGAAGCACACATATAGTCTTACAAATGATGATAGGAGTATTTCAAGCATTAATAGTTATCCATAATGCATTGTGCGAGTATATGAGATATGTGTCCGGTACATAAATGCAATTTAATGTTGGCTCATATGACAACTACTCATTTCATTGCAATGCAACACAGAAAAGGCGAGCAGAGAATAATAGTGTTTTAACTCAGGCTATCGCGTGTTCACTACTGGATCATTGTAACGAATGCGCAATTATATTCATTATAATATTATAGCATATAATAGTTAACATATATCTAAAGACAATTTAAAAAATGATAGGATTGTTGTCATCGTTCACTGATTCCAACCTGCTGCATTGAGCCATAAGTCAGGTGAAGTTTTAATCGAGAGTTTGAGCATAAGCATGTGCACGTATGTCTGTAATGAAATTATGACGCATTATTTTGGCCGAGGTATTCTCTTTCTGGGTAATTCTGCATGGCATTTTAGTTTTAACTTGCGTATTTCGTACAACTATGATTGCCGTCTGTGAGGTTTGAGTTTATCTAGGATTATTGGTATTGAGCTTCCTTTTAGCTACGAGGGACTATTGTTGATTAATGTGTCACCTTAGGGACCCGTCCGCTCCACGTTGCAATGTGACACGTTTTTGATAGTGTATCTTTTGACATTGTAGAGGTGTTCATTCACAATTGCATTGATATTGGCTTCGTGTTGACATTAACACGAATGTCCAATTATATCTAAATATTCTAGGCCAAGTTAGACAACAAAGCATATCGGTATCTTTGTTGTATAACCAAGTTATGACGGAAAGATATTCTGTATTTGAATAACAAAAGTCTTCTCAAAGTGTTTCAAAGTTTTAGCAATCCTGCCAGACCCGAGTATACACATAAGAGAGTAATTCCTCCGTGTATACCATCATGCCTTGAATCGGACCAAGCAGGGCTGTGATAGTCACTGTGCTCACTACTTCAGGAAAATCAGACATTGTTTGAAACACTGCCGTTTGCACTTTCAGGTCAATAAAGACTGTTGATCATTGTAGTTCCAGCAAAACCGCATGGATTCCTGGATTTACCAAGATCAACTAATATTTCAGGAAGATGGAGGACACACAGCTACAGTACACACTTTTTTCAAATGAAAAAAAAGTATTTTACAGACGATGTGTACTACTGGAAAACGGGAACGGCAATGACGAATCGATTTTGTTCTGGCACACGAACATCGGTTTTTGTTGTGTTTGTTTTGCTGCATATATTGGAGAATGAGGTTGGTGCATTTAACGCTCTAAGGCTGTGTACGATCAATAGCGTTTTGCATGTACCGTGATAGCATACTAGTTATTTTGTTTATATTTGACTTGTGTTTAGCTGGTTGATGATAAGCTTCTAACCTCAGCCCTCTATCCACGATTCAAAACCGCGTTGACCATTGAATTAAATCGCCAGGATCGCTTACTAATGGAAGCATTGTGGGAGGCTAAACTTCATGCATATCTGCCAATTTGACGCGCTGGTTGGCTGTAATGCCAGCAGTTTATGATACAGCCATACCTTAAACGGATGCTTAGATATCATTATTTTTGCGCGGGTATAACGTTATATAACACGGATTTCGGATTTAAACGGTGGACGGTGGGGGGACCTTAATAAAAACAAAATTCAATAGTCTCATTGTATAATGAGTTAATGGTATTTATTTATATATATATATATATAGAGAGAGATATATATATATATATATATATAGAGAGATATATATATATATATATATAGATATATATATATAGAGAGAGATATATATATATATATATATATATATATATATATATATATATCTCTATATATATATATATATATATATATAATATATATATATATATAGATATATATATATATATATATATATATATATATATATATATATATATATATATATATATATATATAAGTGCAGCCTTTGCATCTTCTTTAGGCACGGCAGTTTTCTAAGCTGCTGAGTCATTTAATGCTATGAATTAAGTGTGAGAGCGGAGAGAGGTTTTACACATTCACTGTCAATTCTTTTGATTGAAACCCTGAATCGCGTGGTTTGCACTGTTACCCTTTAATAAGTCTGCGTTTGCTGCACCACGCAAAACAACCAGCGTCAGGTTGTGTCTTCTTGCTGTTCATGGCCAAGTTATAAGTCCCCCCCCCCCACAAAGAACAATTGCAGCCAGCTACTTACCCATGAACTGGATGTTTTTGAAAGCATTGATGCCTGCGGAGTAGCGTAATAGAATCAGCATAATGTCTTAAATCACCTTGTGACAGTTCAGCGATTTTTTCGTCATATTTTTCGTACATTTACTGTCCTAGATGACAAAACTTGACGACGTAAGTGCGGTTGGGGCTATTTGATAGTTGCGGTTGATCGGTTTTATTGCAACAAATTTGTACCCTACTTGCTTGGTTGAATAACCCACATACTCGGACAATGGGTAAATGAGGGTTGTTAACAACGCTTTAAATACCTCAAGCACTTGTGGTTTTGCTTCAGTCGTGTTTGAACGGAATGATGAATGCGTTCTGCCTTTACCCGAATGACCACAAGACTCATAAACTCTGCTCTAATCAGAGGCTTATGTCCCGCAGAGATTGATCATGCAACCATATAATCCACAGCGTCTGAGACGACTGAATATGTACGCATGTTATGAGAAATTATTTTCGGGTATTATCGCTCGATCTCTAACTGGCTTCAGCTTAAAATGTCTAATAGTGCCAACCAAGAGCCAAATTTGATAAATCTAAAAGTAATGCATATATCTGAACTCACGCCATATGAATAATCAATTTCACGAGTTGAATTTGATTTTACGGAAGTTATTTCAATGTGTAGTCAGATATCGGCAGCAATATTGTTTTACTCTGCTGAACGCTGATGGTATAAGACGACAAAGCCTACATAAATAAATCACTCTTTTAAGTGACACTTTAAGGAAGTTATACACAGGAAGCCATTTCTTATCTTGATTAACCTCCGTCCAACAGGGCGCTCTGTGTTTCGATATCTATGAGGCGAAGTAAGAGTCAGCGAAACAGTTCCTTGAGTTTGGGCCCCGACATGTATTGCCTCAGGTAGTTTACGTTAACGTTACTGCATAGGTAGCCACTGGTAGGACATATATATTTTACACTGATGGTGAGCCACCCGTCTAGGGCACGGATATTTGATGGGTCAGCGATACCATCTTAAAGTAGAATATTCATGGTTAGAGAGTACACTTGAATTTGATATAAATTACTAACGCCGTCAAATAAAAACCACATGACATTGTACTCTTTACTAAAATACATTATTGGGCATAATTTTGACTCTTGTTATACTGATAAGCGTCAGCCATTTTGTTATATATCAATCCACGTCGGCAACATTTTGCACACACGTGCAGACGATTTTTAAACGGCCAATGGTATGTTAGTGAGAATTGATCCATCCAACATTCAGGCTATTAACTAACTCGTAACATTTACGTATCAACATACATTCGCATCAAGACATAACCTGCGTAACTAGGCATATGACTGAATTGACTCAACACAATAACTTGATGCACATGCTTTATTCAATCCTTCTAGTCTCATTCATCAATTATTCCAACGTATTGAGTTGAATCCAGCTCTAAGTGCACGAGTGAGTTTCTTTAGCAATGTCTGTAAGCTACAGTCAGTGGCGAATGTGTTTGTCATAGCTGTAATGGAAGTATGTCTGATAATTCATGATATAAAATATTGACTAATTTGTCTTAAGAATGGCAGATACGAGATCATTAAATGAATAATAAAGTTGGTGGATAATACATCGAAACGATGCTGTAAAATTATCACAGCGTCTAGTTAATCTTCTACCACAGCGCCTCTTTTAACATATTGAGACATGGCACTTACATACAAATTGGCTGTTTAAGGTTGTTGCAAGGCTGTGATATCAATGGCATTTATTGCACAAGTTACACATCCGCAGTGTACATCAGTATATATTAATCTATGTCGACTTATGAAATAACAAAACATGAACCATTTCACTTGGTAATATGATGAGTGCGAACATTGTACATCCTTTACCTTAAGTGCAGTCAGTTTGATTAATCGCATTCGAACTGCTTGATCCGTGTTAAAATAAAACACTGTCCCAAATGGTATAACTGATCACAGGCTATGAACTGCGCAACCACCATGTCGCATGGTATTCGCCTACAACTATTATTTATGAGAATGTTAATGATGGCTATTTCGTCAGGGTCACTAACATCATGATAGTCGTGATCGATATAATGTTTATCATAATCATCGCTGTGTAATGCATATGTGAGAAAAACAGCTATCTAAAGAGCAGCATCACAAACCCTTCCTTTTCTATGTTAACGCCGAAATTACATCACTCGTGACGTTTATGAACTGTGATAATATAAAGATTGTTTGGTGACGATCGTATACTGTTATTACCTTGCATTTACTTTATGTTACTAGGGACCGCGTATTAGTTATAAACAATGAAAGTGATTGGGCGGGGTCGTCATTCATGTAAAGGTGTCGCATCTAGCGTAAGCAATCATGTTGCTAAAACGTTTGGATTATTCCTCAACTACTGTGTGTGTTATGTTATAACTGACATACAATATATACACGAATCATATCCAACGATATTCAGAATATGCGAGCAATTGATTAACACTACGCAGCTGTAGCCACCCAACAACTGCAAGGCCTAAGATACCTACTATAGGGAATTTTTCGTTGCCCTTTAAATAGATGGCATGACAAAACGATTCTTTTCCCTGACCTACATAACAGGATGCGGAAGAACAAGGGTTTCATTTGAAAGAATAAGTACACCATTGCTAGCCCAGCACTTGGGATACACCCGCCAACAATGCTCAGGGACACACCGTTACACTTGAAAACTACGCCCCCTCTCGCACGTACACCTACCCAGCAAAAGTGTACATCAACCCAGTCTTCTGTAGTCTGTTTATAGCCAGGATTTCTCACCAGTGAGTACCTCATCGTATTCTAGTTGCATTCTTACACTATCATACACTTTGGGAGGGAGCTGACTCCTCTTCCGGCGCAGCTATAGCGACAGGCGGATGACGTCGGGATATCTCGACAACATTTTTTGAAATAGTTATGCGACATTAGCTTGACCATCTGTTCAGTGAACTCAGCGCATGCTGTACGGACAGTCCTTTGCTAAACAGCAGTATGCACAGTTTGAATCTAAGTTAATCACTGTGATTGCCGAGATCACTTGGTGTGAATCTTAATAAGGCCAGATAAGTAGTGCTAATAGCGGTAATGTACTTACATAATTGTCATTGGTTCATGAATGTTTTTGCTGCGACTTCCACGCTCCTGTTTGGAAGAAATTGGTCATTGTTAAAAGATGAATTGTTGCGGGAGATTATCAGGCGGGCAATGAGCAAGTGAGATGACCATCTTACATTCGTTGTGAAAATGTTATTTCACTTGCCAGATGAGGCTAAATACGTGCTTGGAATTCAATGTAGAATGTGAAATATTCTGTTATCAATCATGGTTGTTTCAAGAAGTGTTCTACATTTAAAACAACACCGAGCTGTTTATTTGTAAAAGAGTGATGTCTGTGACTGCATGAGGATGTTTTATTGCGCGTCAATATACCGGTGACTGGGTGTATTTTATCATTTGCCAATACTCCCTCTTGCCACCTGGCACCGCGATATTCTTTGCCTGCACTGCTATTCTCGTAGTTTACAGGCCAATACGCCGATGGCTTTACACATTTATGGGTGAATCGACAGTCAATCCCGATTATATTGCTCATAATTCCGCCCAACCGAAATCGGATGGATGTTATTATTGCATAATTGCGTCTCTCGCGCTTTCGGGTGTTTTTTACAGCGGACACGGCACGTGGAGGGACAATGTATTTGATCTGCTGCAGCACTAAAGTGTCCAAAAGGCACAGATTAGCATCGCTCATATCGAGCAGCGATGTGAATAATATGCGCAATGGCTTACTACATCTCACCGAGATTATGTTGCATATTTCTCTTTATATCATGGCAGGAAGATATAATCAGATATTATATATTCCTACTCAGTAGATTAACTTATATGATCACATAATTATCATATCCTTTAGGATGTGGTATGCCTTTCTGCTATCTATGCAGGATTGTTACTTCTCAAGCTTATTTTTCAAACGCACATTCTTATATTTTACTATCGATCGATGAAAGCATGAGATGATATTAACAATTAGCGAGAATGAGGGGTTCATGTTTGCTTGATGTTAGCGACAACTAAAGGCCACAAGGCCGCAGGTTGGAATCAGTTTCAGTTGAAAACAATGCAATCTCTCTAGGATTCTATTGAGGTACGTAAGTCGGTAATATGCATCTTTAGTGCTTTTTTCCATCAAAAGGACAAATATGTATAATTGCACACGTAAAACATTATATTTTTATAGTGAATACGTGATAGGATAACCAACAACGATTTCCGGCTTGTATCTGTAGCGTTATATGGACGCTGTTGGCTTTTACCCGGTGTTTAAAAGTCTCATCAGCATTTTGCTCACGACCTTCTTTCATCCCGCATAGATTAGAGCGTTCAACCATATAATCTACGATGCCTCACTGATATATTCACAAATATCTAGATATTTATGATAACACGAAGGTATTTGTCAGAATATCAATGGTCAGCAAATGTTCGTTCATTTGATAAAGGTCTCGTTTGCTGCCAATAAATTTATGTAACATAGCTGATTAACTTAACAAGTATACATGATTGAACATTGTTATCGCAACTTTAGCGTTTGTCACAAAGTCATGATGACTCTGATCATCATCAGGGCTTTTGGAACGCTGGCTATTAATGATTACTGAACGTTTTTTAGTGGATCTGGGTACGTGAATTTTTGCGTAATGATTTAAAATTATGCGGTCACATGTATTGTTGGTTGACCTTACTAGAAAATTCTGTTTATAGATAACACAATGCATAAATAGAAATTACCCAATTTTTAGAAATATATTTTGAGGCAACGTGTGAGTTTTGTGTGTTTGGATGCCAAACTAGCTACCTGACATGTGTAATTCAATGCAAGACTATGCAATATAATGCGAGTCGTATTGTTATATCATGCATCATTAGACTATCATGGCAACCATTCAATACATTTTATCAAAATGCCGGCTATTTTGTTACCATGATAAGATGATATATCCTGGTCGACGGCAGGAATTCAGTGCGGAATTGCCACTATGATATCGTTGTCTCATTTATATTTGATATAAAGCGACGACTGAGATTGCAATGCGCTATCCTGAATGCGACTTGCATCGCTGTAAAATAAGACCAAGACTGCGGCCTTATTATAAATGGATCATATTTAAAATGACAGAATGTAAAATTATATTCTTCTAGGTGTGGCTATGCCTAACTAGTCCGATGAACGCAACAATTTCAGTTAAACGTTTGGCCTAGATTTAAACATACTGGATTGTATCCCATATCTTATCATTGGGTTCGATACGCCAGTGTTCTTCTTTATGGTGCGTGTCGTGGGTTGTATGAATCATTAGCACTATTGCTTATATCGCATAAAGCTGCAAGTATGCATGCTTTCAGAGAAGCACTACTATTTTTAAGCAAACAGAATTCTGTTGGGGCACTCCGGTTGATTGCCCGATTTGAGCACACCTTTTTAATAGGTGTCTTCGCCATTGTTTGCATATGCATTACTGGTTCATATCTATGAAGCACACTAGTGACTGTTATGAACTTATCATGTGAGATGAATAGAGATTATAAAGCCTTGCAATATCTTCCATCCAACAATACACCGGACATGTGCTTAATTTGCTTGTAATGAATGGTTTTCAATAGAGTTGAAGGTAGCGTTTAGGTAATAGAGTAGATGATTATAGAGATGGAAATGGTTCTTTACCCGAGGGACAGGCAGCTGTCTATGTAGAGTAACTCCATCATATGTGAGTCCAGATAAGGACTTGATATAAAGGGAATTACGTCTTGTTTAAATTAACTTACAGCTCGCTTATGCAAAGACAAATATTTCTGAAGTATTCCTTCCCTTACAATTTAGCTTGAAAATAGCTGATGCATTTAGTCTCACAATCAAGTCACACACCTACGTCAATATATGATTGTGGGTGCAAACATACTCTATGATTTGACTGTTGAAAGATAGGCCAATTGCCAGAGCTATATTTGATGGGAGGGGGTGGGGGCTGCGTCAACGATATCAAGCTTTATATGGCAAGCATGATATGGTCGTTTCACATAACTCACCGCTATCATCGGAACAGATTACTACTGGCTTTAATCAAGCTCAGCAACTACCCACTAGTTCCCTACATATCCCAAATTGTTACTGTTGCTGCATGTGCTGAAAGTTTCACTCAGTCCGAGCAACTACTTCCCTGGTTAAGAAGACGGTGATTTATGTTTGAACATTATAAAACGCAATTCGATTAATACTGAGAGAAAAATCGCTGTCAGCTCAGCTTGTCGAACTATGGTGATTAATCACAGACCTGCCTTATTATTGTAATGCTTCATCGCAGCACAGACCAACGACTTTCGAAAGTAGTGGGCGATTCACACAATAGGTCTGCGTTCAATAGAAATGCTAGTCGGGCATTGTGCAGCCGAACAATCAGCAAAACATTAATTAGAGTGAGCCAATGTTACATCGAAGCAACGAGGAGCGACAACAGGCAAGAAGCGTACTTCTGGACTCAAACGCATGCGTAAGTTTACACATCCAAGTGATTTCGAAAATACAAGGAGCATAAAACCTTTTGAATGGACTTTGGAGTGGGCGACTATATAAACATATGCATATGTCAATTTTCAAACACACACAGACACACCAACACAGACAGGCGCGTGCGTGCGCAAACACACATACGGATATATAAATATATACATTTATATAAATATATGTATATATATAAATGAGTGTGTTCATATAAATATATATATTCATATACATATGTATATATAAATATAAATATATATATATATAAATATATATATATATATATATGTATATGCTTATAAACATATATATCTGCATATAAATATACTTAAATACACATTTGTATGCATACATATATATATATGCATGTGTATATATATACATAAATATATATCTATATATATATATATATATATGTATTTATGTATATATTTTGACATATATATATATATATACATATATATATTTATGTAAATATATAGCTATACATATAGATATATATATATATATATATACATATATATATATATGTATATGCTTATAAACATATATATCTGCATATAAATATACATAAATACATTTTTGTATGCATACATATATATATGCATGTGTATATATATACATAAATATATATATATATGTATTTATGTATACATTTTGACATATATATATATATATATATATATATATGTATTTATGTATATATATATATCGATACATATATATATATATATATATATATATGTGTATATATATAAATATATATATATATATATATATATATATATATGTGTATGTGTGTATGTGTGTGTGTGTGCGTGTGTGTATATATATATAAAGATATACATTTGTACCTGTTTTTAACGACGGATCTGAACCCCTGTATAGTGTTAGCGAGAAAACTACATCCTACAGTGCATCCCTTGCCGTGATATGAAGACAATGATGTGATTATATGTTATATTACCCGTCGATCTATCGGCCAATGTTTCAATCTCATATCAAGGCAGACTTGCGGTAAAAAGGTGGAAGATTCACGTCTCAAACATGACTAGTGTTTGCGCCGCGGGCTAAACAATGGCAAAGCCGTCTCCGTAAAACAGCCATGTTATACCGAGATTGAAGATAGATATTTGGATTATCAATCGGAATCTATAACTATATCGCATACAAATATACAGCTTTAGCATTCATAGTCAAAACGTGTTAAGATTTCATTTAGTAGGAGTTATATCGAGCTATTTACTACTGCACTGTAGCTAAGAATAGGTAGTAATGTGAACACTGTTCGTCTTCAATAAAAACTGTACCCATCAATGCAGCAGGGCAGGAGAACCGCACAGAAAAACTAGATCCAGCGTTTAATTCCGTCATAACCACGACAGATGATGGGCCTATGTCACAATTCAAAGAATGCGGACGGTCATATTCAAGGTTTTTAAAACAATATACAATATTTTGTCTTGCATACACAGAGAAATGTGGCCCGTTAGATTGCTGAGCGGGGTTTAATGGAACAAAGTGGGTACGGTAGCCGTTTTACCGATATCAGTACATTACATATAAATGGTCTTTGATTGTGCTCTACGAAAAATAAGCTGCCGGACAAGATAAAAGGCCCACATCTTACATCATTCTATTGCAAACGCATTTTTTGTTTTATGAATTACCTCTTGCTAATACTTGCATAATTGTAAGCAATAAGAAAGACGGATATAACTAACCTACCGTTTTTGCTGTTTTAGGTGAGCAGCAGTTTGGCAGCCGCTTTCTCTAGGTGGTTGCGTTCTGCTCATTAGAAGTTTCCTGGTAATCATGCACGCTTTGTTCCAGCAATGACAACCAATCAAACGCCATGATATTTTCCCGCTATTCCAGGTTAGATCTGAGGATAATGCCGGGGCGGGTGGCATGGTGGATACATTTTCGTTGCATGGTGTCAGTCGTGTCCAAGTTGACGAGAGTCGCTACGATGTCGCTTTGATCGTTATGGAAGACCAGTTGAGCTATTTCCAGCCCCACAGTCTTCCCCATAGCTAGTTATGTATAGTGTTAGTTCTTCACTTACCCCCGCATGGAGGGGATGACCACCTTCGAAACATACGTAAATGCATTACAGACTTCTAGGTGCTGAGCGAGGCGATTGATATTTCAAATTTATGACCTAGACAGCATCTAGATCTTAAAGCCAATGAATGAGACCACGCTGTTACATTACATGTTTCTACCGATTGCTTTCTGATTTAAACTTCAGCAGTGACACGAATAAAAAGAAGGTTATATTCTGTGAAGAGATGATGTGCAAAAGTCAACCAACGACTATACATAGCAGCGCCCCCTAACCGCTTGAAGGCTACTCGTCGATACGTCCCAATGAAACAGTACGTGCTTGCTCTTGTAGAAGGCGATCAATAAAAAGTACCAAGACAATAATCGCTCATTCAAATTCCGTTGTAGTTGAAGTTGTATCGTTGAAGTTCTACTGTTCCCGAAAGAGGCTTCGAGGTTATGGATACAATTTGATGGAATCTTTTGCAAATTGAGAGATATCAAGCCATTATTTAAGAAGCCCCTGTTATAGATGGTGTAGAGTGCTCATAATTTTCCATGAAGCTTATTATGGGTGTAAATCTGTTGGTGAACAGCTTCATACGACGGACCATTAACCTGGCTCGTCTAATCATCCATAACGATAGTCCATCATCGGTCCAGTGTGCCAAACTGCACGCGTTACTTATCCAGAACGAGCACCGTCTTAACGACGGCTACGTGCAATAAATGCACATTGAAGTATTTCAGGTCCACACGAAAAGTATATGTATATATATATATGTATATATATATATATATATATATATATATATATATATATATATATATATATATATATATATATATATATATATATATATATATATATTGTTACGAATAACATTAAGAATATAATTTTTTTTCTTCCTTTATTCCCTTATGCTTGACGCGTGATACAGTTGAAGTACAGTACGGCACGGTACGGTACGATACGTCACGGTTAAACTGCAATCTTGATCACATTACTATCCAATCACTTTGAATCTTCTGTTATAGCTTTACAAAACAACATAAGCAAACGAGGACGCACTTTCGGTCTTCTGTGACTGCATTAATAAAACAGAAGGCCGTTCAACCACGAACACTGTACTGAATATTATGAAACTAGTCAAATATAATAACGGATTGTTCTTACCACGCTGGGAACATATAACAAATCACTAGGTATATCTGTAGGCTGAATAGTCTAAATAGATGTGTACATATATATATATATATATATATATATATATATATATATATATATATATATATATATATATATATATATATATATATATATATATATATATATATATATATATATATATATACATATGTATATATATATATATATATGTATACATATAACAAAACAATATATATATGTATATATATATATATATATATGTAGACATCTATATATTTTTATATATATATATGTATTGATATATATATATATGTGTGTGTATAAAGATACATATAGATATATATACATATTGATATATAAACATATATATATATATATATATATATATATATATATATATATATATATTATATATATATATATATATATATATATATATATATATATATATATATGTCTATTTGCATAAGTATAATTGTTTTGTGCCTGTCATCATACTTATCGACATGTGAGTTGCTTTAAAGGTATACTTAAGGCGACCCGACTCTGCTACGTAAGTGACTACGTAAGTGACGTGTAGTCCGACGCTTATGTCATTGAAGGTGCCAAACTATTTGCATTGCAAAATGCGGATGGCACAAATACTATTTCGGTACCAAATCTAACGTTCGATGCTTGTGTTGGTCAGTTCAACTCTGGGCGGATCCAAAGTACGAGATTCGCTACATACTAATATTTTCGTCCATAACAACCGGGGTATAATTTGGGTTCCATTGTACGACAGCCTTCCTATTTGGTATGCAAAATGGTTCGGCTCGTCGAATCATGAGGCTCAAAAGTGGCCTGGCAAAAGGTGGCGTATAGAGATGTTCATAAAAGTCGCACATGGAATATCATAAATCATTCTTTGAAAGTTTTTTCTAGGCCACTAAGAGGATTATTATGACTAAGTTTTAACGATGGCGCTTAAGAGAAGGCTTGAGCTCTCTGGAAAATACTAACATTGCCGTGAATCCTCTGGTGATACAATGCAGGTGATATATGGGTACCGTACTTGCCTCAGTATAAGCACGTTCTCTGCAGGTGAACAACGCGCCGGTTGGGAACAACGGAGTTAGGTACAGTAATGGTGCATTATGTTCAAAATAGCGATAAACTTGGTGATCATATTCTTAAAAGATTTAGCTTAATACTCTTCTTTTGAAACTGAAATGTATGTTCGCTCAGAATTAAGACGAAAATATTTAACGACGATGTATTTGCTCAGCCACGTTTTTCCGCGGTGACTTATTGCTTCAGTTGTCAATGTCTGCCTTACCCTGCCATCATTGTCCAAGACAAGGCTTCTCTTGACAATGATGAAGGTAGTTACAATAAGATAGGCGAGTCATACAGAGGTCGCCAAACATTGCTTGTCAACGCTACCCAGGAAGCTGCATTTACAACGAACATCGTTTTGTATCGATGATCAGCAAATCCGAATACAAGGGATCAAGTGTCATTTTAAAACGCACATTTGCTCTCTACCTGCAGCAAACCAGGAATTCCAATGCGGGGCACACGGCCATTTCTGCATATCTGCACCTCTGCGTTTGCCATATCTCAGATTTGTTTTCGCTTGGAGTTCCTTGGTATCCTTGCGGTTAGGGCATTAGAAAATGACGGACAACAAGAGTTTGCATCGCTTCAATCTATGCAAAATATTGGGCTGTAGTGGTTAATATTTTTTTAAAAAAATATCAGAGTGATGCACGATTACAGGACAATAAATCTACAGGGTCTAGAGCAAGCTCGAAACCTTCAAATATATCGCTCTCAGGTTGAAAAACAATATGTTCGATCTATACAGCAATTTTGTTCACCATGTTGTGTTGTTGTATGTTACCTGTTGTGGCATTCAATAAATGAAGCTGTTAAAAGTTATGGTGATATGTTAATAAGCACAATTCACGAGGGCATTTTTCCGTCACGAGTTGTGTTTGAGTGCAGTAACATTATATGACAATCATATGCATCATAGCATATATATCTTTGATGAAATATCACAGAACTCGAGACACCATGTTAATTCAGGGCAATGTATTAAATAATACGTTGGAGTTTTCAGTTTGTAATTTTAACTGACCTGCAAATTAATCCTAATTACAAAATGGGGCAGGTATTTCGGTATGATTATTATAACAATAAGCAGCACAGAACGCTGACCTGACTGTATTGCTATGCGTACTTGCGTCAGCTGAGGGTACAGCATAACTATATATTGAATCTCTTAGTAACGCAATTTTGAGCGATTGATGCACTCTACTGTGTTCAGAATATGGGTTCTTCGTCAATTCTTCTTAACAAGTTAATTGGCTCACTCAAGCTGTGATATTTCTCCGTCTGTCTGCTCTGACAATGTCGGAGTAACATGCTCTAAACGCGGTAAACTCCTTAGCAATACATCACTTTAAATCTAATAGCAAAGCACGTGGTCCCTGCAAATCGATTCTAGAGAAGCTATTTAATTACCGGGTGTGTCATATGATGGTCATAATACCTGACTCACAGAACCTACAATTGTATAAGATTAGTGAAAGATTTGGACTCTACAATTTGTTTGCATTCCTGTCATACATGTTATAGATATCGTATCTCTTTGGATCTAGTACATGATGAGCACATTACAAAAACAAAATATGCTGCATATCTTTCATGTTCATTGATTATTCTACCAAAGGGCGTCTTTCAGTCGATTTCATACAGTTCAACAAGTTTAGGAAGCGGGAATATCCCAGTGGACCAGCATATTTAAGCATAGCGATAGAGACGTGCGCCAAAGCATTTACAGTATTTGCTTCGATGTTCTCTTGATTGGATTTAGTTCAAATCCAGATGTAGGAGCTCATGTAATAGCAAACTTTTGCATGACGTGGGAACGCTTTCAAAAGTGAAGATCTATTTAAGTTGATAAATATAATATTCCTAGGAGTTTGCCTTAAATTGGTCCAATTAAATGGTTGGACAACTGTTCTCGGCAATACCACAGACCGACGAGGCTGATAGCCTACGTTCTACAAATTAGATATTGAAAATGTTGGCATAAATCCTATGACAAAAACACCTGAAAACATGATCGTTTTGCCTCTTTATACACGAATGCTTGGAAGTAAATAAGCATAGACAGAATTAATATTTTGATTGAGGGTATTCATGGCCCTGATGTTGAGATTCAAGTACATGGTTAGCTTCACTTCAAAATGATGTATAGCCCCCATACGGATTGTTACATGTGTATTGGGACATTAAAACAGAACGGCAAAAGAAATTGCTGATGTATGATATGTTTAATTTTAGCTAACATTATGACTAAGCATAAAACGACATCGACACAAGCCATCACGGGTATAGCGAGATGAAAAGTTACCAGTTGTGATATACGGTGTATCAACTGACCTGTTTTTGTTTTGTTATTATGTGCTGTTATTATTATTATTATTATTATTATTATTATTATTATCTGTTGTAAGGCAGGATGTACTTCGCAGTGCCATGTATGCTTCAATAAGCCTAGTAATCAAAAGTGACGTCAGTAATCTTGCTGACAGCCTTTGTCTTGTTTTATGTGACTAAATAACTCATTATGGCATAGTTAATCAAACGAAGCGCAAAACACGTATGATTCACCGCTATCACCATTAGACTTGATTGTGTCTTCCCGGGCTTAGTCACGTGAGCCGCAGTTTTCATCCCGCGTTAAGTGCACTACTAATAAATGACTAAATATTTTATGAGAACGGCGAGTGCTTGCTTCATGAAGTTTCTTTGGAAGGCATCAAATAGTCTTTGTGTTATCATGATTTACAGGTTCTTCTAACATGCGAACTTTAACAGTGGTTAGGAACGGCTAGAGAACTACGTACCGAGCGTCATACAGAAAAGCAAAGCAACGATGAATAAGAAAAAAGATCCTCAAGAATCATCGATCTTACCAATAAAATGTCACACAGGCGGCTTAAGTGAGTTATACCTATTACGTTACTGGGTACACTATTCGATGTCAATCATGCCGGTGAGCTTCTGCCTAGTCAAAATAAATGAATACGTGATTCATTCATTTATTCCATACAGTATCTTGAATTAGACGATTCATCTCCGTTTTTCTGTGACTTTTCACGAAGTCAGCAGCTCTGTCTGTTCTGGCTTACCTGCTGAACTGCTAAACCTAATGATTTATGATACCGGATAGCGAATTAGGCATATCAAAAATGCAGTGCTCACATGTTGACTCTACCAATGCTTAACACCGTTATTTGTGCTGCTTAGAGTATTCAATTTGCATACTATCTTTTCTTATGCAGTGCCGCAAAATGAATTGAATTAACTCAATGGTATAAGCAGTATCCTTCCGATCCGAACTAAAATAATGTATCGCTTTATATGGCGAGGATATACATTATGACTCAGATTAAACTCGCTCGATGTGCATTGTGAGCTCTATTCAAGCCATACCATTTAATAGACTTTACATTGTAGAGATTACCCAGCGGTTGTAACATTCTACTTACCTGTTGCAATCAACTGGGCAACAACGGCATCCACTATGGTAAACAAAAGTAATGGTCCAACCGTAATTCGCTGATGACTAGTATGAGGTGTTATTCACGGTTGCTGTCGAAGACCTGAGACCAGACTTTGTTGAAGTAATCTATAAATGTTCCTTGCCTTTTTAGTTTTTCCATGTTGATGCCTCACCAGCGGCTGTCAGTATTAATATAAGCTTACACAATAACAAGAGTCGTTTATAAACTTGGCACGGACATTCTCTTTTGTGCCGCTTTGCATATAGTGGAATGTATCAGATATTTGGAGAATGCATTAAGAGCTACGATGAAACATATTTGAAGAAAACCTGTAACGGCATATTACCTGAAAGAATACCCATGTGATGCTTTCTGCGCTATTCATGCTTGACATTTCAAAACCACTTTAGGGAAGATAAGACGCTTTAAATATGCATGCGTGCTATGGAATGTTAAATTTAAACGGTTTTAACCGAGTTCATGAGGCTCATTTCACAAACCCAACTCCTGTTACCGTAAAATTGTTGTAATATCAACAGGCTTCGTTTGCTCATTTCCACTGAAGTATTAACAACACGGAGAAAAGAGGATAAGGCATTTTTAATCCCACCTTCATCCTCAATCACATCGCATGAAGGTAGGAGTGCAGCCCCACTCGAATTTCATGTTATCTTTTCCTAGTAGGGTAATATTTCCGGCAAACAAGGTGATGGATTATAATATATAGGAGGGAAACAAGGTGATGGATTATAATATATAGGAGGGAAACATCTTCTTTCGCTGCTTAAGCCTCGTTATGACAATGTCTTCCATATTCGTATATTTCAACTATATGGGGAAAATAATACAAACCTTATATTCCTGCATAAGCAGAACCTTCTGCTTCATACAACGTCTTACACACCGCTATTTTGAGTACTATCTGTGCCAAGTATTTACTGTTTTGATATCTTGTTATATCATAGCAAACAAATTGCTCTTACACGGCCGACCGGTTTTTAGCAACATATATAGATGCTTTAGCGTCACTGCAGACAACTCCACCAGTACGAATAATCTCGACCGGCATTCCAAGCATAAAAGAAATCAACACCCTTAGGTGGGTGGAACGACTGTCACATCCGGAGGCGGAGTCTCCCCTTGTGAATACCGGCCGCCTGCATTGCTTGCATACTTTAACAAACTGGATAGCGCATCGCTACTGCAGCTTGTTTCGCTGACTATCTGGCTAGGCTGATATAGCATAGCTCGGTAAGCAATCTTTCGCAGAGATCGCAAACAACAGGGTGTTGCCCAGGTGTGTCTAGGCGACGATTGTCCATGCGTCATAGATGCTAAACGGATACGGGCAATCTCACATGGCAGCGTTTTAATACAGACGCACTACCCATGCCCGCTTAGTCTGATATGCTTGATCGGCACAGCTGAACATGACTGTCACTCTAACGTGCGGAATTTTAATAACCTGCCTGGCTATCAAAGCTACAGGAGATTTCTATACAAAAGTTGGTCTTTGGACAGAACACATTCCACACAGGTATAGTTCTATATGCAAACACAACAAGAATATCATTTTTGATCGATTATGTTTGTGTTGATTCACTCTTCATATTTCTTGATTCTTCGTCAACGACCGCATATATGACGTTGGTAAGCAATTAACGATATACCGCATACTTGCAGATTGCAGATTTATTTGTCAACAACAACAACAACATATCATACATTATCAATATTAATTCGCGTAAGATATACAAAGTTTGTTGGTGACAATGAGGACGAGACATCATGAGATGTATGAGTCCTTGTAATAGTTCAAATGAATAAATTGCATTCAAGGGAAGAACATTGAACAGAATCAAGAATAATTGATCATACACTTATGGGTATAGCACTGTAAAAATGAAACAAAGCCATGTGCCAGGAGATCATACTTCATACAATGTACTTGGCACGAAAATAAATTCGTAGAGCTTTTCTAAAAGAATGCAAAGAGCAATATACATTAAACTTCGTACTGATATGACATGACAATATCTGCACTGGGGATCAACAACAGTAACATCATAATCCGCACATTGTTTTTTCGTTGTAACACGCTTGTTCTGTATCGGTGGCTTTCATGCTAAGCCTTACAGCTGCTTCATCAGTATGTATAAGGCAGAAGTTCTACGTTGTGACCTTGTGTGGTATATGTGCGTAGCATTGTCAACTGAGAAGAGCCTAACAAAACACCTGGTGGAAAGGCACCAACAAGTAGGTGTCGGAGGACGACAGGTACTTGACGGATCACAACGACACTTCTGTTATTTGGACTACGACTCATCCAGATGGAACTCGACTAACATTTACCACCTTATGGTGATTATAGAAGTGTAACCCTTTACAATACGCCATTTGTACACCCGCCGATTTATTATTTTGATATTTTGGTCTAGATAATGTCAAATCATAATTAATATCTTTGTACGTTGGGCAAGAATGCTCAAAAAAAATATTTTTTGACTGCCTGGTGATATAAGCACGTTGGTCCGCAAATCAGCAGTGTGACTAGCAAAACGTTACCATCGTATCTACCAAGAAGGCGAAACATTGACCAGCCTGAAACGGACGTAATGCACATATAAGAATATCCATATTTGGTATGGATATCCATCACTACACATTCTTGTTACATCTATTGGGTCCAAGGACTAGTAAAGCTAGAATAAATCATATTACCGCCAAATTAATTCAATAACTAAGTTAATGCTGCTAAATGTCCGGATAGCTTATATCCCTTAATCGACAGTCGATCAAAAAAGCTAGCAACAAACACTAACAGTCAGCTACTTCTTTGTGTTACCAATTGCCCGTAGTGGTCCATTTATAATACTTACGCTTACCTTGCAATCAGGTGTGGAGGCGAACTGCACCCAAAGTAGCATGGTATGCCTAGTGATATTGATAGGCTTACCTGCCATTTGTTGACTGCCTCTATGTAAGTAGATGATTGCTTGGACGCTCCCAAAATAGTTGGGTATGTGTCAACATCAAACATAATTGAATCGATTAATATCGCCTTCCCAAGAACCTGACAACGTTATTGGTGACCAGATTGCTAACAATGATTCACCGCCTACATCTAATTAGCGACCGCAAAAGCGCATTGGCTAAGCATTTCCATTATTTTCAAACAATATATTGCTTATTGCATCCTTATTGATGCGGTTGGCATATGTCGTTATATTCCCTGTGTTATTTATTATCATTTCGGAATGAAAGAGGCTGAACAGGAGTGGTGTGGTGTGTCGAACGGGGATCGTAGTATATAAACGGCTCCATTGTAGATGTCGGGACCAAATCAATTTCAAATAATTTGGAAATCTTAAACGAAGAATGACCAGTGGCTCTCCTCATTAATCATGACGTAGTCTTCATGAGCAAGTGAACTTCCATGAATCAGTTGCAAATAACACCATGCTTTATTGCATTACTCTTAGTCACATCTGTTCTAGCCCGAAGTAAGTAACACTTAATGTACAATCAAGAGGTTACGGCGACATTTGCATTAACTCTAGTGCGAACAATCGTGTCAGGTTAAGGTAAATGTGATTGTTTATGTGGAATGTCAATCATTAATGAAGCAGGCGGAACAACGCAAAAAGCTCAATTGCATCACAATCATATGTTTTACACAGGCATAAAAAACTGTCAATTGAGCATTTAATGTGATTGTACTACCTGGATTTGAACTATTCAGAGGAACACTCCGAAGGTTTTACTGAATTCAGAATTAAACACCACTGTTAATGCAGGACTTATAAGGCGATGTTATTCCATATAACAAAGGCAGCGAAATTAATCGACAACGCATCGGCGAGGATACACAGTGTGAGCTCTATTCAAGTCACATTTGTTCTAGCCCAGCATTTGTCTACTTTAAATGAGGGTTATAAGGAGGAATCAAATCATTGTTTCTGTTAACCCATCACACAACGGGGTAACGTTAATTAAATCAAAGACATTTCTTGGGTGCTCAGGAATAAACCAATTTGTGCAAACTCATTCAGAGTTGCTGCTACTTACCGAAAAATTGCACTTATAGATGAAATGCCGGATTTATCGCACCGGTCTCACAAAGGCTACAGACGTCATTTAGAAAAAGGTTTGGGGCTCCCAAGAGAACATAATAAACAGATATTTTCTAGCTGAGAGGCATAGAAATGCGATCCGTACGGCAAGTAAATTGTTGGTGTTACAGCCGTATTCTCCGCTTAAATAGACTGTTATTATGCTGTATAAGGCCTCAACTGTTATACTATTAGCTGTCAGGGTGAGGCATTATTACCATCATTTATCATGCATATATATTGAATATTCATTGTCAAAATATTAAACGCACCAATAAATAGATCAGGCTTGACAAGTATTTTTGGAATGCATCTGCGCAACTCAAATGAGTTGCTGTCCGAAGTGACACAGCATTGTGAGAACTGTCTAAAAAAAATGATTGATCGACAATCATCTCTAATGATAGTGGATCACTAAATACCCACTGATTACAAGGAGTGCAATTGCGTGCGTGCATCTCGCGTGTGACATGCAGGGTGCTTCTGTATGCAGAATGGTTTAATGTACTGAGCAAAATTAGCAAGGTAGACGTTTTGACTG
Source organism: Urechis unicinctus (assembly GCA_034190875.2). Classification (NCBI taxonomy): domain Eukaryota; kingdom Metazoa; phylum Annelida; class Polychaeta; order Xenopneusta; family Urechidae; genus Urechis; species Urechis unicinctus. The sequence goes on along the minus strand of CM067352.1, from coordinate 33,893,714 downwards.
GACATTTGATTTGCTGGAGAACAACGGCCAATAAAACAAGCTGATAGGCACACGGCGTCTGCACATCTGCGTCAGTAACCTAGCACAAAGTTGATTTGTATAATGAACCATTTACAAAATTAAATCATGTGAAACGGATGTCATCAGAAGTTGTCCATTGCAAATATATCACCATCCATCTTTTCAAAATTGCTCGGTTTTGCATTTTTGATCGACTAAATAGGTGTCAAAATAAGCTGAGTGAACTAAGGCGTTATCAACGTTGAAAGGCGCCCCCTCCCCACCTACAGGATGTCTTTGTTATACAGCTTCAGCACGAGATGTCGGCAGACTTGACATCAGACGTTGTCCTATGTAACATTGGGATGATTATCAGATATAGCAAACTATTCAAATGTCGTGCTTGAAATTGTCCTTGTATTTATCGACTAGATGATGTTTGAGACACGTTGCGCCAAGTAAAATCGAGCTGCATATTTGGGTAATTCCTAAACGAGGAAATGATAAATCGCTGCTGATAGCGGGTAGTAAGCAAAACCGGATGCAACAAAAACCAAATGCAATTACAACACAAAGTATAACGACTGAAAACAGTCGCCAGCCAGGAAGAAAGTGACGGGTGTAATCAATTAGGCAGCAAACCAGCTTTATGTAAGCAAAAATACGGTAACAAATACGCCCACTAACTACCCATGTCGTTATGGCTGACACCTGACACCTGCAACAGGGTATCATCTTCTGCTTAACCTTATCTTACACATTAAAAATGCGTTTCAAATAGAATATAACAAGATTAATGGGTAAACTTTAAGCCCATTGTGAAATGGCGATATATACTGCATTACGTTTACATTGACAGTAACGCATATCACAGCAAAACCTCAATAGAGAATATGCAGACATTACAATAAAGCAATATTACCTGTTGTACAATATTCATCACCCCTATGCATAGGACAGAACTAGGACGTTAGGCAACTCGATGTGAAAATGCTAACACAAGTCAGATAAGTGTTATCTAAACATTGCTCCATATGAGGCTATTTAAACCAGTTTAGTCATCCAATGCAATATTTTGATACATGTGTCACACAACACTATATTACATGTTAAATTTCGTGGTATAAGATTATACGTTCTCCACGATGATTGGGTGGTTCATAGGAATCGTCGCCTTTCAATGCAACATTCGAATTCTTGTATCACTTGCAGAAGAAATGCGTGTCCATCATGCATAAAATACCGTGGATGAAGGTGTCCCTTAGTCGGCATTGTTCATCCATACTCGTTCAACTCTTTTGAAAAGTCATGAATTTTGCATGAAATTTACTGTCTCTGTTTGGCTTTGTGGTTACGTTTGTTCAGTCTGCGAAATACTTTCGGAATCAATGCGCATGCAAACCATTCACTAGTATTTCCTATCAATAACACAAAATAAATCTTTCGCGTATAAAATACGGGTCATATATGGATAAATAAACCTTAACTGCCTCCACAAAAGCCCTACAAATCCAGCATTTTTAACAACGGGCGAAAAATACAGGGTGTTGAAACGCCTGAGCATAGACACAAATTGTTGACGATAGTCATATATATAAACATAGTAATGAACATTCCTGTATAACTTAGTTCGAACGTAAAAAAAATGCACAATTCCAATAATTCGATTTCGCAAAGTAGCACCATAGCCATCATAACTGTGAAACTTTTGTATAAAAGGTGAATTGCGCTAATGCAATTGGCTTTTCGTAAATGGATAATGAGCGAGGACGGACTGGCTAGCTGCTTTCATTACGGACAAATGTAATCATGCCCAATTTATAAATAACGCACATCTAGATTTATTTGCTCAGACCAACGCCCGCTTTTGCATTGTAATTCCTAATAAATTTGCACATTATATTGTAATCAACGACTCGTTGTATGAGAATGTGAGTAAAAACACGGATGTTTGTAGAGAACTGTTTTCTGCAATCTAACAAATGCGTCATTAAAAAGTGGACTACGCTGCAGCTTTATGAAAATATCTGCAGCTAAATAGTGCCGACTGTTAACTTGCCTCACGAAAACAATCCATTATACTCAACCAATGTGTGTATGCTGTCTACTGATAACAAGGGTTGGCTTAGTATAGCAATGGTATGAACGTATGATTAATGCACTCCGGTGATAATTTGACAATATTTTCTGCGATAACTAAGACATGTCTTTCTCTGCTGAATAGCATACGACTTCTCAATTGACCGCCCCCGAATCTCGTAAACGTTATCTTCCTTGTTAGGCACTGCTTCAATTATATTTTTATGGGCACTGTTGATATCGTGTTTTATATTTGATTAGGAAAGAAAGGGTAATTTTGTCGCCATTTGCAACATGTAATTATAAATAGATATGAAATTCTAAATATTAGCACATTAGCAGCACGAGGTAAGCCGGTTCAGTCAAATGCATGCTAATTCATAAACAGCATAAATTCAATGTCTATTGCACGACAAAACAATTGTAGTTTGGTCAAAATTCAACTGCCTTCCATATTGCTGGAGATTGCCGAACATTCTTTATGCAGCTTTTGACATCAAATGCAGGGACCAGGAAGTTGACAATTGTTGTTAATATTGGGGAAGCCAGCATTGATAAATCCGGGAGTATTGATCGGCACATGTTCAACAATCTCCATTAATAGACAAAATATTGAAAATTCGTCACTTAATAATATCCTAAAATCAAATTATTATTCTATAAGATTTGATGTATCACCTTGCTTCTTCTTTTTCTAAGACCGAGCGATACTTCCTTATACAGGCTTGATAAAGTGACCGCGAAATTATTTATAACTTCATGTTATTTATATAGCAAGAGGTGCTACTATATGTAACATAAAGCTTTAAGTTGCGTATAGCATAATCGTCTTTAATATGTTGACACAGGCTGTCTGCAAACAGCAGATCCCTTTATATGTAATTTATGTGGTGTAATATTAATGAAATAAATTGTGATTGTTATAATGCTGCCACTAAGAAGTCAACAAGAAAATGGTAAACGGTATAAAATGTCAGTTTAGCAAATGTGGACAGGGGCCCATAATTTTACGAACGCAGGTAGAACAATTTGTCAAAGTTATGCTGCAAAGGAAGAAAAAGCAAGTTTCACAAGGGATGATACAAACAACATTGTTCCAGTTTAAACCCCAGGTAAATACAACGCCATAGGTACTAAGGTAAGTGACCAGAAGGCAAATTGTCAAACATTTCAAACTACAAAGATTTATCGAAAATAGAATTACTCAACGAATTTAATATCTTATAATATTCACATACAATTTCTCCTTGTGCTACACAAACAACGTAGTATTGCAATAGGACGGTACAATATTGCTTTGGATAATCAATGCATGGCTTAAGCTCCGCTACATATTTCGCCTGATGATTATTGCATCATCTTCAGTGCTTGCTTCACCGGTCCGTCATTGACATTTATTCTCGGTAACAGTGCCGTCGGTGTTTTGCCTGTCGAGTGTGTCACCCATGAGTCATGCAACGTCCGCTGGGCGTCTTATCACTGGTAATCAAGCTGAAGTGATGAATCTATACAGTAATAAAAAGACATCAGTGATCATCATTTTGCTGGTGCAAATTTGAGGGTGACTATGACATTATTAATGTATCTGAACAGTTGTTATGCACCATGTATCGAAAACTGAAGTTCAGTCTATACGGCTTCGACTATTAAATGTGCAAGAAAACCCTCAGTTTACCAACGGTCATTTGGCTTATTTACACCCTCACAAATCTAACAAATCTGAAATTCCCGAGTTTTATTTATATTCTCAGGGTGTGCCAGCTGATTCGTGGTAGCGCTATTGAACATCATTTATTATCAGCCCAATTTAATTTGGTGTTAGATTTGCAATGTTGTACTGGGATTCTCGAAAATGATAAGTCCTGAATTTGGCTGAACGGTGCATGTATCCAGAGTAGAATGGAGGATACTATATCAGTTTGCTGTAATTCTGAAAGAATAGTGGAATCATGCGAATGGACCGGGTGTAATGCTGGCGCTGTAGCGAGATGAAGGCAGCAAATTTAAGTCTTAAAAACATTTGCAACTCACCTCTTACCTCTAGTTTTTTTTTTTCTACTGCGTGCGCATGAGGCTACTATAAGTTATGCTGTTACAATCCGCATTATTACACACAAATTCTCACTCAATGCTGATTGGGTCATTTATGAACTCTATCAACAATCGGGTTGGTGATTTGTTTTGGACCGCAGGGTGCTGGTGGCTTGCGTTATGTGGAGCATACTAATGACTGAGTAGAATGGGTTTTATCGGGGTGAAGACGAGCGCATCTGGACAGTCGTAGTGTTTTCTACTTGTTCTCATCTTCTTACTGACTAGCTATTCAATCAAACTTTTTAAAATGTATCCACTGCTGAAGATCACACTGATCTTTCTTGTGCCTCCTTCGTGGCTATTCAGAGGAGTTTTCCATTTTTGCCCTATCAACGAGAGTAAGAATATAGAAACGTACCAGATGCACACTGAGGAACACTGCCGGATTAAGTAAGTTTTGAACTTTGAACAATGGAACCGGTAGCAGCCACATGTCTAATGCTTGCTCTACGTCCACCCTCTTGCATGACTAGGAGCATAATTTAGTCAACTACATCCACAAGCATTGGAGAGGCAAAAAGGAACAAAAGTGGCGCCGCTAGAGGGTGGGGTAACACATTCTAATGCCTACTGCAAGATAAACACAATAAAATGTACGTGTCCAATTATTATATTATCAACGAGTGAATGGTATTAACTGATAAAACCCAATTTTGCGTCCACGGTTTGTATCAAAACAAACCGCTACTTCTGACGCATTAGCAGATTAGTTAAAGACGAGCACTCACACATGGCTGTCATACAGTTGCTTACATCATAACATAACGCTATATCGATAGTCCAAACATATCGAGATTTCTGCGTACGCATAGTACGGTATGATAAGTATTATAGATTTCATATATAATGCAGTCATTATTTGTATCCTTACTGCCTTTCTCTGTCACACTTGCAACGTTATTTCATAGAATTGACAAGCACAAGGGACCGCTGTGGACATACAGCCTGTCATCTATTGCCATAACAATGCCGAAAAATGTTATATCACAGTTGAGCAACACTTAGCAATCTCTTTCAATTGCAGCATTGCTTATTGGCATTCATGGTACCACTAGCAATCAAAGCTAGGGTGATGTCATTGCAAATGACCTAACACATAAGTTAATTCATTCCAGTCTTGGCAGCTGTATTACTGCAAAAATGCATTTCCATCAGTGATAATTATGGTTGCTTCAATGCCATCTAATATATCCGGGGGTTTAACGAAATATATGTTTGCTTCAACGCATTATATAAGCCAAAACTAAACAAATGAAACCAAACTATTTTTCGACAATTCAATGACGATGGATGGGCGTGATTGTGGCGCTTGGGCAGCTCCTCACCCGTACGTGCCAGAACCCATTAGGTACACTAAGTACATTAGGAAAGGTGCCACTGTGATATCAGTGAGACATCAAGCCAGAGGTAGCCTCTATATACATCATTTCAATAGAGACGGGCCAAACTTGATGATCGTGCAATAGCAGTTATCACGGTGGTGACGTCTGAGATTGCCGTTAATGTAAAATATAATCCGAGACCTTACAACGCAAACATCCTGAATAATTGATGGCAAATGGGGTAAGGTTTTATGGCGATTATGAAAGTCATTGGAAACATTCGAGGGTTATGATTACTGTCTTCATCGCGTTAGTTGATGAAAGTATTGCATCGCAAAGGTCGTTAAGGCCGTTTTATTTACATTTAAGGAGCGCTAAAGCACTAACGCTGTTGACTAGGTCATAAAAGGAATCAACATAGATCACGCGGTGTTTGTCACAGTCTCGCCGGACGAATCATCCCAATTGCTTCTCATGCATAAATGAAGACAGCTGGTTGAGGCGGACGGCTCACCTGCAGCCCCTTGGGGCAGCGTCTCTGGCTTATGAGTAACCGGCCACTGCCTGAAAAGCCCAATGCAACAGGCCAGTCAGCTACTAATGCACGAATCACTGGCTAACTGGCTTTGCTGACATGGCATAACGTGGCTGATCATCTGATGAAAGCTCATAAGTAACGGCGACGTGAACAGGTGTCGCAAGCTCTGTTAATTAAACATATCTAAGGGGTCACAAATGGAACCGCCGACTTTCCCTCGACATCTCTATCCCACGGACATGTCAATAACGAGCGTTTGATGTCCATATTTAATGATCCGATACGCATCTACCTTACTCTCTATATCGCATAAATTTTACACAATTTGCGTACAGTTATTACAATAGCAGTTAGCGTATTAAGCTATTCCAAGTTGGAATAGCTC
>CM067352.1:33857296-33882296 GCA_034190875.2 Urechis unicinctus | reverse complement strand
GGCACGAAAGGTTGGATTTATACATATAAATTAGTGTCTTGACCTTTCGTGGACGACCTTTTGAAGACCAAACCAGAAATAACAACAAGAGTTTTATTCGCATTAAACTATTTTATTGAAACAATTATACTATACCGAATAAATTATTGATAATAAATGATAGCAAAAATGTACTACAAAAATTTGTCCATGAATGGTTGGAGTCTACGAATGGTTGTAAACGTCACATATATATATATATATATATATATATATATATATATATATATATATATATATATATATATATATATATATATATATATATATATATATATATATATATATATATATATATATATATATATATATATATATATATATATATATATATATATATCTCTATATATATATATATATATATATATATATATATATATATAATCGGGGCTTTACGCTCTTTACGGCTTCTAGTAAGCACTACACAGCGCTTATATTAGTTTGCTTATATTTCTCGCACCGGTATTGACAAGTCTTTCTGTTACAAAATATCACAGAAAGAACCCTGTTCTAAGATTGCACTGAAGCAATCATGTTATGAAAGGAAATGTATTCATGAATAAGGAGGCAGGTGCCAAAACCTCTTGTCAATAATTGGAGGTGCTAACAAACGAACATTATGCTATAGAAATTTACAAGTGCTTGCTCATTAGAGTTTAAATGTAGCTTCATATTCGTTGCATATTGACGATAAGCGGCAAACCTGTCCATAACTCTAAATGCAACTATCGTCTTTGACAGGCATACAAGGAAGTGTTCTGTATTTATGTGCGCCATTACTCTACACATAAAATAAAGCTGTATTCTAATCAATGCATCCAGACTGTTAAACACATTGCTGAATTAGTATTACATCAAAGTTAAAGCATCACTTGCATATCGGAAGTGTGTCTACTTGATTGAGAAGCGCAATATATGAGATATATCCATAAATGCGATAAATACAGTTAAGTTGGATAGTAGTCCTATTGAAATGTATATATTACAAGATTGCCAAAATTATCAAATTACACCACATTCCAAAATAATCAATACACATTCCCATTGATTTTACACACACACACACACACACACACTCACACAAATATATATATATAAATATATATGTATATATATATGCATATATATATATATATGTATATATATATATATATATATATATATATATATATATATATATATATATATATATATATATATATATATATATATATATATATATATATATATATATAATACATAATATATATATCTGATTCTTCTAATATATGTAGCTATAGAGTCATCATACTGCATAACTTTTACGACTTTGCCGAAGAAACATCATTCACCTTTTGCGACTTCGAAAATGAAAAGGTCCACAGTGAAGTGACTAAGCGATCGGTAAACTCAACCAATGTCAGAACTGTGCTTCCGAGAATAAGACCTAGAGCTCCACCGACGTCACAGAGTAGCGCGAGGAGGATCGTATAGGACGGCTTATCTGTGATTTCTTCTGAAGTCAGCTCAGACATGTAGACGTTAATCTGGGAAAACGATTCCTTAAACGTTTCCAAGGAAATATCGGTAAGGAAACGATCTGTAATGTACCCACTGAATGCATCGGACACGGCTGACGAGTGAAGAATGCTTTCGTAATGTAACTGATTGCACTGTTGGGGACAGATGCAGTCGGATTGAATTCCTTGTTGATACCAGCTACTCATGGCTTTATCCAGGCAAATGACTTTGTCGTAAACCGAACATGAGCGTTTGAAACCTAATAACAAAGTGATATTCGGATAATTCTCTGCATGTTCGTGCATAACATATATGTATATACATAGACATATAGATATGAAGACCATGTATCTGTGCTCGGAATAATCGACCTGCTGTTACTTCCAACCCATAACGGTGCTGCTTTTGATGCCAATGCATCGTGGTATGTTCTAACCTCCTTACCTTGTACCGGGAATTCACAGCCCATCCATTGCGTATTAGATAACAAAGTCTAATTAATAATCGGAATGAAGTACACGACTTACTCAAATGTTTGGTTGGCAGATAATGCACAGCGCAGCCACATTCCCTGTGCAAGAATGATGCTCTGCATTGCTCCAAGCAGACGCTTTGTCGGTAGGTTGGCTCATTCGCACAGTCCCCATAAGGGGCTGGTAACTTTGTGACCTGCAGATTGGTAGTATAACGAATTGCCTTAATGAAATGATATATCGAGTGTTGATTGTGATGATGCCTTTTCACTGGCATTGAATGTTTAGTAATATCAACATGTATATATACGTTTTGAATTGTTGTCGGAAACGCGACCAATTGGCCGATTGGTATAAACAGTCCATGCTGATCCAGGCCTGGAATCTCACTGTGCTCGTGGATCAGCAGCTGTAACACAAAATGCATAATACAGCGATTCATCGAGAGCGATTCAATTCAGTTCTCTCACGGTATCCCGCCCCAATACATGCCTCAATCCAATACTGGTTTGTTCCCGTGTCAGGTCTTGTATTAATGACTCACCCTGTATCCTGTTGCAGGTGAGTTCATCACCCCATAATCGGACTGATTTGAGAAGACAATCAGTTTTAGTCCGTAGGTAGACCCAGCACGCTCTGCGTACACACTCCCATCTGTAACAAGTTTATACATCAAAAGTGCTGAACGATTAGTCGGAAAGGTCTATAATCTTACCTTGATGTACACATCACGACATATATGGCTATTCTAACTCCATATCTAATGTGTAAGTGTGTGATACTTGCTTGAGTTAAACTGCTGACATATTCCAAGCGGTGTAAGTAAGTAAGAGACGTTGGCTGTGCAATCAATTCCGTTGAAAGTGCACTGCGCGTAAACAAAGGAAACCAAGTGACATATCTCTTGTTATGTTGTGTCCATCAGATTAATCACAGGTAGTAGCGAAACATTGTACGCATGTTGTCCCAAGTTGCGTGGACCTTACTGCCTTTGGGTAACCAGCTAATCAGATGGTAAATGACCTGCATGTCGCGGATCCACTCATCACTTCAAAGTGCATATATTTGTGTCAGTTAAGGAATGCTTGATAAACCACGTGGCATATCAACCCTCCCTGGTTTTGTAATCAGTGTAGACTAGTGTGGTGTTATCTTACTTCTGCGAGGTTACATTATCGCATTATCAGGTAATGAAGCAACTTTAATTCGACTTGGTATTGCATTTTGGTTTACTTCATTGAGTTGAGTTCATCTTTGGAACGATCATATTATATTTCAGACCATAACCTCCGTCTGATATGTAAGAAATAATCAACCCCTTGTCTTTTGATAATCAGCCGGTGCTCGCATTAATGACGTTCCATATTCTTGTGCCATTGTCTGATCTTTGTAAAATACATATATCCCGATACTTCATATCCGATAACAATCACGATAGCATAGCCTTTGACTTCATGGCAAGGTGCATTTCATCAAAATTCATCAAAATTCTGTTTTGAAAACAAATTAATCCACCGATTCTTTACTACGTTTAGTAATGATACAAAAATGCTGACCCTAGCTATGTTTATGGCCTTCAAAATTAGATTGCTTAATTTAGACGGTGCCTAACTTTTAACCCATACCGCACATGGGAGACGCTACAATGCGAAGCTGAAAAACGGGCGAGTTTGAGCGATATTATCAGATAACGGTGGGTTGCGCATGCGTTCTGATTGGTCCAGTTTACTATTCATTTGAAAACCTATGTAAACAAAGTTAATTAGCTGTTTCAATACGCCTTTTGTATTGATCTTCGATGAATTGGGGCTCATAGTTACATGAAAGGAATATAAACGAACCGTTTTAGAAGCTACACAAGAAAAGAAGCCAATTAAAAATTGTATCGCCGAAAAATGCATCTTTAATCCCGTTATTCCCCATATTATGAGCTTTTTGCATATCCCTTTGAGCGGAATATCTGGAAAGACTTAAAACTTACCATAGACATTTTGTCTTGCGACATCAACCGTATTTCTAAATCGAGAGCTGGGATATTGTGGTGAATCCAAAGAAGCGTGTCATTATCAGCGTCGTCTGGTTTGTATTCCTCTTCCACCCAGGGAGCATAAACTTGTTCCATGACGTCATACCAACCTATGGATCCGAATCAAGTCATATAAGAAGCAATATAACATAATTGAAGTTTCACATTTGAAAGACAAAATTCGTTCTGCACCCCAATATAAGTTATATCCTCTATCTTCTGCTTTCTCAACAACGCAGAATGGTGAAGATATTTTCTATACTGCCCTTGCTCTAACTGGTCCAACACATGCTGACAATAACTGGTTCAAGAGTTTTGTCGTGTCCAGTTTGTTAAAAAGAATGTAGCGATAATCATAGAAGTCGAAATATTACAGTGCAATGAAGACAGTTCTCGCACATTTTGGGGGTTACGAAATAAAGAGGCGAAAGATAACATTTATGCGTTTCTTATCATATCGCTATTGTTTAACAAGCATAAGTAATTTATATCAACATCAGTATAAGGAACAACCAAGTATTCTCGAAACAATAGAATAGTTGAATAGCTGTTTAAAGATTGGGGTAAATGAGTGAATCATTTCTTTTTATTTCGAATAAGATTTTGACGCCTTTGGTTAACATGATCAGCTGTGAGCATATAAGAGCGCTACAAATTATAGGTTCTAAAGGTAAATACATAAAAATGTTGTACTCACCTTCGTGCAATAAGGCTCGCTTGCTCATTCTGTTCTCACTGCAGAAAGTCACTGTCGGAAAGGGTACTCTTGCAAGTCTATTGATTTCCAAATTGACACTGGTTGGATAAGACAGAAAGTAACTTATCCTGCTTCTCAGCTGGTAAACCATGAATGCAATACCACAAAGGACAAGTAACAGCCAGACTCCTCGTCGCACCCAGCTGACTCCCTCACGGAACACATACTTAAATCCTACGATACTGACGCCATCAGCAAAATCAATCAACTCCTTTTTCCACATCGCCACTTCCTTTGTCTGGATTAGAACTATTATTAAAATGTGTCGTCACCTGTTTAACTAGAGTTTGATGATGACGATGATCATGATGATGATGGTGATGATACTTTCATAACAGAAAACAAAATGTTCTCTTCTTCGATATCCTATGCTGTACGATCCACTCACAGCAGGTGACGACAATGGTAGATGAGATCGATGGCATTGACTATTAATGTGGGGGTTATGGCTGCTACAGTCTGGGATCCTTAGCTTGTTCAGATTACTCTCTAGCACGAGTAAACACTGCCAACGATTAATGGCAGTTGTATCAACAGAAAGACTTCCGTAGCGTATATAAGACAAACATTGCAGGTTTATGCTGCATATATGATTGTGCGCATTATTGACCTATTATAATGAAAGGTTGTATAAACAGGCGTGTTATATGAAGATATATGCATGCATATTGGGTAACGGTTAACCCATATAGCTGTAGGTTGCATAATACATGTTACATGACCATAGATGTATACATAGAGACCGATTTTGGTGAAGTATGCAGGTAGTCGATCAATATATGTTGTAATTTTAGAGGATTGCCCATTAATTATTTGGTTGATTATATATATATATATATATATATATATATATATATATATATATATATATATATATATATATATATATATACCTAGAGACCGATTGTGTATATATATATATATATATACATATATATATATATATATATATATATATATATATATATATATACTATATATATATATATATATATATATATATATATATATATATATATATATATATATATATATATATATATATATATAGATATATATATATATATATATATATATATATCTATATATATCTATATATATATATATATATATATATATATATATATATATATATATATATCTATATATATATATATATATATATATATCAGGGAACCCGATAATATATACTATGTATACTAGCTAAGTCTAATATCTCTCTCCCGATAATATCTCTATCTACTCTCTCTCTCTATCGTGGAAGCTCTATCCTCACAACATTCATGTCTAAGAACGGTCTCTGACCTCGGGACAAGGTTGACATTTTTGACAAACAGCAAGGTAGCAATGTAAAAGACACGAATGTTATGAGATGGACGACCGGATGGTTATGTGTTTTGCGCATCAAATGACCAGGGTCGGATTTCATCAACGTAACAAGTCTTGTGTTACAAGCAAATTCAGTCTTTATATGTGACAGTTAATGCATACCTTGTCGGTATTGCTCAGATACTGCGTCCACAATTAATGGACGCGTAATATTAATGTTAGTGCTAATCACCGACATTATGGATAACATCGGTGCATATGTTTTTTATATCTGATTATGTATGTATATTTCATATCTGACTCATAATTGTTGCTTTAATGCCAACCTGTTGTATTCACGTTTTATATACACAAAATAAACTCTAAATTGGTAAAGTATAGCAATAATGGCACTATACAAGCAGATTGTTATCGTATTCGGTTGGTCATATTTGCATAAAAAAAAATAATGCTTACAGAAAGTAATTTTGTGCTGTTACACCTAAGTGGTCAATGATGACAGTACTTACGACCACGTGGTTTTATAAAACAAATTGTCTTCCCTCCATGATTGGTAAAAATACCCAAGCAAAACCGTGTCATTATTGTAACGATTGATAATTGTTTTAACAACATCATCGAACGTGGTTAATTGAAATGTTGTATAAGAAGTCATACAAGATTTTCCTGTTCCAGGTCATGACCAAAAGATTTATCCACAAGGGATAAAGGAATGTTCAATCTCAAATAAGATCAGAGTAATGCTTTCTGGAATAAGTTAAGGTGCTCCACTGACGCCACAGAGCAATAATGATATAAGATGACAGAGCTGTCATTTCCAATAAAGTCAACTCAGACATGAAGAAATCAATTCGAGAATACTCTTTCTGAAATGTACCCGGCGAGGTTACGGTGAAGTAGTTTCGCGTCATATACTCGGGCATGCCTGATAAATGCAGGTTGCGATCGCAATTTAATTGGACTGATGTTGACAAATGTCTGGTATCAGTGTTTCATTGTTTTATCGAGACATTTGGTATTCTCATAGATATAACATAAATGGTTGAACCCTAATTATCACAAATATAATAGCGGTTGTGGCTCAGCCAGAATCGCAATTTTGCACGGGCTTTTCAGACACGGTTCTTCGTAGCATGTCATAGAAATAAGGTCACGTTTCACGCCGTGTGACCCCGGATGCGCTAGCAAACAGTCAGGTTCACGCAGCGCCACATGCCATCAGAGTTTTTTCTTGGTTAGCGCCTCGCCGTTAAAAAAAAAAAGCTTTTGCTACAACATCCACTTTCAAATTCGAGTTATACAGCTCAGCATTATATTCACATTCAACAGTCTATATAAATGGAGTCCACACACCACAGTGTTAATAAGGCAGGAAGCAGACAGGCTGGCTTAATACCGTACAGACAGGGCAAACACTCGATGCTCATAGCTGTTGGTTCTCTCCAAGACCGCTTAACTACAAGATAGTCCTGCCACAATTAAACAACAAGATAGTATAATTCCAGTTAGATACTGCTTCAGCTACCACCAATTAGACAAACGCTGCCTCATCTCAAATTACCCATTCAAACAGTCATGCTCTATGTGTCACATAAACACCCAACAGTCAAACCTTGCTCATCAGAAAATTTCACAGCCCCACTAAGCTCTCAAGCCCTGTCAAACCCAAAACCGATAGGCTATTAGGAGGCAATAACAGACCTAACCAATAACTTATGGTTTCTATCTTAATTTCTAAGGGGAAGAGGTTTCATTTGTCGACATAATTGCTAATGCAATCCACAGCAACTCTTGGAATCCTTTCAATTAACTCCTTCGCCGAATTGCAAAAAAAATACTACTTGGAAAAAGAACAACCCAGCAAATTTAGGTTCCTTCTCGACCTTTATGAAAACACGTCGGTGAGCAGCAACATTGCAGATCTTGATGCCACAGCCAAGCATGCATTTTACCTTTTTTTTAAATAATCACCGGGGCTTATCTATAGCTGAAAGCAAAATATCTTATGCTTTCCATCTCATGCCTCTGTACCCATCCAAGAACCACCTGATAGGCTTTCACATTAATGGGTATAACTATAACATATGCCTTCCCATGGGTTGCTCCGCCTCGTGTCAAATATTTGGAACCTACTCCTGTGGAGTTTTGTAGATTCTGCAAAATAAGCTTTGGTTCAGCAACGTTGCCAATTCAACCACACTGCGCCAACATACCTCACCACATTCACCAGTTTCTGGGAATAGTTAGGTGTCTCAATCGCACCACATAAAAGAGTTGACATCGAGATTGATTCAGTCACCATGATGTCGATGCTACCGCAATAAAAATCATTTCCTAAAGTGAGGTCATTAAGGCACTTGTGAATAAAAACCAAGTAACAAATTATAATTCCTCGGTAATTTCTTCCTGACATGACCTTCTTTGGGCGACAATACGACCTCATAATGGGTGTTAGCAAACAAGCACTTCAAGTGTGACTTTCCAATCTTCAATTTTGCCAATGTTAAACTTTCATAAAACATCTGTCAATTGTCAACTCACATGACATACATTTTTTTCTCTGATGCTTCCAAAACTGAATTAGGAGGCGGCATATTGCGCATGGATTCAGGGTTTTGGCCAAACTCGTGCAAGGTTCTGACATCACAATTCTGGAATTCTATCTTGTCTTTACTCTCCTATCACATTTCTTGTGATAACCAAGCAATAGTTACCATCGCAAACAGTCTTTAAAATGTCTGTCTCCGAATCATGTAAAATACCAGGCCATTCATTTTAATCTTGCTCAAGCACCACATCACAGTCTCAGCAGCTCATATATCCAGTGCCAACCATATTTTATGTGATATATAGTCTCGTCAACAGGTGGCACCATCTATGCTACGCCAGTTTGGATGCCACCCAGCCTTCTACCTTCATAACTACTTCAATCTCATGTAAATTAACTTAAACAATCCTCGCTAAAACAGTACCTCGACCATAGAAATTGCCTGATACATTTTACTTCTATTCAACTAAACGTTGCACTATTCATCTCTCACCTTCATCAGTCGGTCAATATAGGTCGGTTAGCGCCTCGCCGCGACTTTCTCCCTTTATTTGTTAATGTTTAATAGCCTCATCCGAGGCGATTTCGAGCCACTATTTCCATTTTCTAATGCACAAGCTGTAATGACATATGGTTAGCTTTATGTGAGAACGTAGATCGGATCATGCGGTTAAATGGTAATTGCCAGACCCCCCACTGAATAATTTGTCAGCTACGTTGCAGTTGTTGTCTTCCTGAGGCAATTTGATAGTATACATGACATGTTCAATTAGGTGCGGGGAAACCGACCCGGTTGCTTCCTTTCTTATATTGCCACCAAGTCAAGTGCGTTTTCTACACCCAGCTGTTTAACAAGGTTATTAGCAAGTGCTTTGTAACTTGATCATTCGTTCGAGAAATGGTGAAATACCCACACATGCATTGATCGCCCCAGATGGCAACTCCACATATAACGCTCGACTGAGCGAGAACTTAGGATATCAAGTTAGAGTGCCTGTATTTATCTGCGTGTAATAATCAACTAATTATTCCTTCCAGATGAACATTTGGCGACATTGATGAACCTGATATGATTAAATGGTTGCCTGCTGTGGTGCTTGTGGAGGGAATGGGAAGGGATGGCTGGGGATGTGAATGGGGTTAGAGTTCTTGATACTGTCAGTATAATAATTAACTGGTGTTGCCCCGTTATGCCGGTCCCCTTGAACAGTGTGTATGTATAATCCCTTCTCCCTTCATTTGTTAATGTTTGATTGCCTCGTCCGAGGCAATTTCGAGCCACTATTTCCATTTTCTAATGCACAAGCTGTAATGACATATGGTTAGCTTTATGTGAGAACATAGATCGGATCATGCGGTTAAATGGTAATTGCCAGACCCCCCACTGAATAATTTGTCAGCTACGTTGCAGCTGTTGTCTTCCTGAGGCAATTTGATAGTATACATGACATGTTCAATTAGGTGCGGGGAAACCGACCCGGTTGCTTCCTTTCTTTTATTGCCACCAAGTCAAGTGCGTTTTCTACACCCAGCTGTTTAACAAGGTTATTAGCAAGTGCTTTGTAACTTGATCATTCGTTCGAGAAATGGTGAAATACCCACACATGCATTGATCGCTCCAGATGACAGTTCCACATATAACGCTCGACTGAGCGAGAACATTCCCTTTGGTCATTCAACTAGAATGTTTATAGAAAGGACGTTGTACATTCTGTCTGTATGATCTAGCAAAGAAACCTTCAGCCCTTGAACCCTTTTCAATACCATGCCTAAAACAGTTATTATATCATTCTAAGAGCCACTCTTTAAATCTACAGCTTTAACTAGATGGATTTAATGTGGAAATATTGTCGTTCTCTTGAGTAGCTGCCAGATTAAAACAATCGAACAGCGAGGTCATTAGCACAGGTAGAGTTCACATTTCCACTTGGAGCTGAGATGGTAATTTGCCCTTTTGACATTTACCTCCTATTCAAAAATTCAAATTTAATAAACCGTCCTCTTCACGCTTGTAAAACACCACAACATAAATAGCTAAGACCAACGCATAGATAGCTCGTGATGTTGAGGCAAGAGGGTACCTTGGTCATAGTTGAGTCACGACAAGAGGGTAGCTTGGTCATAGTTGAGTCACGATAGGTGGGTAGCTTGGTCATAGTTGAATAACGACAAGAGGGTAGCATTGTCACATTTGAATCACGGCAGGAGGGTAATGAGATTATGAATGAATCACGGCAGGAGGGTAGTTGGATCATGGTTGAATAAATCTCAGATAATCCTAAACTGAGGCATCATGAACATGTTGTTGTCGTTACCTAACATTATGTAAGCCTTGCCTACATCCAGCTGCTATAATGTGGGCAGCAACTTTTCTTCGGGCTTATAATCGCCTTTTCAACCTCCGCGTTAAACTGCCAATATATGCTGCTAATGGCCTCGCTTCAACCTTGTTAAACCAGGTTAGTATTACTGTGGCTTCGGAATCATTAACACGTAAGAACAAAGTACTGCTACCCGTACAGAAGGTGCATACACAAAGCCTATTTAGTACATTTATCTGCCACCCATTAAACATTACTGGAGTGTTAAGTCTGTGCACTACCGGTGCCAGGATTGTTAGGAAAACAATACTACGATTTAGGGTGCTTTAGTGCTGTACCATGCGTACTATAAGAATAGATCATTCAAGTTGGTCCAGATAAGCAATTTTTTATGCACCAACAGAATTAAAACGCATTTGCCCGTTGCAATATCTGATGAAATTCTGCCATAATTTGGTAACTTGGAAACACAAATATCACAGCAGCGTAATGCTCCGGGGTGGCACCCTACTAATTCATTTCTTTGATTCATAGCACAGAAGTATACTAGATTATAGCGGAGGACCACTGAGTTATGCAAATGCATTAAGTGCTTTGCATTTTTAGGGATCATGCTATCAGCGGATGACTATTTGCATAATCGAATGCAAAACTATAATCCGTATAATAGAATCTGTAGTGAAGTAGAACATGTAGTGTCGGAGTAAATGTAATGAAAGAGAACATGTAGTGAAGGGAATCATGCAGTGAAGTAGAACATGCAGTGAAAGAGAAAATGCATTAAAGGATAACGAGCAGTGTTTTGATTATACATGCTTATTACATAGGTAAGATGTCTTAAGTGAAAGTTTTCGGATTGATTCCGCACAAGATAAATATAGCCCAGTGGTGTGTTTTCTTCCTAACTAGCAACAGCAAACAATTAATAAAAGAGCCTCTTTGATTATCTAAAGGTTTAACCGAACGAGACTATAATACATAATTATAACACCCTTGTCACCCTTTGTGTTAATTATTTTATTACAACTGTAAAATTTTATATTCATTCCAAGGAATGAAGAATCCGAAATCACAATAAACTTTCTCTCTCCACCTAGCAAGTGTGGACCCGATGCATTGAATATGAATATCTAAGCTAAGTTATCATTATAAAACAGGTCCGAGTAGTAATTTTGAATTGCTTTTTGGCGTCCGAATAAAGCGAATACGGATAATCTTCATATTGCAATCCTAAAATATTCGACATAATCCAAAAAATAATAACCTAGAATTGTCGGAGATTTATGCGCATATTGTATATGTGCTGCATATAGCCTCTTGATATAGCTGATTTAAAACAATACACATATATCAGGGAAAGTTTTGCGGTTTTTCTCCACACATCACGGGGTAGCAACGGTGGGACATGAAGTTTCCAGCGATATCAAATAGCAGGGATGATCGTAAAGCAGCCTAGTGCTTGCATTCCAAGCAATAACATACTCGGTTTGTTAGCTGTAACTTGCTGAGCCGATAGGTAAAGGATATTACCAGCTACCATGGGTGATGACGACAGCAAAGGAATATGGTGAACTATATCTAACGTTTGTGACACAGTCCACGTGTGGTGAATGATTATTAAATCAATAATAAAAACGACATGGTGTTTCGTAGGCATCATGGTATATATCCTCTGACAACACTAACGGGATATTTTACAGGTCAGACCAGGAGCATCATTAGTTGTGTGGTGCATCAGTTGTCTATATACGCGTAAGCTGCTGACATCAATCATCATGATTTATTTCCGGAAAAAAACCAGTAGTGTCAATGAATTGCGGATGCGAGAAACACACCTAATTGCCAACGCATGCGGAGCCGGGCAGCCCATCCAAGTACAGAGCATATTACACGCTTTTTGCTATACTATTTGTCTCTAATGCTTGTTCCGATTTAGGGACTCTTAGAGAGATAATGGGCCCTTTTGATAATATATTCACACCACAGCATATGTCTGTCACTGCAAGCGTCGGTTATAAGTCTTAAGACCGAAACAGGGCACATCTATCATTCCGTATGTCCTATACAATTCAAAGAAAGCAAAAAAGCGGTGCATAATAAGCACGCTGTGTATTCTAATATGCAATCGTCAGAACAGTAGGGATGAACTCGCATTTGTACTTCTTAAGCTTGATTATGGTCTACAGGGAGGGCTGCAGTATCAACTTACCCAGTTTTGAGTATATTGAATAGCCTGTTTTATATCCATCTTACAATTTCAGATGATAATGATCAGGTAGACGTTGTTGACATATTGAATAATAAATTCATCTCGGGACGAAAAGCGACTACCGTTACCAGCAATATTTATTACCATGCTATCAATTCGGGTAGAGGCAGCACACATCTATATTTCTTGCTCAAGGCTCAAGTTCTACAAACGATGGTAGGAGTATTTCAAGCGTTATAAATAGTTATCCATAATGCATTGTGCGAGTTTATAAGATATGTGTCCGCAACATAAAGGTACTGTTATGTTGGATGATACGACAGCTACTCATTTCAGGTATCTTTTTACAATGTAACACAGAAAAGGCGAATAGAGAATAGTTTTATCTTGAGCTATCGCGTGTTCACTACTGGATGAATGTAACATATGCACAATTATATTCATTATAATTCTACAGCATATAATAGTTAACGTATACCTAAAGAAAATTAAAACATGGTAGCATTGCTGTCATCGTTCACTGATTCCGTCCTGCTGCATTGGGCCTCAAGTCATGTGAAGTTTTAATCAAATGAGAGTTTGAACATAAGCATGTGCATGCATGTCTGTAATGAAATTATGACGCATTATTTTATCAGCCGACAAACCGTCCATGTGCGTTTGCATATCACTTACTCGGGCAATCTGTGGCAGTAGTGTATTGTGTCATGCTAGTTGCTTTAGTGCCTTCTATGAATGGTTTCAATCGAGTACATCACTTCACAGTTACTGTTGAGAACAAGACCGAGAGGGACGCGAGGAAGATGGAAGACAAAATGAGATGGTTTGAATTGATATATTGTTCCCCATTTGTCGGTTATGGATACTAGTTACTCTCGTAATAAGTGGTATATGCTATTTAATACTATTTACCAAGTCTTCACTTGCACGATAGATATTCATCACGCATGTAGCAATAGACCAACAACGGACACGACGGCCAATCTAAATATAATGGTAACACCCGTCATAAATGTGCACGAAAGACATCAATAAGTTGGAAAATCATATCTTGGTTAATGCTTAACTACAAGGAACATCTGATAACGCCGCACATTCAACACGAGGAGTAATAAGCCAAGTGTTTGGAAGCGTACACTGGATATCGGAAGTAATACAACATAATAAGCCTGATATTGGCGAAGATCAGTATCGTGTCGGGGCATCTTTAAACTTAAGTCCACTCATAAGATTGCGCTTGGCTAATGCGTTTTAACACAATCTTTATGTAGGCAGCGTTTGATCAGCAAACTAGAAAAATGCAGATTATGGATCCAGAAACGCTGATCAAAAGGGATATTCAAGTTTCTTCGAAGCCATGGTAGTTCTCGTTCACCGATGCCCGTAATATCAATACTCTGAATGATCAAGTTAGCACTCATATTAATGCGTGGTTGTATTCACGCATTGCTGGAATCAAACGAATCCCTATTAGGTTCGCGCCATATTAAACTGCATACATGTTTTGCCCAGTGCACGAGAGCCATCGGATCGTGTAAACAAGATACAGTATCAAGTTGTTTTTGCAATCTGCCAGAATAGTCCATATATGCAAAGATAAGCTGAGACCATGATTTGCGCTGTAGACTGTTAACGCTTTTCTATTTCAATTGAAACGATACGATGCAATCCATAAACTTGATTGCTATGTTCCGACAGATGCGTCGATTGATAACCATGAAATTACATAGTAAACAGCTATGTTGGCAGTCCATTGCAATTATATCATCAATAATCCTAGAAACAATTCTCAGAATGACTCTTTTTCTTCTGTGTGCTCACTGCGGCGATAAAAGGCGTGTATCGGGACGATGGATGTGAGTTGCTTGCACCAAAGTATCAAACGTGAAATTAATCATTGCATCAGCTCAAATTCGGCAGCGGCTGGATAATATACCCAAGTACCTACAACACCTTAACGAGCTACTGACTAATAGTATTTTACTATCGAGTTAGCTGATCAACGAACGAAAATAAAACTAGTTATGCATGCATGAATAATTGAATTTTCTGCATATGCAGGCTTCAATGTCAATTGACTTGCAAATGCTTAATAATGAAAATGTCTTATCAGCTAAGAAGTGAAGATAAATTGCATGTTAATATACAACAGATCTGTACACCAACTTGCAGTTGAGCAATGTATTATGGCATTCAAAGAAATCACCAATCCACAGGAGTTATTCCTGCGGAAGCCCCAATTTAATTACTATGGTGTTACTGAGTCAATGTAGATACATCCTAGCGCAATGGACACGTGTTATACCGCTGTATTGATATATTTGTCGCCATCTATATGTAATAAGCGGCAAATGCATCGTGTCCCACCTGTCATTATATAATACTTGCTATATATCTGACATTACTTCTGTCACCTTGGTGTAGTTCAAAGTCACCTTTCCCACATAATCCAAAGTGCTTGTGTAAATGATGCCCATGCAAATATCAACCACACAAATCAATCTCAGCGGAGGCCTTATGGATACATCAGTTAGCTTGAAGAATTCGGCGGACTTGTAGGCTCCGCAAGTGGCATTTTCTACATTATTTTTGTAATGTTAACAAATCATTCCTATAATTGTTTTGGTCACAAATCATTCCAGTTATTTTGTTAGGGTTATAAATTTAGAATGAAGTCGCTTACAGTTGAGAAAGCGCGTTAATCCGTTACCGAAATGATGAGAATCACAATGTTGCTGGACGTCCAGTGTGCGGCCAGACAACTCGGAGGTTAGAAGCCAATGGCAGGTTTTATGTTAACGGGAAAAATTGTTTGACAGCACAACTATTATATCTTTGACGAGAACAAGCGTGAAGCTCCAATGAATATATTGAACAAAATTGTAATGGCGTGGTGTCACCAAAAGCAGAAGGTCATAAAGCTTCTGAATTCCGTCAGTCAAACTCGTGAACAATGTTACCACTGATAATGTTTTGTGGGATGTGTCAGCCGGACAGTGGCCACCTTGCATACCAGCTTTAATTAAAAAACATTAGTAACAACGCGGTGTACATGACACTGAAATGTCAATGAAAACACCCTTACTCATAAGTACATATGTAATGTTCATGATTTACTGCCTGAGGGGGTGGGATATCGTCCTACCTTAGTAGGGCTTGGATATCGTCCTACCTTAGTAGAAACACAAATCGTACAATACTGAAATTCTATGCGAAGCGTCGAGACCAAGCGGTGCCCAAGACGTGAGATTTTAGTGTTATTCCTTTTGTGTCTGGTATATACAATTTTTACAGCGTCGAGAGGTATCACTAACGGAAGTGTTCAGGCAGATCCACCGTCAGAAGACACTATTACAAAATATTGCACAGCTAAATGAGAAGACAGTCCCAGCGATACATCTCGTATACCACCTGCACAATGCGGTGGTGAAGCTGAGTCAGAGAGATGGATGTGCGCTACTTCTACCTAGATGTCCCGCCGCGGTTTCTTTATGATACTATGGGGCTTATAGATTTTGCCATGGATATCAAAATAGATCATTAATTGTGCTTCAAATGCTCATATTCTTTTCAAGCTTGTTTACATTGAGAAGATATGTGTGTTATAAAGGTTAGGAACCTATGGTCATAATGGTGCAGAAAATGTTCATAGCAAAGGATTAGTAACCGAATATCTAGATACTCTGAAACGCCAGAACCGGATATTCATGCATCGTTTATGGCATCTTGCCGCCACGTGTTTCATTCCAATCAGCAGGTATGTAGATATGTGAGATATCGGGAAAATTAAGCGGAATGTCTCATAGCACAAAACGGTGTCACAAAGGCTATATGAGGCAGTGTTAATTGTCAAGCGTGATTTGATTGCTTTTGATAGAGTACAGGATCCACTTGGGTCAACTTATACTTTTCCGATAAATCACACAGCACGTAATAAATAGATATATGGCAGGCAATAATATTAAGGAGTGTTATACAATAATTACGGGAGTTTATTGATGTACTCTCATCATTAGTTTTGGACCAATTATGTAATATGTTGCATTTAACACGCATGAGGTGCCTTCATTTGCAAAAATGTTTTTGATTTGAGGTATACATGTAAATTCCCATCAGGCAGCATTATGGACGTTCTGGCTTTTTGCCAGGGCTGGATGCATCTTAACTCGCTGTTGATATCCGCGTGATGCATTGCTTATGCATTTGTCTAAATGAGCTACATATGCGAAGCTGTGCATAGATCTGTCATAAAATCAGACAAGTAGAGGCTTTTGCATATCAAATGGGGCAATCTGTGACAGTGGTGTTTTGTGTCATACTGGCGTTGGTATTGCACTAGGAAGAAACCATGTATATCAGTTACGAGTATTGGTGGTTAGGATAAGATTTATTAAATATAATAATATCAGCACATCACTGCTCTATCGAGATGATTTAAACAAGGTATAAAGGGACTAAGATATAAGTTTGCTGTTGTTTGTCCTTAAGCAGCATATACCAACGTTTCACATCAACACTCTATGGGTGCTCAATGACCATGGCTCTTATAATTTACTAAAATAATTACTCGAACCTGGGTACCTTGCGGAAAATATGCATAGAACATTTGAAGCCACTGTCATAACTTAAGATGTGCACAACCACAATGTATTCGTTATGCGTCAGTTATTCAATATAAAACTGCAATGTTACTGATCGTGTTAAAGCAAACGTTGCATCTCACGAACGGAAAGTTGTTTGGGTCGTTCTCGGGACCTAATCAAAGAACTTGACTCACCATTTGGCTAACAACCACATACATACAAATCCGGAATAAATATGTATATACACCTTTATATATATATATATATATATATATATATATATATATATATATATAGAGATATATATATATATATATATATATATATATATATATATAGATATATATATAGAGATATATATATATATATATATATATATATATATATATAATATATAAACATATATATATATATATATATACATGTATATATATATTAATACATAAATACATCAATATAATATGCATATATATATACATATATATATATATGTAAATATATATATAAGATATATGCATATGTATTTATATATACATCAACATACACATGATATACAAATAATATATATAGTATATATATATATATATATATATATATATAAAGGGCTACATATATATATATTTATATGTATATATATATATATACATATATATACATATATATGTATATATAGATATATATATATGGATATATATATAGATATGATAGATAGATGATATATATATATATATATATACATATATATATATAGATATATATAGATATAGAGAGATATAGACTGAGGGACTCTATCGAGAGAGAGAGAATTAGAGAGAGAGAGAGATGAGAGAGATCCGAGGAGAGAGAATCTCTCGAGGAGAGCGAGGAGAGAGAGAGAGAGAGAGAGAGAGAGAGAGAGAGAGGAGAGAGAGAGAGAGAGAGAGAGAGAGAGAGAGAGAGAGAGAGAGAGAGAGAGAGAGAGAGAGAGAGAGAGAGCGCTCTACATCGATGCGTAGCAAGAATTCACATCCGGAATAAATATGTGTACATACACCTTTATATATATGTATGTATATATAAATATATATATATATATACACATATATATAAACATATATATACATATATATGTATGTAAATATATATATGTATATATATGTATATGCATATATATTTACATATACATCAACATATACATATATACATAAATATATATATATGTATGTATATATATAAAGGGCGATATATATATATATATATATATTGATATGTATATATATAAATATATATATATATATATACAAATATATATTTGTATGTATGTATCGATATATATATAGAGAGAGGGCGCTCTACATCTATACGTAGCAAGTATTCACATCTTTTTTCTGTCGATGGATTTTTTTTCGCCCACCTTCGTTTATCAATGTTCGCCTAGATGAGAAAATAATCGATTGAGAATCACATTGAAACCTCTACCTCGTTGACATTCTTCGTGCACGACAGTTTTCTCAGCTGTTGGGTCATTTAATCCTATGCCGAGTGCAGTGATGATTATGCTAAAGTGAAACATAACGGCCGCCAACAATCCTGATAATGAATTGAGTTTGAAAGCGCGGGGAGGTTTTGCACATGCGCGGTCAATTTTGTGTATTGAGACCCTGAGTCTGCCCGTGCTGCGCCACACGAAACAACCTACGCCAGGTTGTCGCTGCTTGTTATTTATGGCCAAGTTATTAGTCACCCCCACCCACCCTCAAAAAAAACAAAAAAAAAACAGCCGCCACCTGATTACCCATGAACGTGATGATTTTATAGCAGTAATGCATGTGGTATAGCTTAATATCATCAGCATAATATCTTTCATCACCTCAGCGCTTTGTTCGTCATATCGTATTCGTACTGTCCCGCATGACGTTCGAGTGGTTGGGGCTATTTGATAGTTGCGGTTGGTCGGTTTTATTACAACAACATTTCCCCTCTACTTGCTGGGTTGAATAACCCAAATACTCGAACAATGGGTAAATGATGGCTGTTAACACCGCTTGGAAAACCTCAAGCACTTTGCTGATTTTGCTTCAGTCGTGTTGGACCGGAAAGATGAATGCGTTCTGCCTTTACCCGAATGACCACGAGAATCATAAACTCTGCTCTGAGTCTAATGAACCGCAGAGATTAATAATGCAACTATATTATCCACAGCGTCTGAGAGATAAATTTTCTAAAAGCCCTTTTTGTATATATATTAAGATGACTGAATAAGTACGCATGTTATGAGAAATATTTTCGGGTATTATCGCTCAAACTCACACGGGCTTCAGCTTTAAATGTCCAATTGTGACAACCACGAGCACATTTGGTATTTGTAAAAGTAAAGGATGAATCTTAACTCACGCTAAATGAATAATCAATTTCACGGATTGAATTCAATTTTACGAAAGTTATGTCCATGTGTAGTCAGAAAGCGGCATCAATATTGTTTTACGCTGCTGAACGCTGATGGTATGAGACCACAAAGCCTATATTTATCAAACACTCTTTTAAGTTAAGCACATGAAGCTATTTCGCATCTTGATTAACCTCCTACCAAAAGTGTGCTTTGTGCTTCGATATTTATGAGATGAAGTAAGAGTCAACGAAACAGTTCGTTGTGCTTGGACGCAGACTACCATCAACCGTTATTTATTGCCTCAGCATTATGTTAAAAGGCTTTTGGGCCTCGCTTTTGCATTGGTCAGGCAGAAGAATGTAAGTATCATGGAGGACAATGGGAAGAAACCAGGTACACTTGAAAACTACACACTCCTCGCACGTATGCCTACCAAGCAAATGTGTTGGGCACCTGCATCAACCCAGTCTTCTGCCGTCTGTTTATAGCCAGGGTATCTCATAAGTGAGTACCTCGCCGTATTCTAGTTGCATTCTTACATCATCATACACTTTGGGAGGGAGCTGAATCCACTTACTGTGCAGTTGGTATATATAAAATGGCATAGCCTGTGCTATAGCGACAGGCGTATGACGCCGGTATATCTCGACAGGATTTTTAGAAATAGTTATGCTAAATTAGCTTGACCATCCGTTCAGTGAACTCCGCTCATGCTGTACGGACATTTCTTCGCTAAACATCAGTATGCACAGTTTGATTCCATGTTAATCAATGAGATTGCCGCGATCAACTGATGTGAATCTTAATAAGGCGGGATAAGTCGTGGAAATAGCGGCAATGTCCTTACCTAATTGTCATTGTTTCATGAATGTTTTTCCTACAATTTCCACGCTCCTGTTTGAAGAAAATGGTCATTGTTATAAGATGAATTGTTGCGGGAGATTATCAGGCGTGCAATGAGCAAGTGAGGTGAACATCTTACATTCGTTGTGAAAATGTTATTTTTCTTGCCAGACGAGGCCAAATACGTGCTTGGAATTCAATGCAGAATGTGAAATGTTCTGTTATCAATCATGGTTGTT
This sequence comes from Urechis unicinctus, assembly GCA_034190875.2. NCBI lineage: Eukaryota > Metazoa > Annelida > Polychaeta > Xenopneusta > Urechidae > Urechis > Urechis unicinctus. The sequence goes on along the minus strand of CM067352.1, from coordinate 33,861,061 downwards.
TCAAGTTCTTTATTTATAACAACACCGAACTGTTCATTTGTAAGAGAGTAATGTCTGTGACTGCATCGAGGATGTTTTATTACGCGTCAATTGGGTGTATTTTAACAATTGCCAATACTTCTTCTTGTCCCCTGGAAGTGCGATATTGTTTGCCTAGCTATGCTGATAGTTTACAGGCAAATACGCCGATAGCTTTACACATTTATGGGTGAATCGACAGTCAATCCCGATTATATTGCTCATAATTCAGCCCAACCGAAATCGGATGGATGTTATTAACGAATTACTACGTCTCTCGCGCCTTCGGGGTGTATATTTCAGCGGACACGGCGTTTGGAGGGATGTGGGATCTGCTGCAGCACTAAAATGTCCAAAAGGCACAGCTTAGCATAGCTCATGTCGAGCAGCGATGTGAACATTATTCGCAATGGCGTGCTACATCTCACCGAGATTATGTTGCATATTTCTCTGTATATTTTGGCAGAAAGATAGAATAAGATATTATATATTCCTACTCAGTCGATTAACTTACAGGATATTACGTGGCCAATTCGTATTGGGTGGCCAATAACAAATATAAAAGCACCTCAGCCACTGTTCGTGTTTTTGCGTTAATGTTGCAGATGGAAGCATTTACCTGGATGTCTTATAGACTCATCAGCATTTTTGCTAACGACCTTATTTCATACTGCATAGATTAGGGCGTTCAACCATATGACCTGCGATGTCTCACTAAGATATTCCCAAACACCCATTTTATCTAGATATTTAAGATAACACGAAGGTATTTGTCAGAATATCGATGGTCAGCAAATACACGTGCATTTGATAATAGTCTCGTACGCTGCAAATAAATTTATATAACATAGGTGATTAACTTAACCAGTATATTTAACTTTTTGAACCAGTAAAATTTTCGCAAGCCTCACGTTTATAGTTGCATGGAATGGACATAACCATTGCAACTTAAATAATTGATATAAAGGCATTCACGTCTTGTTTAAAATAACTTACAGCTCGCTATGTGGGATGCTTAAACAAATATATCCTGACTTATTCCTTCCCTTACAATAAAGCATGAAAATATAGATAATGCATTTGGCCTCACAATCGTGTCACACAACTACGTCAACATATAATTGCGAAGCAAGAATACTCTATGATTCGACTGTTATTTGATTGGATGGGGTGGGGGTTGCGTCAACTATATTATGCTTGATATGCTAAACATGATATGATCGTGTCATATAACTCACCATTATCATCAAAATATATTCTATACATATTCTATCCTGCTGTTTCCCCCGCCACAGGTCAGGTTTTGATATCAATGTGTGAATACCTGACTAGTCGCTCGTGACTTGGACGGTCACGTTATATGGCAGGCCTATAGATGTAGTCATATAGCCGTTAGTTGACGTTGTGATCTGTAGGGTAGATTACCGTGGGTCAGAAGTGGAGTAAGTACGTTAACAAGGTTAAATTACGTTGAACTACGTTCAGAAATCTGAGTGATGAGCCACACAAGGGTGCGGATAAATACATTAACGTAAGGTAAATCACATTAAATTACGATACACTACGCTAATGCTGGTGCGACTCGAGCAGAACATGTCCAAAATTAAATCGACAATCACTGCTCACCCAAGTTAATACCAAGTTAGCATCACAGACAACTACGGTTCGGTAAACTGCATTCAACTACGTAAGCCTCCACTCCGTTCAACTACGTCCACTAATGGCTGCTTGACTTGGACTTTACGCTTTATTTGAACACTGTCCTACAAACCTTTGTTAAGCTGCTTATCTGACAATAAGACTAAAGATAATTAATGTCAATGTTAAGACATCATTAAGCATGCAAAGCTGATTCACAAGAGAACATGTCATCTGAATGTTCCAAATATGAAATCGTTCGGCTATTTTACAACATCTTTTGAGGAAGTAGCTGACACTATGGGATAATATCCTCATTTACCATCATTTTAAGCCAAATTGATGCGCCTCGTGGCCGCTGGGTCGGAAGTTCTAAGTCCTTTCCAGCGAAAGCAAACGCACAAAAGTTGCTTGAGTTATTCAAGCGTTATTAATAGCCATCAATTATCAATTGTGCAAACATGCAGGCTGCATAGCCTATGTCAGTAAGCCAATAAGGTATGAGTTATGTCGTGAAAACCCACTCTATCAGCTCCTGTGTCCGTGTTACTGGGAATAATACTCAGCGACGAAAAGGTACTCATGGGTACACATACTACTTACATGTAGAGCTCAATATTTCCAGGTATCGGTCTCGATCTCTTAAGCTGGTAATTTAATCAATAACCAGACCATTGGATAATCCGTTGACTGAATGCATAATCTTGTGAGGTGAGGCAGTTTGGTGAAACGTCACTTGCTGGTTCGGATTATTTTGATAGGAGGGAATCGTATATTTAAACCTATTCCATTCTCTACTCATCCGCTATCGTACATGACAATGCTTACCTGCGTATTTAATAACTGGTGAATCTAAGCATCAAGAGTAAGAAATAACGCAAACTGTTGTATCACATTACTGTCTGGTACAATATCCAGGTACACATATATATATTTACCCCCATGGTCAGTCTTAATGTGTGTCTCGTCTATATCTATATGTATGGTAAATCAATAGATCAACGTGGGAGCATATGTACTTTCGGACCATGTTTCCTAGGTTCTTCATACCCGTGGTCAATTCGACATTGCGTCCATCTAAGACATATACACAAGAATAATTGGACCAGTTATCGGTGCCACTGATGTACATTATCTGTTGACGTAAATACCTATAGTGCCTACGTTATATTGCTGGATCCGTCAAACGTAAGAGGCCTCCTGGTATAATATCTTAACTGTTTCAAGATAGCAGGAATGACGAGACTAAATGATGTTAAGGTTAAAGTTGCGCATATACATCGTCTTGGTACAAATCCTACATAGCTGATTAGACGTGAGTTGCTTCACAAATAGCTCGATGATAGCCATTGTGCAAGCATATTTGTTGGTAAGCGAAAGTCAATTGCCTGTTAGGTTTCTAGTATGTCGTGCGCTTGGTTTTATATATCAGCGCATCTGCCTCAGAGCTACCATAAATATACGCATCAGTACTACTTACCCAAATGAACATCAAACGCTTGAAACTTATATTAAAACCAAAGTACTTTCTTAATATTTTCGATTTATCAACTCTTCAGAGAGAATGCAACCGCAAGATTTACGGCTCGCGGTAACAGAAAACATGTTTACTAATCCTACACTGCGTCTGACCTTTCTAAGCCTGCAAAACAAAGACACATTTTGTCCTCTAGGCAGTCATTGAAGTTCCCGCAAGGCAGGGTTGATGTGGCTGGATCGCTTTGTTCGGGTGATAATGTTTGCAGCCGTAATTTGTTTCATTTGTAGCTTCTGGTGAAGACTATTGGGTAGCCCACATAAAATGGCGCTGCAGTAGTCTGGCACGTTTTCCGATGTGTGGAAAGTTTCATCCTGCCCGAGCAATTAATTGTTATGGTTTAAAAGACGGAGATACATGTTTGAACCTCATGAAATGCAATTCGATTAATATTGAGAGAAACATTTACCCTAGTAATAAGCTCAGCTTGTCGAATAATGGGGTTATTCACTGGACCTGCCCCTATTATTTGAATGTTTCCCCAAATAATATATATATATATATATATATATATATATAGATATATAGATATATAGAATATATATATAGATAGATATCTAGATATATATAGA
>CM067352.1:33812296-33849796 GCA_034190875.2 Urechis unicinctus | reverse complement strand
CTGGATATTGAAAATGTTGGCAAAATTCCCGGACAAAAATATCAGAACATGATTGTTTTGCCTCTTTATAGGCGAGCGCTTGGAAGCAAATAAGCATAGACCGGATTGTTGTTATGATTTGAAGCATTTATGGACCTGATGTTGAGATTGGACCACATAATTAACTAGAGATGGTTTACGAGAGGCTGTGTAGAAAGCGATTGTTATCTAAATATTAAATCGCTAACATTGATCTATTTGTGGCCCTGAATGCTTTTGTGATGACACGAACACGACATAAGTTGAACTATATTTATTTGCCATACACATGCCGTATGTTCAATCTGCATGACTTCTTCGACAACACTGATCATGTAAGCGATCCACAAATTGTCTGCTTCAGTACCACAACACAACCCTCTGGTGATAAAATGCAGGTGATATATGGGTACCGTACTCCCCTTAGTATAAGCACGTTCTCTGCAAGAGAACAACGCGCGGGTTCGGAAAAACGAGTTAGGTACAGTATTGCTGAATTATATTCAAAATAGCGATAGACTTGGGGATCATATTCTTAAACGATTAATCCAAATATTCGGCTGAAATGTATGTTTGCTCTGAATGAAAAATTATCAACAAAAGTATTCAACGATGATGTATTTGTTCAGCCACGGTGGCTTATTGCGCCAGTTGTCAAATGTATGCCTTACCCTGTGGTCCTGGCCCAAGACAAGGCTTCTCCAGACCGCTAAACATTGTTTGTCAACGCAACCCATGAAGCTGCATTTACAGCGAACATCGTTTTGTATCGATGATAAGCAAATCCGAATACAAGGGATCCAGTGTACTTGTTTAAACGCACATCTGCAGTGAACCAGGAATTCCAATGCGAGGCACAGGCCATATTCAAGTCGGTGTGGCGTACATGATTTAATTTGCATGAAAACTCCCAGTAGACTGACGGCCATCTCTGCATATTTGCACCTCTGCATTTGCCATATCTCAGATTTGCTTACGGTTGGAGTTATTGGGTATCCTTGTGGTGAGGCTTTTAGAAAATGACGGACAATATCAGTTTGAATCGCTCCAATTTACACAAAATATTGGGAAGTAGTGAATATCTATTTTGAAAATATCAGTGATGCAAGATTAAATGGCAATAAATCTACAGGGTAAATATCAAACTACAAACCTTCAAACATATCGCTCTCAGGTTGTTGTTTTTGTTGTGTTTCAGTGCCATAACATTATATAACATTCATAGTTGTATGAGAGTTTGTGTTAAATGTTACGGAATCAAGATTGGATAAAAATTCTAAGCACCCATTAGTTTTGGCTAACGGCATAAATAATGACAACGATCAGGGCTGGAACATGGCGGGGATATGGGTTTAGGTCACGGTGTGGTTAAGCTTGGGGTCATGGATGGATCTGGGTTTGCTTTGTTTGCTTTTTAGCGCTGTCTGTGTTATGAAGTGCTCACAACAGATGACATGTTTTACATATGATTTGCTGCGGTGAAGATTTCTATAGGACAGGGACAGTTAGTCACCCTGGTGCTGAATTGGTTTCTCAAACAAAGGCAGGGTAAGAAATAAGCAACATAACAATATCACATTTACAAGACTTCATCTGGTTAAGTCACAAATATTAAAAAGTCTCTAGTGGTTAATAAATAAAGATTCGCCCAGCTTGATTTTGACTTAAACTTTCGTATCTTCATTTTGTCATCTGATTGATCGTTATCATTGGATATGACAAGATAACTGGTGAATTTACAGCTGCACTAGATCATGATTTAAATACCTATAGGTTACTTAGGTTATTTGTATTCGGTATAGACACTTACGACCATTATCCTGAAGTAGGGGACTGAACGTGCAATGTTGAGGCCTTCTTGTTTGACTAAACATGTCGATCAACAACCCTACTAATATAGCGGCTTACAAAGATATGATAGAAAGTGCGTAAAGTATCAATGAACGACAAGCCGAACTTGTGCAACAAGTCCGTACCTTAAATACACCATGCCACCTACATTGGTTTGGATATGATTGTGACGTGCCTTCAACATAACATTGCAAGAACATACAAAATATTCCTGATCCCCCAAATTTAGTTCATAATGTATATTTCAATCACGAATTGCAACGTTACGTATGTTAAATCAGCGAAAGAATAAGATTAACACCAAAAATAATAATTTTGCATGTTGTTCAGAGCACTGATGTTAACACGAATTAGAGGGAAATGTTTGGAACATGAAAGCTCCAAATCGCACCGTGTTATACGCTTTAAGGCGCGTCATATATTAATGTTGCAACCTGTTCCACATGAGCAGTCTGGATCTAATCTGTACCATCTGCTTTTCCAATGAATAACCGATTCGACGGCAATTGCACCATGTTAATCTACATGGCGCCTAGAAAAATATATATATATATATATATATATATATATATATATATATATATATATATATATATATATATATATATATATATATATATATATATATATATATATATATATATGCATATATGCATATATATATGTATATATATATATATTTATATATATATATATATATATATATATATATATATATATATATATATATATATATATATATATATATATATATATATATATATATATATATTTATCTACATAACACGTGCCATGTTCAGCTAATGCTGGCTAGTATTCTATACGGCTTAAGGTATCTCACCCTGATTAAGTTCGTGGAGATTTCCACGGTTAATGGCTCATTCACTTAAATGTACATGACCATAATTAAGAGGAATTATTTTTCTGGAATGGTACAAATGGAATGGGTTCAAATAATTTCTAATTATCCCCTGATAAACTTGGCAATAAAGAAATCCATGCATGCATATATTAGCTTAGATTGAAAATATATTTTTGTTATGCATCGGTTATCTCACCATTACTCACCATTACTAATGGCGCTTCCATAAGTTTCCCTAACGGCGAACGACGCACCCATGGTCGATGAAATAAGTATGCGCTGGTCTAAACTTTGTTATGGGCAGAACGAAATCAAACTTGATGGTAATTAGATATGCAGCTAAACCGAAAACATCAATGCAAATTAAAATGCTTGAGACTTTATTTGACATCACCTGGTAATTACCGAGACTCACAACGAATACCAAGCCGACCGTTTGATTGGTGCTCAGATGTGTAATAATACACAGAATGATCGATCGGCATCTGGTTAAGATGTTTCCGTTGTTGCTAAAGGGTTCCATCGATGCCACATCAATCAAACAAAAATAAACAAATTCACCAGATTTTGTTCAGCTGTGTATTGGGAGTGGCTTGTTTCGGATATTGGTAAAGTATCAAACCAATACGCTTGAATAAAAATGAGTAGAGACCTAGTCAAGTAATTACCCATGCGCAACTCCGACCGAATGACATGCGCAACTCCGACCGAATGATATGCGCATTTGAGTCATTTGCTTGTATAATCGATCAAGCTTCATCAGTTTGCAACACATAATGCAAAATATCTTATACCGCGTGATATATTAGGGCAATTTACCGCGTCCCGCCGAAAATGAGGTTGCTATATATAGAATGGTGTCCCAAATACCCGGGTGTGTAGATCGCGCTCGAGCTTACAGATATAAATTCCAAAAGTAGTGAAGATTCGATGAGTGAAATATTTTCGCGGCATAGTTTTTAAGATTGTTTTATATGCATCTTAATTCTATTTTTTAGCGCCGTTTGCCAGCTTCTGATTGCGGTCGTTGCTTATTAACCATCATTTGCTCCAAATGGAAAACAATAAGAATAAAATGAATTCGCGTTCCAACAAACAAACCTCAGGGTTCTATTATGTTAGAAGAAGGTATCAATTCAGGGTGGAGCTGCAGTTGTATGAAAGGCTAGTCGGTTAAAGGTTGGCTTAAAATCGAAACATCGAATATATCAACAGCTGTGGACAATTACCAGCTTCATTGATGTTAATTAGAACTTGCTGGTAGCATTATTGTGTATCGCCGCTCTTCTAGTGAAGCTACTGATGCGGATTGAGTCTGCCAGATAAAAGGATTGTGTGGTCATCAGAAGGCATTATAATCTGCACGTAGCCATGTTAGACTACAATGCTTACGATTTGATCGTTGTTCACTTAGCAGAATAAAGCGTTGCCGTTTGTATGAACCTGTATCTTTGTCAAGCATTAATTATATTAACCTTCAAACTCAAGCGAAACCTTTTGCTGCCTTTTATGGACATTTTCAGGATAGAACGACAAAAAAATTGAAATTTGCTATCAGCCTGTAACGTCATGGAATAAATATGCGTGCTTCAAAAGCCTAACCATAGCAAAGGCGTGTGTAAGATAACGGTTGGAAGGCCAATCATAGGAAATGCACCCTCAATATTGTTTAATACTTTGAAGCTTTTGCCGGTGACTGCAAATTGATTTCAAAATACCAAGTGTAGAATTTCCGTTATTTAGCTTCATATTTTTCCATGCTAGTAAAAATGTTGAAAAGCTTTTACAAAAGTGACCACGTTTAAGCTCATCTATCTATATAAACAAACTTTCTATTGCACCATAGTCCCTCGATGTCGAGTTTATGTGAGTTTATATATATTCCTTGCTTAAGAGCTTATATATATATAAATATATATATATGTATATATATGTATATATATAAAACTATATGTATATATATATATATATATATATATATATAGTATATATATATATATATCTATATATATATATATATATATATATATATATATATATATATATATATATATATATATATATATATATATATATATATATATATATATATATATATATATATATATATATATATATATATATATATATATCACTGACATTGCGTTTTTTGTAGCATGGATGACTTGCTTTTTTGTTCATTGTTAATCCTTATTGGAGTTTTCTTATGGGTGTATATTGTGTGGGTAAAGGTCAAAATTCGTATCGATGGCACTACCAAACGTTTTGGCTTTTGTCTTGTTGATGTTCCTGTCTGGCATTGAAAAAACTCAAATGTTTGTGTAGCAATCTGGTGAGTTAACTACATACACGGAATTATGGTCGAATAACAACTCATGCGTAACTGGATAATCTGTTGATAATTTACAACGTCACGTCAAAATAAGAAATAAGTCTAAATAAAGGCCACCAAAATATCCTCGATTGAACCTTTAATATAAGCCCCTTCACAGAAAATGTTCTGACTGAACACAATTGCTTGCAAACGTAGATGTTGTTACAGCAAAGAGTTGGGTGGGATATTCCCACTAAACAAGAGCAAGCAAAATTGTCATTGTGTTAGCATATGAGATCGTCAGTATTCTACATAGGCCCAAGTGTGCTCCAGTGTGCTACTTGATATGTTTATTCATATTTTAATATTGTGACCTTACACAATAGAATAACAAATTGAAAAACCTCGATATGAACCTAAAACATGTAGTTTAACAGAGACCGATTGATAAACGCAACTCACATTTAGAATAATGTGACGAAAGTCATTCTAACAATTGTTTTTTTTTGTTGAGTTATGACTAATCTTCCTATTATCCAAGAAAATCTGTATCCATCTTCTCTCAGGTATTTTCAATGGATCTAACGTATCGTAAATCACTGCTAGAAGATCGATCTGCCAGATATGCGAAAGGGAACGTCTCGCGTTCGTGGGATTCAGATTAAAGGCCATTGATGCCTCATTAGCCTCTCACGTATCACATTATATGGGTGACGTGATAGTATTTTAAACTATAGCCCTTGACACGTGATTTCTAGGTGTGTCTAGACAGTCAATTGTGTAACTGTAACGCCTCCAAAATCACAATGTTAGATAACAATAGCGGGAGTTCCAAGTGAGTGTTTTGTGTGTTGCTCTTGCAACTTTTAAATGGTTTCTGCTAATGTATCTAATTTCAAATTTGTGACGATTTAACAGGAGAATAACAAAGTATTTATCATCAATATGTACTGGGGACATGTAAACTAACTTCGAATACCTGAGATGTAGATGTTCATTGCATTCAAACGCTGTCATTGCAAGCACTATGATTCCGTATTTTATATCAAAACATAAACCAGCCACGATACAGGATTACACAATGACGTACAGTATCATCATTTAGCCTGTACAACACTGATTTGCAGGTATATATTATGCAGCAATCAATTATCATATATATGCATCATTATCAACATATCTTTATTCACGGCATCACCAGCATTATAATCATCTATATAACACTATTTATTAATTTATTCGAACCATTATAATCGTATCACCTGAAGTTTATTTCGATGCTTCACCTGAAAAGCGAGGGCCACGGAGTGTATTCCATGTGTAATCTTGATGTTTTAAAACATCCTTCATTGACACGACACAGCTCGCGTGCACACTGAACCGTCTTATTTGAACCGTGTATTTCTGTGTACATTCTGGGGCGATTCTGTCAGTAATGCAGCGGGTATCTTTCATATTTGATTAAGTTTCTGTTATACTTTTAACGAGTGTATATCGCTGATAGCGTTGTTATTTCAATACATGATTTACCAGCAGACAATCACTGCTGATATTATCAATGTTCCAGTCCAAATTTCGCGTTGCACAACTAGATTCATAAGAACAGATTGATAAATGTCATAGACATATCTTCTGAATAATGAAAGTCAGAAAGAAATTGGATTAAACGATGCTTGATAGTCATGGAAAAGTAATTGCCCCGTCGAAAGGGGAGCATATCAATGGCCCATAAAATCCTATTCAGTCTGGTCAAATACAGTCAGGGAAATGGTTACAATTTTGTTGGCTAACTGTGCTTGTCTGTGTGTTCTAAAGCACAGTCTTGCAAACAAGCAATGTAAGCGCACATATCTTTGTCCATTGAATCTTTTAAAAACATTTCTCTTGTATCCCAACTCATATATAATGCCTCATCTCACATCTCATATTTACAAAATGGACGTGATTCCGAATAATACAAGTGGTTTGATGTCTGTCAGATGCTAATCATAAAGAATCAACTACCTCTTGTAAGTTGTTTAGATAATGAGTGACAAAAAATAGATCACGTGCCTATATAAGAAAACGTAGACATGGCTCAGCTTGCTTATATTGTCGCCATTATATTAACCGAAGAGGGGCTGATCGTGTGACCTTCATCTCTGTGCTATAACCTACCACATGCTGACGGAGCATAAACTAACAGCCCGCTTGCACCCAACCCTTATGTAATATGCACAAAGCCATATCGATAACGAATCAAATATTGCAGTTGATAAATAAGTACAGCACTTAAAGTAATACACTATTGTTTCATATCAGTGTGTAATAGGATCACGCAATAGTTTGCAGTGCATGTGTATTTGCGATCGCTCAACTGATTGTGTCGCCTGCATTTAATGTCAATTTTTCTTAACAACACTAGACGGTACGTTTCTCAACTTGTACCGCCTACATTCAACGTCAATGTTTCTTAACAACACTAGGCGGTACGTCGCTCAACTAATTGTACTGCCTGCATTTAATGTTAATGTTATCATCTCTTTACTCAGACAAACATTACACTGAGTTGACGTTATCATGTGTCCCATACATGCTAATTCCGATTATGGTATATTTGCACCTGTTTTACGCATCACGAATTGTTGTTCATTGGAGATACTGATTTTTCATTCTATCCAGCAATGAGAGAGAATCGGTATAAGATTCTCTTATGAATACCATCATTCATGCATGAAGTGTCGTCGAAATGTAATCTAACAATGTATCGCAACGAACGGCGACAAATTCATAATTCAAAGGTAATGATTTCCCTATAGGCCGTGTGATAGTAATAACGGGGAACACATTCATCATGACAGACCTCAAACCAACGCACCTGTCTCCTGTGGCCGTCTCATTTCAGACATTGTGTTTCACAATATGAATTTCGATGGTTCGGTATAATAGTCCTCTCTTGTACCATCTGTTTAGGCTTAACGAAAGAGTAATAAAATGAAGAAGAATCAGGGTACGTACTTTTCTTCAAATTCATGCATATATATATATACATGTATATATCGATTCCAAACACTGCGGGTTGTCCAAAGACACCACTTTTCCATATGCTGATTGGCAATTTGTTCCGTATAATCATTCTAATCGGGAATGCTTATGTAAAGGCAAATAACCGGGATGATTCGAACCGATAGTCCACAATAAACCACAGCGGGTTGCTGTATGCTTTATCACACGTGGTAATATACTTAGGTCCATGGTGCGTTTCTGCAACATATTTTAATATTTTATAAGTTACGACCAGCTGATCAAACCTCGCATGATTACAATGGCACACTTCAACATAAGATATGATACAGTGCTATTTGGCGTTGCCTATATGTCTACCATTCTACTGTTTTACACAATGTTCGTATTGGGATTGTCAGATGCTCTGACGTCATTTGTTTGACATATCAGTCGGACATTTGATTAAATTGCAGACGGATATGCCACGCCATTGACGAAGAATTAAATTCAAGGCATTGCACGTTGTTGCAAAGCAATAAGGAAAGGATCACATTGACAAACATGCTATAGCGACGGGTCATATAGTGTTTTGTCGGACGAACGGCAAATGTCATACGTCTGCTGGCGCAGTATCAATATTGTTGCCAAATAATCGAGTCGTGAATGTATGCAATCCACCTGACAATCCTAATAGATACAGATTAGCACTACTTTAGTCCATATAAAGTAACAGTCAGGAAGTAATAGTAATGTGTTAACTCTCAGACCCCATTAAATAGGGGTCCTCCCCCATGTAAGGCAATCAGGGATCATTTTGCTTTTATTACAACGCTAAACGCAGCAAATCGTTGCGTGGTGATAAATATGCTCATCTATTTTCAGCATTATTAATAGACTGGAATACACATGATGTACGGTTGTACGGTGAAATGTCTCTTCCATTTAGTCGAATCTGTTCATCGATAAACCGCACATTCCTTAAATTATGAACCGCATAAATGGTGGCTGTTAATCATTCCGCTCCCAATAACTAACTCAATACTGCTGTGTATTCTGTCGCTTAGGTTGAAAAATGAAGACTTCATCAAATCTTAACTTATTAATATTGTGGGGGCTACACCCACTACCTAATAAGATGCAGGGCTCGTTGAGTAAAATCTCAAAACATGCTTACTGTTTTCCCATAAGATGCAGGGCTCGTTGAGTAAAATCTCAAAAGCCCTCAGACACTTGTACTGTTTTCTCATGAGATGCAGGGCTCGTTGAGTAAAATCTCAAAAGCAAGACACCGTATCCCTTTTCGTGTGACGAGTAACTGGAACGCTATATTCGGTTCCACAAGTTTGCCACGGTTTTCAGCATGATCTCTCTACTTGCGCCACACGTCTTGCATTTCAATTATCTCCGATCGATCTGATATGCACCCTAATATTGACATGAATATTACAGAAGCACAATCTGCGATAAGAATTTGCAACACGATTTGAGGGGCCAAACAATGCATGTAGAAATCGCAAACAGATCTAATGCCGGCAAGCTTTGCCAGTTCACCATGTAGATTGCATGTATTCTTTGCCAGCCGCTTTCACCAACAATAATAAAACGCAGACTTTAAGAAAAAGATATAACTGGCTGTAATCGCCAGTATTAAGAAGGTCAAATATGCTTTAACAATAGATAATCCACGTTTAGTTTTACTGTTCGCTTTAACACACATCATTGTTTCATTTAACCTTGTTAAATGCAGTACATTCGAATACAGCTACACACGGATAACATAATTACATTAAGTACACGCTTTTGTGAGTGCACGGTGGGCGTGTGCAGTTATATCGACAAGTGATCAGATGTGTCACATCGGTCTCGGCAGTTAACCATATTGAATCATCTTGTGCGGCAGGAAAACGCGTCTGATATGACTTGGTGTATCATAAATCCATTCCTACAGCAAGCCTTATTCTTATGCAGCTACAATATACAGCTATAATAATCAATTAAGAAGCGAGAACATGAGTGATTCATAACGCCATTATGTCGTTGTACTGTCCAGGACCTTTTCATCCACGAACACCACACATATGGTTACTGCTTAATGTGGGGAATACATTGCTCTAAGCCCATTTATGCGATCGAGACACATCATGCAATTAGGCTTTACGAGATTAAACGATGGCGGGCGCTAATCAGTGCCATTAGAGAGGGGGCAGCTGTCTGATCCCCGGATCTCTGCCGATGTATGTGTTCTCAGCGAGATGCTAGGTTTAGAATTAGCATTTCCTGTTGGATCCGATGAACATAGAGTGGTTTAGCAGTGGTCATTATCGACACCTCTGATACAAGCTGACCAATGCACACATCGCCATCTTGCAGGCCAACATTTGATGTTAATACGACTAAATGATAGTCTTCCCGAAGATGTGCAATGGAAAAAAATATTAGTGCAATTTATACTGGCACGTATGAACTGTCAATTGATGAAACAACAATTATATTTGTTTCTGTTTATTGCTAGCCCAATTGCTACAGCCTGAATTTCTCATTTAACATCGATTATATTATATCCGGTATAGATTTTAGGTAAGGTTATCTAGAATGGAAGTAAGCATATTCCGTATAATAGCCTGCGCCAACTCAGCGGAAAGTATGCAAATGACATGATTCGTGTACATATATGGGGTATTGGAGACTAAGGTTCCTGACACCCTCGCCATGCATTGGTTGCCATAAGAACGTGACTGACCATATCTTTACACAAAACCTGACTAGGATGGCAAGATCTTGACCAATATCCACAATGCACTTTCTGCCGTTTATAATTGTGTATCAAGAGATTTCACTGCACCTAGGATTGATTGTATGCAAACATTTGCTCTCATAACGCCGAGTTTAAGAACGTTCCCAAGCAGTTGTCTGTAAATCACAGGTTATTCGAGTATACGAGGAGTTGTGGAAAAGTTATTACGTCAATACAGTGGACTTTTAACACGAACAGTGATGTAGAAGGTAAGTCTGCAATCCTCTGTTGGTGTTTGGTCAACTGCAATACATCCGTCCCGTCACGATGTCGGCAGTTATTATAATTTCACCATTTGGTTGGTCATTTAATCCTATTGAAAAGTAATGTGTTTTGTACAATTATTCACTTAAGACATTGTCGTGGTGCCACAATGACAAGTAAAGTCGCAATTACTGCGCTTTGGGCCGATCGATCGTGGTAATATGCATAGTACTGTTAGAATTATTGATAATATGACAGTCAATTACAACGATGTATAGAGTTATATTCTGCTTTTTTTCTGACATCATTTTGCGCTCCATAGAGGCTCCAGGGTTTGATCATATTCGACTAGCGGCATTCAATTTGATGCAAGCGTCTGCCTTAAAACATTTTGTGAGCATTATGATTGACGAGGACTGGGATCTGATAACTGTCCACATTGTGCAAACGCCCTGCGCCTGATACCCTATCAACTGTACCATATCATACGATGTCTTTCACCATCCAGATGCATCAATTAAGCATGAACAACGCTAAGACATTTGTAAATTGCTATCACTAATGCTGGCTGCATCCTAGATTCCAAGAGTACCGCAACGCTTCCCGCCCTAGAGTATTTGAAAAGACAAGGTCTATAACTGATGCGTACGAATATTCATTACACATGTTCGGTAAACCTCGCGACATCCCCTACTTGACCAATAAACGCAAAATTGGTGACCCGGATAGGCCAACGTTGTGCACTTCCGACTCATGAAACTGACTTGTGATACTCGCCCTCGGTTTTCTGTTAAGTCATTTACACTGTTGTGTTCTGCGACCAATGGAAACACCGAATGTCTTCTAGAATTCGGTGTCGGCTTACAAGTTTACATCGGGAGCATAACCAGCGCTGAAATCGCTTAGCTGCATGACAGTATATTTACCTAATACAGTGGGTTAACGAGACCAGTTGTGTATCTGCTTCTCTCGACGACTGCTTGATTAATGGTGCCTCTCAGCGTGAAACAATAAATCGGGGCGTTGCACAATGCGTGCGCGGCTCATAGTATTACTCGTCCGGTGGACAAGTTGACAAGCCCAATCACTTGTCCGACGGGACAAGTCACCATTATTGACCAACCCTGAACCACACCAAGCACTGCATCGAGAACAGTAGGTAACAACATATACCAAAATGTTTCTCCGCCCAAGTAGGCACGTTAACAAAACAATCACGATTCATCAAGCATCAGAGTGCACAATCCTTTTGAAAGTTTTACAATACCACGCCATGCGACTGTTGTGTGTAATCGAGGGCTCATGTTGGAGTCCCCAAATCTGGGATGCTTTTACACTTCAAGGCATGATGTCAGCCTAGACGCTGGCGCGCAGTATTGAATATCGTAAATGTTGCAAGTACAATATTCGAAGACATTTACGTAAAGTTGAATGCTTTAACGAATGAATGTTATGGTTAGCCTCATCCGAGTAAGGTCAATAATTAGGTGATCAACATCTCGGCTGTAGAAATTCTACGTCGTATATACAAGAACGGTAGAAAATATTTCATAAAGAGCTGGACTATATCAAAGAGCATATATCTGCGCTAAAAAGGCTCACTCGCGCCTCCGCCCGACACAATGTGTGAACACGCCACATGTGTGCAGCACGCTGCTGGTCATAACGCCTATATTAAACTCAAGTGCATTGTGCTGGTAATTTCGCCTTTGCGGTCGCTTCGGCCTATTGGAAGACTCGTCAGCATAAGCTGCAAGGAGAGATACCCCAAGACATTTGGTCAACAGTCCTATATGATTGATTGTTGACTTTATGGCCTCTCATGTGACGGTGATCATGCAGTTTAATGATTGGAATACTTTCTATATAGTTAATCTAGCCGATTCTTAGTAGCGTAGCCAAATGCTCTTGGGTAATATGAAATAGTAACATTGATATTCCAGGTCATATAAATGCTCATGGGTTATTTCTTACTAACCCGCTGTGCACCTGGGCATACACGCGGCCACGAGTTTCACATAACATGTACTAATTGCAATATAACATTTAAGACGTAATGACCTTTAAATAAGGTGACATAAACCGTACAACCATGGAGACTTCAGGGTCGGGTAATTAAATGTACAAAAAAGAAGGGTACTCGATATTATGATCCATGTCTATTAGCTTTATGTGATGTTATCAGTTTGCGATGAATTCGTTTGACGTAGATGTTCCACGTCTATAAGCTGCATCGGATATTATCCGCTTTTCATTAATGTGCTTGATGTTCTACATCTATCAGCAGCATCTGATGTTATCTGTCGGTCACGAGTATGTTTGACGCGGGTGTTCACCGTCTATCAGAAGTAACTGATGTAATCCGATTTCCATGTGCCATGTGCGTAGAGTCATTCGAACGTGGGTGCATACCTGTCCAAATATATTCAGAAGGTACGAAGCCGATAAGAAATTACCATCATATCAATCATCTGCTTACAATTAACTGATTATCGACCTGATATCACATTTATCATGAAATGTTTAGGATTACTATTGACAATGCAGGACTTTGACTCGTATGGCTGTTGACAAATACTTCTAGTCGTTGAAAACAGATTTTCTTGTGGCCATTAAATACACATTGTATCATTATGCACACGTAATATTGCAAGGTTAACACTTCCTCTCGTATATACTTACTTTGTTGTATGTAGATCAATATCATTAACTTTGCTGATAAGCTGATAGGCACTATCAAGTATATTTCAAAGCACTCAATTGAAGCCAAAGGATGATATTTGCAAGAAATAAGTGATGTTAGCATTGTACATATTTCGTTTAACTCGAACCAACAAGCATGTTTTTCATATTTATTATATATCTAATATATCTCTAATAGTACACAGCTTCCAAATTGAAATCTATCTAACATCGATTTATCTAACCTCTTTTTTATCGCAATGTGAGATATTTATAATAAATTCATACTTAATTGTTGCGCAACACGATCTTGTCGGGATCTACTGTGGCAAGCCAGTGAGTGCAACACATAGACACAGAGTTGTTGCGCTCATTATGCTAACGACAGAGTTCATCAGTGCATCCTATCTACAATCTTTTTGTGTTTGGCACGAAGATGGTATGACTACACAAAGCCACGAGATTTATTTTGTTTGTACCATGCAATCGTGTCGTAGGGATATATATTGTGTAAATTCATTCTGTAATGCACATCACACGAAGCGTACGTTGACGTTTGTATTGATAGCCAAGTTGCACGGGCTATTTACACCTTATCTGATGTTATGAACGTGTTGCTGTCCACAATATTAGATTGTTTTATATATTACAATATAATAAACGTCTTGAAAGAATCACACACTATAGAATCATTTGAAACAATAGGTATATTCTGTTTGCACTCTTTGATGAAATTGAATGGTATAAAGGGACGCATGCTGGTGATCGTAACATACGAGAAAAGCAATCGTCATTCAACAAGTACATGCATTCATCAGGTCAGTCATGTGGCAGTTTATACTACCAGGATAATACTTCATCTGTGGCTGATAAATATTTAAAGCTTGCAAAATGGTAAACTCCCTAATTGCCATGTTTCTCACGAGCGCACACATGCATCCAGATAGTCCTTATATAACGTCAGCAGTGTATTTAATTGTATATTTGATGTTCACGCCGACTGTGTATGTGAAATCTGCACGAATTTATAACGCGTATTTGGTCCTTTTCCGTCAACACTGTCTGAAGTGTCAACTCACTACCGTTATACCGACCTCTGGCTTCTTGTTATTTATTGTTATGTCTGTTTTCTACGCTTGCTGGTTATATGTGCTTGACATAATTTCCATATATGCGGCTCTCGGCAAGACACTCTGGCATAAAGGGTGCTGTAAATTGTGTTTGCTAATAATAGCAACCATCGTACCCAATTTCCTGTAAAGGCGTTGACGCTAACTTGCCGTTGCTGGCGGCATACAAAATTCTGTTACATTACACAAGATAAGATATATTAATAATTTCATGCGCACCTGAGACGCATTACGGTAAAAAAAGAACTAAAATGCGTCGTTTAACGTGGAGCATAATACGTCGGAGCAGTATTTCCTTTTGTTTTGAAATACGACTCGCGTATTTGCCAAGGCCAGCTATTTTGTGCACCGTAAATCGTCCTTTGTCGGGCAATATGCACAATTGGCTATTATGGCTAATCATGGCCCAGGGAATTATTGAACTCACTCTGGATTGCAATAACAGCACAGCAATCTCGGCTTCGCTGGAGCTTAACTATTAAATTTGCGTATTTCCTTAAATAGGGTAGGCCTTAACAAAGTATTATAGAGGCAAACATGTGCAATTATCTTCAGATTTATTCCATTCAGTTCGAATAGGACGATATAAAGATCAGGTCAACGAATCTGAATTGCCTTCAGTGATGGACATTGAATAGGTAATTGCTGTGGTGATAGATATATTGACCGGTCTTGGGGCGGTAAGTGTAGCTTGTTATTCACAGTCCAATGAATATAATCGAATCATGGAAATAGATATGCTCTTCTGTGGTGCTATAGTATGGCGTAAAAATCCCATAAAAACCTGTCAATTGGTCGCTTAGATGACGCAATACGTGGTGTTCTTGATTCCCTCTTTTCATTATTAGATTATATGAACAATATTTGATAAGAACATTTCAAGCTGAATGTGATATTCACTTGATTGATTGTCAACGCACCGAATCCTGTGGCTGATTAATCTCACGGGAGTTATAATACTGTATTTAATTAAATGTTAACAGCGCATCATTCGCAGGCTGTGTGATAATGCTTCGCGTGATTGTAAATTATTTACAATTACATGAGGCCAAAGGCATGACAGCTTCTGGTTCACCATTTGGCGTAAAGCTGTTCGCAGCGTTATGATAAGTTAAGTAGTTTCTACTTGGTTTGAATCTAATCATGACATGTGATGAGATGCAATTTAAGCAACAAAGTGATGTTAAATTACACCTAGAGATATGTCGGAATAATGAAGGTTAATATTGGTTCCATACTTTACGCACAACACTCGTGATTGTATCTTTTACTAACATTCATCGACCCGTATCATTGACCATGAACGCTTTTCAAATGCTGTACTTGTCTGAATGATTCGTTCATAGGTGTAGAGTAATACGGTTACATTGTGAACTGAATTTGCATAGCATATGACTCTATGTCTGTAACGTAGTAAACTTCTATGAAGATCGTATGTTTTCATTGACATATAAAAAAACCCATCTGATTCTAGCGTGGGACCCAGTGGCATAAAACATCCAGTAACATCTATGTAATAATCCCGCGCCGCAAACGCAGACAATTGCAAGACAAACGCAGACAATTGCTAGGCTGGGCATTCCCGATAACTGGGCAGCAATAATTGATCTCAGTAAGCTCCGCCTTAGCAGAGAATTGCCAACGTATAGCGAGTAAGATAAATATGTTATACCTGGGCGTCATTCACTCCCGAAAAGCTCATGAATAATTAATAATTGAAATTGCAGTGCTGGGCGTATTCCAGGAGAAGGCGGAGTCATTTGGCCCTATATAACGGCTATTGACAGCCCGGTGCCTGCATTGCCTCGACAGACACGACCAAGGCAGTAGGCCGGTGATTCAAAGCAGCAGCAGCAGCAGCAGCAGTAACCCAGCAGCACTGAAACCTCATTCTATTTCTTCATTGGTTGACACCCTGATCGGCGGATTTTCGGTGGATATCGTCCATTGATACAATGAGTGCATTTGCCATCCTTTGCTTCGTCATGGGCTTGTCGTACTATATGTCTGTGGTTGACGCAACTGATATGAACAGAGATCCCGGAGACTCTACGGAATCTCACAGCAGGTAAAAGAGGTTAATATCAATTATATCCTGCCATTGTCTGTGCAAAAAAAAATTAAATATATTAAACATTAACACCTACTTCATGTTACTCACTTGCAATGATTCCATAAAGCCAAGATATCCTTAAAGCGCTATTCATAGAATATTCCGTTGCATACGCAGATTGTTTATTGTTTCATGCGTTTAATGTGCAATTGCTGTACATTTACCACTTTGTAACCAATAAATACGTCGTTATGTAGAGGAATACGTTTCAAATGGCATGTGCATATTCATTAAATGAGACCAGGGCCACGTCAGCAGAGAAAAAACTCACTAAACATCTGGCGGAGATGTACAAACAAATCGGAGTTGGTGGCCGCCCAGTACTGAACGGATCGAACCCGACACTGGTGCGCTTTGGTCTCGGACTCATTCACTTGGAACTAGATGAACGTGATAAGATTATGATCAGCAGCATGTGGATCAAAATGGTGCGTATCTATGGGGTATGAATGTTGTCCATTGTTGAAGCGATTTTATTTAAGTGTTCGATTTCCCTACAATTTAAGGCAAAGTGCAAAGTGTCTCCATTGCTACAATTTAACGAACAATGACAGATTACCTTGCCTCATGGAGGTCATTGCGGGGAGATACACTGCAAATTGCTTGATTAATGTCGTGGTTATTTATACTGCCAGTTAAGGGGCAATGATGAAGAAATAATGATCGTTACACTTAATGTATGATGCGTTGAAAAAGCGATGGAAAGATGAATATCTGCAATGGAAGCCAGACGATTGGGGAGGAGTTGACCATGTGCGGCTCTATGCTAGCGACATTTGGATTCCAGACGTTATGCTGATCAATACGTGAGTTTTTATTTCACTGCATTCCGTTATGTTTGACGTATAAAACCATTAGGAATTGATGAATAGCGAATGTTTGTTCTTGTGCCAAATATGGTGATTTGCTTCGCTAAGGCATTTAGCATCGCATCTATAATTACTTCCTCGTATCTATAAAGCACAAGAAAAACAGCTCATGTTGCAAATCATCACCATTTCTGTTGTAAGAGCTGATCCCAGATACGAGTTACGCAACAATCAGATTCTCATTTCGTCTGATGGAAACATCACATGGATACCCCATATGATCTTCCGGAGTTCATGTTCGCTGGATGTTCTTGCCTTTCCATTTGACCGACAAAAATGCGCCATATGGTTTGGTTCATGGACCCACGCATCACGTGAGGTGGATTTAGACCTGGCCAGCGGCGGGCTTGATATTGGTACATTTCAAGCGGATTTTCTTGAAAGTCG
Organism: Urechis unicinctus; assembly: GCA_034190875.2. NCBI lineage: Eukaryota > Metazoa > Annelida > Polychaeta > Xenopneusta > Urechidae > Urechis > Urechis unicinctus. The sequence continues at coordinate 33,831,587 of CM067352.1, read as the reverse complement.
GATGTGGGATATTGTGAATCATACTTCTGAACGCGTTCCTCCCGGCAGCCCTGAGGATTACACAGTGTTGCTATTCACAATGACGATGGAGAGGCGTCTGGTGTTCTCAGGATACATCCTCACATTACCTTGTATCTTCCTGGCATGTCTCACGCTGGTTGTATTCTGTTTGCCACCAGAACGTCCGGACAGAACTGGCCTAGGTAATTAGTTTATACTTAAATATTAACACGATAATATGGATATGGTTTATACACAGATCAATGAAGCTAAACGCATTCATGATAGTAATATATTGCAACTAAGTTGTCTACATTTTTGTCACAGGCATGAGTCTCTTTGCCAGTTTTCTCTTCCTCCTACTTATATTGGTAGAAACCGCTCCACCAACAGCCGCTTCCGTTCCCAAGCTCGGTAAGAAATAAACAATGCTATAGACCAAAAAAATGGGTTAATTGTCAACACAGTTTTCTGTTCTAGGTTTATACTTTTGCTTCAATATGGTCCTCATAAAGCTGTCGGTTTGTAACAAACAAATAAACGACCAAAAGCATGTGTGTAGAAGGAAACGTTTTGTTGTAGGTTTATACTATTGTTTCAACATGGTCATCATAATGCTGTCGATCTTCCTATCCTCCCTCGTCGTCAACGTCAACAAATTAGGAGATGGCCACACTGCAATGCCGAGATGGATAGAAGTGGTACGATGATGGGTCATATGAGACATAGTTCTGAGCCCAATCAATATTTGCTCGTTTAATACTTATCATCTTTATATAAAAAAACTTATTTTTGTCCTCTTTGCAGCTGGCTATCGACATTTTAGCAAAGGTGTTCCTTGTCAATAGTGGGAACTCACAATGCTGCTCTAAACCAAGTCACAACCAGTTGGAAACCGCTTTGGAAGATTTACCCTGCTTGACACACGATCAACCGAATGGCAAAGTAACACATGCATGCAGTGCGTTGCCCAATAAACCACTTTGCGAAACGTCTTCAACAGACAGCTTTGGTACGCTTCTTCGTGAGCTTCAGCTTCATGTGTCCGACATGCATCACATCATGGTCAAACTGATGGAAAAAGAAGATCAAAAGTTGAAAGACAGCGAAAGGTTTGTGAAAGGTGGAAGTAAGTGGCGAGTATTGGCTGCTGTCTTGGATAGATGTTTTCTGTTGTCATATTGTATTGGAATAGTATGGTCCCTGTTTGTGCTGTTCCCATGGCCAGAGAAACTTATCAATCATTAACCGGTTCACTTGAACAACATTAAACACAGATAAATTTTCAACCAATATCTACAGGCTAGCATATTGTTCACTATAGCTGTTAAAATGAAATAGGATTATTTCCATGTATACAGTACATACTCTTCATGCTGCAGTTCAATGAATAAAGTATGGTTTTCAGTTTATATTAATGGCCATTGATGTCAGAGTGTAATATAGCACTGTGAAACCAATATCAACTTCGTTAGATGTACAATATATGATATCCGTTAATCTAACCACTATACATCTTACTGATGTTAAGATTTAGCCTGTTGAAAGTTTACTAGAGGTATGTTACATCAAAATACAAAATGTGTTTGGCAACGCAACTGAAACACTACACAAACCTTTGTGTTTTGGCATTGAGTGTTATTAAACCTCATATACCTCAATGAATTGGAGCAACTATCTGATATAAGCGCACTAACATACATTATTAAAGCCTTACTAACAACTAGTGGCAGATAACTGATAGAATCTAAGATGGGTTGAGCTAAGTAGCCCTCAATATTTTTTGATCATTCAACTAGCATCGTGTTTTGAAAAGAATTTTCACGAATAAATATTTCCCCCATAATATGGTGTAATTATGTCATATTTCAATGTTGCAGCCAACCTCTATTACGTAGTCCTTCACAAGCAATCATTGTCGATGATAGAGTGGTTAATTGCTGAATTAGTTTTTTGGGCATTTATTTACTTGGATATTATGGTATTGTAGTTGATTCCAATTAGCACTATCACCCCTTACATTCGCAAGCAGTAGTAAACTTTGAAGCAGATCTTGTCCACCTTGCTTTATAGCCACTAACACATAACCCCAAGTGCAGCACAACCCAACCTGAACCAAGGCACCTACATCCGATGCATCACAGAACCTTAAGTACTGCTACTGTGAAAGCCAACATACGTATTTTTAGGCCACCTAAGACCTTTTCATATGCATCCACCACATCAATGTTATTCACCGATCAGTGTCATATATTGTATACTGATGTTGTGGGATTACACTCGCATTGTCATTTGTGCGGAAAACGTGCCACCAAACATTTCTCCTATGTCGTCTAAAGAAACGTTCCTGTCTTTCTTTGATGAGGCAGATAATAGCAGCTTTTGTACGTTTTAAGAGACTTTCTCCCTTCATTTGATAATGTTTGATAGCCTCATCCGAGGCAATTTCGAGCCATTATTTCCATTTTCTAACGCACAAGCTGTAATGACATATGGTAAGCTTTATGTGAGAACGTAGATCGGATCATGCAGTTGAATTGTAATTGCCAGACGCCCACTGAATAATTTGTCAGCTACGTCGCTGCTGTTGTCTTCCTGAGGCAATTTGATAATAAACATGACATGTTCAATTAGGTACGAGGAAACCGACTCGGTTGCTTTCTTTGTGAACGAATCTGCCAGTCTCAATTTCAAGGGAAAGGTACCAATTCAAGATATTCGAATCGCGTGATACATCTGGAGGGTAGTTTGATCATGGTTAAATAAATGACAGATAATCCTAGACTAAGGCGCCATGATGCTGTCGTTACCTCACATTGTGTAAGCCGCGCTTACAGCCAACTGCTATAATGTGGGCAGCAACTTCTCTTCGGGCTAATCCTCGCCTTTTCATTCAAGTAAAACTGCCAACATATGCTGCAACCTTGTTAAACCATGTTAGTATTACTGTGGCTTCGGAATCATTAACACGTAACAACACATTACTGCTACCCGTACAGAAGATGCATACTCAAAGTCTATTTAGCACATTTATCTGCCACCTACTAAACAATACTGGAGTATTAAGTCTGTGCACTACCTGTGCAAGGATCTTTAAGAAAACAATACTACAATTTCGAATGCTTTAGTGCTGTATCATGCGTACTGTAAGAATCGATCATTTAATTTGGTCCATATAAGCAATATTTTAAGCACCAGCAGAATTAAAACGCATTTGCCCGTTGCAATTTCCGATGAAATTTTTCCAAAATTTGTTAACTTGGAAACACAACTACCGCGAGTTGAATAAGCACAATAAGCGTAATGCTCCGGATGGCATCCTACTAATTCATTACGTTGATTTATAGCACAAGATTACACTAGAATATAGCGGAGGACCACTGAGTTATGCAAATGCATTATGTGCTTTGCCTTTTTGGGGCTCATGTTATCGGCTGATGACTATTTGCATAATCGAATGCAAAACTACTATACGTATAATAGAATATGTTGTGAAGTAGAAGATGTAGTGACGGAGAACATGCTGTGAAGGAGAACATGAGTTAAAGGAGAACGTGCAGTGAAAACCTGTAATGGAAGGAAAACCTGTAATGGAGGAGTGCATGCAGTGACGAAGAGCATGTTGTGAAGGAACACGTGCAGACAAGGAGATCATGCTGCGAATGAGAGCAAATAATAATAAAAGATTATCCTTCATTATCTAAAGGTTCCACCAAACGAGACTACAATACCAAATTATAGCAACCTTATCATGATATCTAAAACCGATCGTTTGTGTCAATTTATGTTATTCCACCAACCAAACGAGACTACAATACCAATTATAGCAAACTTATCATGATATCTAAAAACCGATCGTTTGTGTTACCTTAACGGTAAAATTATATATTCATTCTAGGGATTGACGTAATTCAATATCCGAAACCACTATGACGTTTTCCTTTCCACCCAGCAAGTGTGGATGATGCTTCCCCGATGCATTGAATATAAATATCTAAGGTAAGTTATCATGATAATACAGATCCGAGTTGTTATTTTGGTTTTCTTTTCGGCGCCTGGAAAATGCGAATACGGATAGTCGTCATATTGCAACATAATCAAAAACAACATAACCTCGAATTGTTGGAGATTAATTCGCATATTGCATCACCATTTGCACCATGTGCTGCATATATAGCCTCTTGATTAAAGCTGATTTAAAACAATTCACATATATCAGGAGAAGTTTTGCCACGCCTCTCCTGCGAAGTCAAGCGTTAAATGAGCAAATAATTCGATCATGTTCTCAACACATCACGGGGTAGCAACGGAGAGCCATGAAGTTTCTAGCGATATCAAACAGCCGGGATGATCGTAAAGCTGCCTAATGCTAGTATACTAAGCAATAACATGATTGGTTTGCTGGCTGTAACTTGCTGAACCGGTAGGCAAAGGATATTACCAGCTACCATGGATGATGACGACAGCAATGGAATATGGTGAACCATGTTTAACCTGGTAACGTAAAAGAAGAAAGGTGCGTTTGTGACACATTCCACTTGTGGTGAATGTTAGATAAATCAATGATAAAAACATCGATGGTAACGATTGCGCGACACGACGTGTATCGCTGAATGTATTCGGTTGGACGATAATGAATATAACACTTATTCCGCAAACGCATCAATGCAAATGTATATCTGAATAATGTTAAGTGCTAATTAGTTGTTGTTGACATATTCAAACATCACAACATTCCACGTGCATCACCGTCATATTGTAGCATTTTACACCGAAACATAGGGTAGTCACTAAACAATAGTAGTCACAATATAGCCAATGAAGTCATTTGAATGCTTTATATCCAGATATAGTCATCACTTGATAGCGCGGTTTACTACAATATGCATTAACGGCTTTTATCTAACGGATAGCAATATGTTAGTTTGCCTTGTTTATAGTATATATATGCCTTATTATATATATATATATATATATATATATATATATATATATATATATATATATATATATATATATATATATATATATATATATATATATATATATATATATATATATATATATATATATATATATATAAATACAATCAACAGACATATATATAGGTAGAATTTTATTTTTATACATACGTAACCCACCAGGTACTACTTCCAACAACGCCATTTTATATCACAACTTAACAAAATGTTTGAATTCACACAAATACGCGAGAAGAAAGGTCCCACTAAAAATGCCGAGATTTAAGTCTATGTTGATTAGGAGTTGTAACAACGTTGACCTTTTTCAGCCTACCTATGCAGTTGTATATGCATAATAAGCACGGCTGTCGTTGTGTATTGCAATATGTAATTGTCTGAATAGTAGTGATGAATTTTCACCTGTGCTTATTAAGCACAATAATGGTCTACAGGGTGGGCCGCAGTATCAACCAACCCAGTTTTGAGCATATTAATAGCTTTTCTATATTCATCATACAATTTCAGATGACAATGCTCAGAGAGACTTAGTTGGCATCTTGAATAATGAATTCATCTTGGCACGACAAACGACTACCGTTACCAACAATACTTATGGCCATGCTATTAATTTGGGTAGAGGCAGCACACATATTTATATTTATGGCTCATGATGATGATAGGAGTATTTCAAGCGTTATTAATAGTTATCCATAATGCATTGTGCGAGTATATGAGATATGAGTCCGGCGCATAAAGGCACTTTAATATTGCATCATATGACAACTACTAATTTCAGATATCTTGTTGCAATGCAACACACAAAGGGCGAATAGAGAATAGTTTTAACTCAAGCTATCTCGTGTTTACTACTGGATGAATGTAACATATGCGCAATTATATTCATTATAATTTTACAGCATATAATAGTTAACATTGTCATCTTTCATGGATTCCAACCTGCTGCATTGGGTCTCAAGTCATGTGAAGTTTCAATCAAATGAGAGTTTGAGCATAATGTTGTGCGTGTATGTCTATAATGACGCATTATTTTGGCCGAGGTATTCTCTTTCTGTGTAATTCTGCATGGCATTTTAGTTTTAACTTGCGTATTTCATACAACTATGATTGCCGTCTGGGAAGTTCGAGTTTAGCTAGGATTATTGGTATTGAGCTTCCTTTTAGCTACGTGGGACTACTGTTGATTAATGTGTCACCATAGCGACCCGTCCGCTCCACGTTGCAATGTGACACGTTTATGATAGTATATCTTTTGACATCGCAGAGGTGCCCATTCACAATTGCATTGATAAAGGCTTCGTGTTGACATTTACATGAATGTCCAATTAAAGCTAAATATTCCAGGCCAAGTTAGACGACCAAGCATATCGGTTCATTTGTTGTATAACCGAGTTGTGACGGAATAACCTTGACAAAAGTCTTCTCAAAGTGTTTCAAAGTTTTAGCAATCCTGCCAGACCCGAGTATACACATAAGAGAGTAATTCCTCCGTGTATACCATCATGCCTTGAATCGGACCAACAGGGCTGTGATAATCACTGTGCTCACTACTTCAGGAAAATCAGACATTGTTTGACACACTGCCGTTTGCACTTTCAGGTCCATAAAGGCTGTTGATCATTGGAGTTCCAGCAAAACCGCATGGATTCCTGGATTTACCAAGATCAACTAATATTTCAGGAAGATGGAGGACACACAGCTACAGTACACACTTTTTTCAAATGCAAAAAAAAACGTATTTTACAGACGATGTGTACTACTGGAAAAAGGGAACGGCAATGACGAATCGATTTTGTTCTGGCACACGAACATCGGTTTTCGTTGTGTTTGTTTTGCTGCATATATTGGAGAATGAGGTTGGTGCATTTAACGCTCTTAGGCTGTGTACGATCAATAGCGTTTTGCATGTACCGTGATAGCATACTAGTTATTTTGTTTATATTTGACTTGTGTTTAGCTGGTTGATGATAAGCTTCTAACCTCAGCCCTCTATCCACGATTCAAAACCGCGTTGACCATTGAATTAAATCGCCAGGATCGCTTACTAATGGAAGCATTGTGGGAGGCTAAACTTCATGCATATCTGCCAATTTGACGCGCTGCTTGGCTGTAATACCAGCAGTTCCTGATACAGCCCTACCAAGAACGGATGCTTAGATATCATTATTTTTGCGCGGTATAACATTATATAACACGGATTTCGGATTTAAACATTCCACGGTGGACTGGGGGACCTTAATAACAACAAAATTCAATAGTCTCATTGTATAATGAGTTAATGGTATTTATTATATATATATATATATATATATATATATATATATATATATATATATATATATATATATATATATATATATATATATATATATATATATATATATATATATATATATATATATATATATATATATATATATATATATATATATATATATATATATATATATATCTATATATATATATATATATATATATATATATATATATTTATATATAAGTGCAGCCTTTGCATCTTCTTTAGGCACGGCAGGTTTCTAAGCTGCTGAGTCATTTAATCCTATGAATTAAGTGTGAGAGCGGAGAGAGGTTTTACACATGCACTGTCAATTCTTTTGATTGAAACCCTGAATCGCGTGGTTTGTACTGTTACCCTTTAATAAGTCTGCGTTCGCTGCACCACGCAAAACAACCTGCGTCAGGTTGTGTCTGCTTGCTGTTCATGGCCAAGTTATTAGCCCCCCCCCCCCCTAAAAAAAAAAAAAAAAAACAGCAGCCAGCTACTTACCCATGAACTGGATGTTTTTGAAAGCATTGATGCCTGTGGTGTAGGGTGATAGAATCAGCATAATGTCTTCAATCATCTTGCGGTAGTTCAGCGATTTTTTCGTCATATTCTTAACCTGAGCGGTTGGGGCCATTTGATAGTTGCGGTTGGTCGGTTTTATTGCAACAAATTTCCAATTATTCAACTTGCTTGGTTGAATAACCCACATGTTGGGACAATGGGTAAATGATCGTTGTTAACATCCCTTGAAGTGCCTCAAGCACTTGTGGTTTTGCTTCAGTCGTGTTGGACCGAAAAGATGAATGCCTTCTGCATTTACCCAAAAGACTCATAAACTCTGCTCTAATCAGAGTCTTATGTCCCGCAGAGATTGATCATGCAACCAAATAATCCACAGCGTCTGAGACGACTGAATGTGTACGCATGTTATGAGAAATTATTTTCGGGTGTTATCGCTCAAACTCATACTGGCTTCTGCTTTTAATGTCTAATAGGGCCAACCACGAGCCAAATTTGGTATTTCTAAAAGTAAGGGATAAATCTGAACTCACGCTATATGAATAATCAATTTCACGAATTGAATTTGATTTTACGGAAGTTATTTCAATGTGTAGTCAGATATCGGCAGCAATATTATTTTACGCTGCTGAACGCTGATGGTATGAGACGACAAATTCTACATTTATAAATCACTCTTTTAAGTGACACTTTAAAGAAGTTATACACAGGAAGTCATTTCCCATCTTGATTAACCTCCGTCTAAAAGGGCGCTCTATGCTTCGATATCTATTAGGCGAAGTAAGAGTCAGCGAAACAGTTCCTTGAAGTTGGGCTCCGACTACCATCATATATGTTTTTCACTGATGTTGAGCCACCCGTCTATGGCACGGATATTTGATTGGTCAGCGCAACCATGTTAAAGTAGAATATTCATGTTTAGAAAGAACACTTGCATTTGATATAAGTCACTTACGCCGTCAATTAAAAACCACATGACATTATACTCTTTACTAAAATACATTATTGGGCATAATATTGACTCATGTTTTACTGATAAGCTTCAGTTATTTTGCTATATGGTATGTTAGAGAAAATTGATCCATCCAACGTTCAGGCTGTTAACTAACTCGTAACATTTACGCATCAACATACATTCGCATCAGTATTTAACCTGCGTAGCTAGGCTTATGACTGATTTGACGCAACACAGTAACTTGATGCACATGAATATGCGAGCAATTGATTAACAATACGCAGCTGTATCCACCCAGCAATTGCAAGGCCTTAGATACCTACTATATGGAATTTTTAGTAGCCCTTTAAATAGATGGCATGACTAAATGATTATTTTCCGTGACCCAACACATGGGATACAATGCTCAGAGACATACCGTTACCCTTTAAAAGTACCCTTTAAAAACCACCCCCCCCCCCCTTGCATGTACGCCTACCCAGCAAATGTGTTGGGAACCTACATCAACCCACTCTTCTGCTGTCTGTTTATAGGCAGGATTTCTCATCCGTGAGTACCTCACCGTACTCTAGTTGCATTCTTACATAATCATACACTTTGGGAGGCAGCTGACTCCACTTACTGTGCCGCGCGTTTATATAAAAACGCATAGCCCGTGCTATAGCGACAGGCGGATGACGTCGGCATATCTCGACTACATTTTTAAGAAATAGTTATGCGACATTAGCTTGACCATCTGTTCAGTGAACTCAGCACATGCTGTACAGACAGTTCGTCACTAAACATCAGTATGCACTGTTTGATTCCAAGTTAATCACTGTGATTGCCGAGATCACTGGGAGTGAATCTACATAAGGCGGGATTAGTAGTGGAAATAGCGTTAATGTCCTTACATAATTAGCGTTGGTCCCACGCTCCTGATTGGAAGAAAATGATCATTGTCAAAAGATGAATTGTGGCGGGAGAGTATCAGGCGTGCAATGAACAAGTGAGCAGACCATCTTACATTCGTTGTGAAAATGTTATTTTCCTTGCCAGATGAGGCCAAATACGGTCATGGAATTCCATGTAAAATGTAAAATGTTTTTGTTATCAATCATGTTTGTTTCAAGGAGTGTTCTACATTTATAACAACACAGAGCTCTTCATTTGTAAAAGAGTGATATCTCTGACTGCATCGAGGATGTTGTTTTATTGCGCGTCAATATACCGGTGACTGAGTGTATTGTAAAATTTACCAATACTCCCTCTTGCTCCCTGGCATCGCGATATGCCTGCACACCATAGCTATGATCTTAGTTTACGGGCAAATACGCCGATGGCTTTACACATTAAGACACAATTAATGGTGAATCTACAGTCAATCCCGATTATTTTGCTCATTATTCAGCCCAACCGAAATTGGATGGATGTTAATAGCGCATTATTACGCCTCTCGGGCCTTCGGGTGTTTATTTCCGCGGACGCAGCGTGTGGAGGGACATTGTATGTGATCTGCTGCAGGGCTAAAATGTCGATGTGAATATTATGCGCGACGGCCTACTACATCTCACCGTTATTATCTCGCATATTTCTCTGTATATCTTGGCAGGGAGATAGAATAAGATATTGTAAATTCCTACACAGTAGATTAACTTGTATGATCACATAAAGATCATATCCTTTAGGATGTGGTATGCCTTCCTGCTATCTATGCAGGATTGTTACTTCTCAAGCTTATTTTTAGGATTTACTGAAGGTAACACTAGAATGGTCTTGCTCATATAAATGACTAACATGGATTTGTAACTTGCACTGACCAACGATTTCGTTTCGAAGCATATTTTCTTGGATCCTCTTAACCTATTTGAACCAAAGTGAGTTCATCTTGTGTTAGAACGAGACTATTGAGCTTATGAATATGAAGGGTAACTTGTCAGTGCTTGATCTGACGAGCAACCGGACTGCCTGCGGTATGTATGTAAACATGACGTCCCGAAACAGACAAAGCAAACAATGAGATACATCAGATATGTGGAATACAATAAATAAATTGGCATGTGATGAGGTAATAAGATGCATATATAATATGATGACATGACGCTTACACTTCAGCGCTAACGATAGGTTGTTGAATGCTTGACAACTTTCTTGGATATTGATATCCTGCGATAAATACATTCATTTTCCTCAAACCAGTACATCTGCTATAGCTGGACTTCATTTGTGTGACGACAGTATTCATGTATATGGGCCAATTGAATCGCTGTTTGCTGTAACAGCCCGTTGTTTTTCATTAAATTAATCAAATAATGCAATCAACAAGTGTAACTAAGGAACCGCCATATTTGCGTGACGACAACCCTGTTTATTGTCATCGAGCATTTTACGCATGTTTACTGTGCTGCAGCCGACAGAGTTGTTTGTCAATACATATTGCAAGAGAGCCTGTTTAATTGAATGTAATCATTACTAATACCCTTTGACTGCGCTTTAGCCAGTTGCATTGTTAGTAATAAAAATAACAAGATTTCGCAAATCGCTTTATAAAACTTTATTTCTTCTGAAGGTTTGGGGTTATTGCAAATTGAATGACATTCCGTTGATGGAGTTAACCGTTGAGTCTTATCTTTTCTGATTAGGCCATATATATTTTATTGATAATTGACTCCTCCCCGCCCATCTGGTACTTACACACACATTTTCTGGGCAGATAGGAAATGGAATGTTGGCAATAAACTCTAGTTATATCAAGGGTTGAAATGCTGAATGTTGAGAGTCCCGCGGGGATACAGTTGATGTGCTCATCATGTTTAGATATATTGTACTTCTAATAACTGGGTTGTTAGTAAAATTACCGTGCGTTGGATGTTCTGCTCGGTCAAGAGGATATTGCTTCTCGCCTTAATGCTTAAAATGTTGATATGTATGAAGCGAATCTATGGTTAAGAATAAATCATTCAAAGCGTACCTTGCAGCTGAATTGCACTTTTGCACAAGGTGTATGTGTATTATGGTCTATGTCATTATCATAGTAGTGATGGCTGTATGACAGCTACAAAGCGGCAATTACTGACGTTCATCTGCTCAGTAATTCACACATTGTGTTTGGATATGATTGCTTATTCAGTTGTATGAGAATTTGTGTTGAATGTTACGGTAATCATGGGAGGAGGGGGAATTCTAAGCGAATATAAGTTTTGGATAACGGCATGGATAATGAAAGCAATCAGGGCAGGAACGTGGCGGAGATTAGGGTTAGGTCACGGTGTGGATTTGTACGGGGTCACGAAGGGATTATGGCATTCCTACGCTACGTTTAGTAACCGTGTCGCATGTACCTTCAATTACAATGACCCGGGCCTATGTTATGACTTCCGAAATGCCCGTAAATAGATCATTTCGTCTTCATACTGTATGTGGTCAAAATATTTTCATCAATTGCAATTACGATTTGTAATGGTCTATATTGCTTGGGGTTGCTTTTTTACGCTGTCTGTTTATTGAAGTGCTCACAAAAGATATCAGGATTTAAGTATGATTTGCATTGATGCAGATTGCTATTGGGCAGGAAGAATAAGCTTCCCTGGTGCTGAATCGGGTTATCGAATGAAGGCAGGGTTGGTAATAAGCAACATGACTATATCAGAACATACATGACTTCATCTCGTTAAATCAGAAATGTTAAAAACTCCCAGGTAGTTAATAAATAAAGATTCTTTCAACTGCTTTTTGCCATAAAGGTATTAAACTGCACAAGACTAATATTCACAATTCACCGAATTGTGCTTGTCCCACGATGGAAAACCGTCACACAACTGAGAATCATGTATCAATATGTTACCGAAATAAATGATAGCTTGTTAATTACATCGAGAATCCTCATGAGGATGCCGAATTCATATCAGCATTTTGTTTGGTAATTAAAGCTCACTACTTTGCGTATCTTCATTTTGTCATCTGATTGATCGCAATCATTGGGGTATGACCATATAACTGGTGAATTTATAGCTGCGCTGAAGCATGACTAGATTACCTAATGGGTTACTTCGGTTATTCGTATTCGGTCTACGAGGACTGAACGTGCAATGTTGAAGCCTTCAAGTAGGACTGAACATGTCGATCAGCAGCCCTCCTCATATAGTGGCTTATAACGCTATGGTAGAATGTGCAAAATGTAACAAACCGAAGTGGTGCAACAAGTCCGTCCCTAAAATACACCATGCTACCTACATTGGTTTGAGTATGATTGTGACATGCCTTTAACATAACATCGCAAGAACATAGTTCAGAGTAATGATGTGTGCGCAAATAAGAGGGAAATGTTGGCTCCAACCGCACCGTGTAATGCGTTACAAGGCGCGCCATACATTTTTGCTGGAGCCTGTTTCCCTTTTTCTGTCCAAATGAGCAGTATATATTTAATATATCCCATCTGTTTTTCCAAGGAATAACCCGATCGACGTCAACTGTACCATGCAAATCTACATGGCGCCGAGACAAATCACCATTTGGATAAATCATGCGCATTGCAGGGGATGTAATGTTTAATCGTGATTGTCATAGGTTAAACTTTTACTTTTGACGTATGATAGGAATAGTGCAATAATGACAGAGAGGCCCTGCTGTTGGTCCGTATAAAACTTGAACTCATTTACGTAAAAAAATAAATTGGATGATGGTGTCTAACCATATGCTGTAATTCAGTTCACACATCGAGGGTAAATCTGAAAGTAATGCAAAAGAGCTTATTGCTACGCTAAGAGATGGCTCACTAGGATAAGCCATGCGGTTAGTATGTTAAAGAGAGAAACAAAGCTAACATACCCCCGAAACAATCAGAACATTTTATTTGGTTTTAAGATAGAAGCTACGACAAGCAGCTCGCTGCACGCAGATGGAGTGCTCACATATTTTGTCGGACGAAGGTGCGAGTAAGCCCCTTAGTGGCTATAAGCGTCGATCACGTTTATTTGCTATTGTGTAGTTTTTATCCATGCCCTGTGTAAATATGAAGGCCTCTGGGGAATAATGAACATTCAGAGTGGCATGTGAGTTCATGCATCGGCAGATGTTAATAATAAAGCGTCCTCATATGCCATGTTATTTTCATGAAACTTAACCATATTCTGTCACATCAAGAACATCACAGCTATCAAGTTAAACCGATATGAACCTCATCTGGGATATAAGTAGTTGACGTATTGCATCTCATTTCATTGGTTAAATGCATAGGATGAAGTGCATAGTGACGTATGCTCTTAATTATAGTCAATGAAAACAGTTTCTAACAAAGTGATTACATTATATATAAGGTATCGGTACCAACAATTACTTAATTAATGCATTATTACAACAATAACCTTGTGATTTTGAAAGCTGCGTAACCATGCGGGAGAAATGGGTGCTTCATTTTATCACTCCCCTATTTCTGTGTCATCTTACTCGGTTGTAGGTCAGTTCGCCCCCAGGACGGTTCGCCCCCGGGTCGATTCGCCCTTGTCGGATCGATACGCCCCCGGGTCAGTTCGCCCCCGGACCAGTTCGCCCCCATGTCGGTTTGCCCCCGGGTCGATTCGCCCTTGTCGGGACGATACGTCCCCTGGTAGCCCCCCCCCCCCCTCATTTGGTCAGTTAGATACGCCCGCGCAACGATACGCCCTGGTTTTACAGAAAGGAGTATACTGAATGCTACATATTTCAGCTAATAAAGGAACAGTATAAATGAATCTTTATCTGTTGATATGAAATTAATTTAAAGCATAATGTCTACCGTTCAGAGAAACCATACATCGCACCATCGCCTCGGATAAAGTGATGTAAGGGCATTTGTACTCAGCAGCCAGGGTACATAAATATACATGACAACTATACATCCCAAGAATACGAGAATACAGGATAAGCGAATAGAGGAATATGAATTTAAAGCGCACACATGCATGCATATATCGTCCCGTGGGGCGAATGGACTGCACACACATGGGGGCGAACTGGAATACCAGAATAAGCGAATAGAGGAATATGTGTCGTCACCGCATGCGAGGGCGAATCGAATGACCAGGGGGCGAACTGGCCCAGGCGTGTACCATATCGAATCGGGGCCGAACTACCCGATATATTACTCCAATGGAGCAAATCCATCAAAAGTTATACGCTGAAAGGTTTTTACAATGTGTATCAACTTCTCTTGAACTATATATTGACCGTCAATCGTTGATTCACATTCATCCATACGACCGCATAGAATATCACCCGCTACATTTCCAAAGATGTGCTAGGCACATATCGCTTCCAATACATTCAAGGGATCACTTGTGTCCAGCAAGTTAAGCTAATGATACCTTCTCTGGATTCACATGCTATCACAAAAATGATGACAGTGCTTATTTAAGCACCTAAGAGGATACTAGGCGAAGAGGCGTTAGTTTTTTCTAGATATCTCTGTTAACAAGAAAATATTAATATGACTCCTGACCATGAATTACCTATTGAGTAACTTTTGAATACTGCGCTTTCCAATAGAACGATATGTTAGGGGAAGAGGCGATAGTTTTGTCTTATTTTTCAAATAGAACGATATCTCTCATGTTCAGCTTACAGAGGACACATGCCTATCCGGTATCGTATGACGTAATTCCCGAGTCAGAGAAATAAACACACGTGCATCTATTCCGGTACAACAAAGAAATAATGGACTTTTTCTAGGTTTTAAGTTTATTGAATGGATATGGATATCGTGTGAAAGAACTTGCTTTTAGTAATTGTGCACATATTGAAAGCAAAGAAACCAGAAATAGACTCTACCACCATCGTTGGGTATTTTGCGGATATAATTGGTTGGTTTGTGATTTTGCAGAATATACCTGTGTCTTGTTGCCATAGGCAGTAGCTGAGCGGTAGCATTGTGTTAACCAGGATGAGCGCATATTCAGGTGAATTTATCAGTGCCTGAATTGGCTTTAAAAATAGCTGGCAGCCTTAATATCGAGCGAGGAGGCTGTGATAGATGCTGAAATATTTTTTCTCTAAGGTCATTGCTTGTAAATTTGTATTCCTAAATCACACTGTACCTTGGGACAATTTGATTCTGAGGCCTATTCCAATTAGCTTGAATAGTTCGCGGGGGGTTTTTTTGGCAATCAGAAGCGGCGGTTCAGACGCTGAATTGCTAATTTACACAATTCTTTCCTTGATTTCCATCCATCTCATTTAGCCTTTGATTAATCAACACATGTACAGGTCTGCTTCCTTCACATACTGCAACTAGGTGGAGCATAACATTGACGAGACGTATATTGTCATATTACACGCGCTGTTTGTGCTGCGACGAATGTTTGACGCTGTATCATCCACAATGCAGCAGTTATTCCATGGACATGCCCGAGTGTTAAATATAAAACAGTATGTATTTATATATATACACACACACGCATATTCATATATATGTATATATATATAAATATATATATATATATATATATATATATATATATATATATATATATATATATTTATTGCTATATATACTTATTTGCATAAATACTTATATATATACATATATATATATATATATATGTACATGTTTATATAAGTATATATAAATGCAAATTTGTGTACATAAATATAAATATATACATACAATATATTTATCTGTATACAAATATATATGCATATATATCTGTATAATCTCTGTAAATATGTATATATATAAATATATATATATATATATATATATATATATATATATATATATATATATATATATATATATATATATATATATATATATAATATATTATTCATAATGCCTCTGCCTGTTGCTTAAAGGTTGCCTTAAATATGGCCCAACAAATATAAATCATACATCGTATATTGCTATATTATAAAAATCGATGAGCTGTATAAACCTAATAGCTACCGCTGTACATCGTTAATGTAACCGTGACAACTATATTTCCATATCGCATTATACAATATTATACAACATGGTGAATTTGAATTAACGTTTCCTTATCTATCGACCTCGATTCCATTTGTGCCCATTTTAACGACGGATCTGAGATTGTAGGCATCTATGTAATATTACTCGTCGGTCAATCGACTTATGTTTCAATCTCATATCAAAGGCAGACTACTGATAAAGAGTGAGATTATAACGTCTCAACTGGTATATTCCATATATCCGCGTCAATCTGTCTAACACTGGCTTTTGAACCCATGTGATTCCCACGATATGACAGATATTCGTACAGGTATTCGGTTGAATCTAAGCTATGACTAAAGATTAATCTACGATCTGCTGTTGAAGATTCTGATGTTGCATTCTGTTATAACACCGTGTGACGAATACGCCAATCAAAACCCCACACCGTTCCGGAATGATCTAGAAATCTAGGAAGTCCCAGTATATACTGAAAATATGCTCGAATAGAGGGGTTGGAGCAAACGCTAGAGTGTTTATTAATAATATATATTGAACCTTTAACTGAGCCAGGAGGCATTGCAGCTCCGAACAATAGATTATCTTGTGGTCATTGTGGCCGCAAGCACAACAAGAAACTCTCCTCCTCTCAATATTCAACAATTGCAAACCGAATTAACCTCGCACTGACAATTAAGAAAGGTGTCTGGCATCATTGTGAGGAAAACACAGACGAAATATATCCTGTTTAGCTGTCTTTGTTTGATTGATGTCATATGAATGGTCTAATGTTGGTCATAGCAAACCTAAAGTAGGCAAGCCTCAGGTGTAAGTGACTTGGTATCAAGTCGCAACCAGGCCTCACATACAAACATAGAAAGCATTTTCATAGCGCCTGTTACTGTATTAAGAATGCTACTTATCAAATTAAGATGATACGCGTTACCATGTATGCTTTTATACTAAAGTTAACCTTAATTCTCCTTAGCGTACGATAATGACTAGCTTCTGAGCAATATATTGCGCGCTAGGAAAGCCGTCTCCGCATGTTGAAATCCTTTAACATCTTGTCTTTGAACGGATGACTTCATAACGGTAATAAGTGTGGTTGATTTGTCCATGGATTTAGTCGCAAAATGATCTCACCGACACACGGAAATGACCCAGTTTATTCAAACGGTGTGTGGCACTTATGATATCGATTTATGCGTCACAATATATGTTGAAATGAAAATAATGTTGTTTCCGTGAACGCTCAAATACTAGCATAGTTAGTTATGTATCTGTATGTGATCCATCTACATTAATGCGACTATCCTAACAATGCGACGCATTTTTGGCGACAATGGATTTCATGGCATTGTTTACGTCCTATGGACTAAGTTGTCCTGTCAAACCTATACACAGTCTACTGTCTAATTAGGTCACTGTCTTGGCCTGGTATTGCAATGATACAGCGCAAATTCAAGGAAAGAACGCAACCGAATATATCATGGGGTAAATGTAGCTTTACTGAGAAACAATATCCGCTGTGTTAGAGTTATAGGAGAAAAGTTCGACCAGGCTTGCGAATAATGTTATGGTGATGACGTGGAGTAAACGGCGTTATTTCAATCAAATTGATGTCATTGTTGCCATTAACTACGACAGTACAAGTGAACTCTCGAAGCCAATGTACTCCGTGTCTCGATACCTGATCAGCTAATAACGGTTTGAGCAGACATGGCAGGAAATTCTCTTAAGGTTTTAAATCTCGAAATACCTTACTGTTTTTGGTACATGAACAATGAAACTAAACCTATTGAGATGTAGCTCTTAATTGTCATTTCAACCATTACTGTTAGGAGACCGAGCTAAATGCACAACGATGAATAGTCCATCACATCTGCACATAGTGGGTAAGCGATGAAAACCTGTATAACATCCATAATAAACCGATATTGAAGATAGATATTTGGATAAACAATTGGCATATACAGATATATCACATACAAATATACAGCTTTAGTATTGATAGTCAAAACGTGTCATGGTTTCATTTAGTAGGAGTTATATGTAGTCATTTACTATTGCACTGTGGCTAAGAACAGGTAGTAATTGGAACGTTGTTCGTCTTCAACCCCCAACCACCTTTGATATGAAGCATAGTCTGCATCCTTTGTGAACGATATATTTTTCCAAGATTGTGTCAATTACTGAGGGTGATACCTGAGTGCTTATTAATATGCAAAGAGCGCACATTCCAACATGAAATACGTTGAATATGCAAATGAGTGTACGCTAGTGGCCAGGTGCCGCTTTAAATCAGCCACAGAATATGGGCTTGTTGATCCAACGTTTCGGGGATGTGCCCTTTGACTCTCCCAATGGGTTACGGCATCCGCGCCCCGAAATTAACCCGAAAATTCTGTGTAATTTTAATAAAGGCTATGACAGAGCAGCGTGCTGCTTGCCGGTGGCGTTACCATATATTGTGCCGAGTGGAGGCACAAGTGAGCCCTCTTAGCATAGATACAGACTCTCTCGTGATACTACGATCGCAATTATTCAGCCGGTCTAATGATTCATTACTAGCAGTCATCTATAAGTTGGGATGAGTGTACGCAAAAAAAAAACATGATGTTCAAGATGTAATGCATGACATCAGATAG
>CM067352.1:33711743-33807796 GCA_034190875.2 Urechis unicinctus | reverse complement strand
AAATAAAGTTATTCTTTATCTTAAGTGTTGTAGTTTCAGATGGATTGAAATACCATCCCGGCCCTTACGAGGAGTCGCGTTTACTATGAGTATCTAATAATGAAGACAAATTGAGCCACGTGCATGTAAGCTTAGCAGCACAGTTGCAAATCAGTCTTCAATAAAACGTACGAACTTCCAATGGCGAGCTCTACCAAATGGAATGCATACTGAATAATACACATACGAACAGTTAAGTCAGGACCTTTCCAAATCAGTAATGGGCGCACATTGTATCTAATAACTGTTGCACATAGTCTATCGTATTAATGATAAACGAAGAACAACTGTCTTGTTTAATAATTAATCGGACATAAGAACTCTCTCGAACATATAAATAGTCGCATAAGAATACTGGTACAATAACACAGGTAGATAAAACCGGACGAAATCGACGCAGCGCTAGAAGGGAAGTTTCCCATTACAATGAAAATGGACACACGCCGGTTCTGGTTTGTTTGTTTAAAACGAGCCGAAGTGTAGCTTGCATTGACAGAACTAGAATTAATTGCCACGGTTTACGAATAGGAACGACAACTGTCTAGGATGAGAACCGTGTATCTAACGGGTACCATACAGAGTGAAAACGAACAGAGCTTAACAGGTATCAATGCCTTTACATTCAATATCTGATATTAAATCAATAGGAGAGCAGACACAATTTGCGACAGAAGCGTTTGGTTTTGACAAAGCTGATATTGTACAGAATATAAGCAGCATTGCACAGGCACAACATGCTGCCCATGGAGAAGTACGATCTGATAACATTTTCAAGAAGATATATATATGTATATATATATACATATATATATATATATATATATATATATATATATATATATATATATATATTTATATATATATATGTATATATATATTCATAAATATATATATCTATGTATCTTTACATATATATATATATATATAAATATATGTATATATATATGTATATCAATAAATATATATAGATATATAAAATATATAAATACATGAAGATAAAAATATATATAAAAAAAATATATATATATACATATACATGTATGCATATATATATACATACACATAATATTTATATATATTTATATATATATTTAGATACATATATATATATATTTATATATATATAGAAATAACTATATATATATATATGTATATATACATATATCTCTCTATATGTATTTTATATATCTCTGTATATCTTAATGTCTCTATATCTCTATCTATCTCTCTCTATATATATCTCTATATCTCTCTCTCTCTCTCTCTCTCTCTCTCTCTCTCTCTCTCTCTCTCTATATCTCTCTCTCTCTATCTCTCTCTCTCTCTCTCTCTCTCTCTCTCTCTATCTATCTCTCTCTCTCTCTCTCTCTCTCTCTCTCTCTCTCTCTCTCTCTCTCTCTCTCTCTCTATCTCTGCTATGCTAGATTTGTGTAAATGTAAATCTAGCAGGGGTAATTTGCGGGCGAAATATGTCAACACCTAACAACAACCACCATTTAGCAGCAATTGTCGTTTATCTTTACCACATTTCAATTCCATATCACACATGGATATCAGACCGACCTGCCCCGCGCCATATTCGATAAATAATAGATGATAGAGTATAATATCCCCATTTGCAAGTAACGTCAATTCACAAATACGGCAATAGGCATGCTTTTGTTATCCGGACACCTGCAATCTAGGATTACTTTTCGCAAATAAGCGCACGTTTTGAGCTAATGAGACAAAAGCATCTGCTTGTGTCAGTGATTAATAACTGGGGCTTTTACAAACCTTCGCGTTACGTGATGAAAGATGTGCACGTTGGCACTGCTAATGAAGGTACAGTGGCATTCTGTTTCATACGCTATTGATATTATTCATGAAGGTAAGCGAGGGTCGGTTGATGTGCATGATATAAAGGGGAACGTTCCTCTTACTGCGTACCTCATCAAACATTTGCTCTTTTGTTCGATGTGGCGATTAATCATTTACTGAATCTAATACAAACTTTGATGACGCATAAGCCAATCTGCAATGCATTAGGGCCGCATACAAACATACGTGCAAATCTTTAGACGTCATCAAAAGTTATAAAAAGACATCTTTAGCGGATTTGAAATATCAAAGTATGTTATGCGTATCAATCGAGATTAACAAACATATTGTGGTACCGGTTGTGACCAGTAGCAAGGTAAACGATGCTCTGCAAAATGCAAACACGCTATGCGTATACATAGTGGTGCAAGATAATGTTGATATGAGGACACCTAATGCCTGAACCACTGTGCAAATCTCGTGTTTTATTGGATTGAGAGTTCTTTTATTAACCGAATGCCAATTTTATTGTGATAAATGGCTAAAATAATTACTGACTGTCTACTTGTGAATGCATATGATAGCATAAGTTGCTGACGTTGGCATTGCAACAGGACTACTCTATTCGCCATGTGAAATGATGGAATTGGCCCTGATCCACGGCCATAATGATAATGCACCCAGTTCATAGACCTAGGTAAAGCACTGAGCAACCGTAATAGAGAAATCCCCACAAGCTATACTGGTGGACGCGCATTATGATAATTTGTCGGGGTCATAACATAAACTTGTAACCAGACAACAGACGCGATTACCTCAATTCCAAAACATTTATAACCACCTTGCTTGTGTGATGCACATATACGCTATGTCATTTGTAGTTACTCCACGACGAAAAACCCACAACATTTACACATTACCTCATTTACTTGCGCTAGAAATTAAGTCATATATAGATATATATATATATATATATATATATATATATATATATATATATATATATATATATATATATATATATATATATATATATATATATATATATATATATATATATATATAGATATATATATATCTATATATATATATATCTCTATTATCTATCTAGAGATATCTCTATCTATCTATATCTTTATATATATATATGTATATCTATAATATATCTTTTATCTCTGTATATCTTTCCCTCTGTCTATCTTTATATATATACATATTATTTATATATATACATATATGTATATGTAAACATGTATAAAACTATATATATACATATATATATATGTATGTATATACATGTAATATATAATCTATATAAATATATATATATATGTATATATATATATAATCTATATATATACTATATATCTTTATTTAAATATATATACATATATATGCATATATATATATACATACGAATATGAATACATATATATGCATAGATATATATATATATATATATAAATACATATAGGTATATATATATATACATATATATGTGTACATATGTATATACATATATATATATATGCATAATAAATATGTGTATATTTATATATATATATCAATATATATATATTTATATATATTTATCTACATATATATATTGATATATATGTAAACATATATGCCTACCAATATATATATATATATATATATATATATATATATATATATATATATGTATACATATATATATATATATATATATACATATATTTATATATATATGAATTTATATATATGGAGGTGCAAATATAATTTATATATATAAATATATATACATATATATAAATATATATATATATATATATATATATATATATATATATATATTATATATATATATGTGTGTGTGTGTGTGTGTGTGTGTGCGTTTGTGTGTGTGTGCGTTTGTATGTTTGTGTGTAAGTGTGTGTGTGTATGCGTCTGTGTGTGTTTTATTTGTGTTTGGGTGGACATCGGTCAGTATACGCGGTAGCCATCTTGTCCAATTGGTAATGTCAAAGACGCCTTTATATTTCTTCTTGTTTTCAAGCAAGTCTATTTCCAACTCCAAATTTGGGATGATTAGAGACATTTTTTCTTGTTGCAATTCCTTTGATCGTCAGACCGTTATTTGTGACGTTAATGCTTAATTTCGCTTTGGGACTCGCACACGAAAAACGCTTTTTGTCAATATTCGTCAGACAGCAGAACAAATAAGTTTATGGGTAATATTGTCGCAATAAAAAAATCGAATTACTGATCCACTTTTTCTTTGAACATTAGTGCTGTTGTTGTTAGTTGTTCCTATCCTGAATCAATTATTCGCAAAAAGTCAACAGTGGCAGCACGCAACGGTTGATTTCGCCTTTGCTAGTGGAAATGCTAACGAGCACATGGCACATTTATACTACCTCGTTTGTCTCGAGGGTAATCAAGTCAGTATAAACAATGCCCGGATTACCGATTCGGACATTTAATATTATAAGATTTATGCACAGTTGTCGAGATGTGTCTGCGCTACCGCGAGTATATACGTTAGCTTAGGTACAGCGTTTCATATATAAAGCAAATACTCTGTTTTACGTCTCCCCACCCACCATCCAGCTCTTCCATATCTTACAAATTCATCAATAGATTTCAAATCAGCATGTACCAACAATGTTGGCCATAGGATACCTGCTGTATGTATGTCTGGTATTGAGGCTCCACTATTTGCATGCGGCTTTTGCCGATGGTGATATTAACACCTCGAGCTGTCTCGGTCAGCCAACGTTCTACGAGATTGTAGAGTAAGAATGAACCACCCGCGCGCTTTTGAAAACTGTTTGATATTGTATATCGTAAAAAGTGTGATGTATCACAAGATATCGCCACAATGTGTTTCATTGCAACCTAGAATATACCCTATAAACGAATACGTCAGCCAATGTATATTATATGGGCTAAAATGATATTGGTGTTTGATATTGAAATGGAATCAGTGACCATAGTCCGTGGTAGTAGATTGTCGACATAACTCTAGAGAGGCTTATAAATGAAACCCCCACGGCATCAGTTCTTCTGAAAGCATACGTTGTAGTGAATCATTAGGCTTGCATCAACTTTAGCTCTCATACGAATAGTACTCCCTTAAAATTATACCTATATCCGAGGTTGTATTTGGGATATTTATTGTATTGTAGCGCGAATTATTATATCCCGAGCTATGGATTAACCTGGTTTAAGCTTGTAAGAAGTACCATGTCAACAAGACTAGATAGCTATTATATAAGTGATGATGTGACGTCATTCTGTACAGTGGCAGCATAATTACCCGGTTTGCATCAACGGTTCTCGTTAAAACGGCCGTGCTTGCTCACAAAATCTCTGTTGAAGAAAGTCTGACCGGGCACTGACTACGTGATCAGATCATGTTTACGTCGAGTGAACGCCAGCTGAAGGCCACAATGCTAAAAAAAAAATGAGTGAAATGTGTGAATAATGCTACCACTCTGAAAGTAGGTGTGTTAGTCGTATGTCATCAATGCTATTCAGTCACTTTCATTCCGAAATGATAATAGATAACACAGCGAATAGCGACATAACTTCTTGTATGGTTGCGTAATGCATTATTGATGGCGGTGATTAATACTTGAATTATTTCGTACACTTTTGCTTAATCGGTGTTGGACTTGCACCTGGAAGATGGATGTACTATTGTTATGCACTTCTTAAACCTAGATGCTCATGCATATTGCTACTAGTGGTAGTCTGATATCTTTTAATACTGTACCGTTTTTGTTGCGAGATAGCCTGAATAAAATCTGATAAAACAAGATGCGTTTAATATGCTGATTACGCTGGTGGCTCAGCCTGGTCCATTAGGCTTGCCCGAAATAATGGCTGCTCTTACCTATACGACCACATTAGCTACCGACATGATATCTTGTACTGCATCAATAAGGATCCACTAGCACTATAATGTTTGAAAATAATGCAAATGTTTAACCACTGCGCTATCCCGGTCACTAATTAGATGAAAAGTTAGCTTGGAACTAGGCGTTAATCAATGTTGGCGTCTTGTCAGCAATAATATTGTCGGCTTGTTGGGAAGCGATTTAAATCGATTCGATTGTGTTCGATGTTGACACTGCACTAAATACAATGTGAGCGTCCAAACAATCATCTACTTGCATAGGGGCAGTCAACAAATGGCAGGTAAGTCTATCATTATTATTAGGCTTACCACCCCAACCTTGGGTGCAGTTTGCCGCCACACCTAATTGCAAGGTAAGAGTAAATAATATAAATGGACCACTAGTCAATTAAGGCAAACTGCTGACACAAAGAAGCAGCTGTCTATTAGCGTATTTTTGCTGTATTTGGAACGACTGTCGATCAAGGGATATTAGCTATATCACCAGGCAGTCAGACGTAATTTTCTAGAGGCATTCTTGTCCAATGTACAAAGATATTAACCAATCGGCTGGCGTACAAATGGCGCATTGAACAGTGTTACGCTTCTATAATCACCGTAAGGTGGTAAATATACGCGTCAGCTAGTTCTCAATTGATGGCACAATCGCTATGGTCACAAATATGCAAAGTTTTGCAACGGCATATAAGAGAACATTCCGCCAAGGGAAAAATAATGCATATCCAACCAGTAAACGCTCTGGAAACCATTGATTAGATTTTAGGTAATCTACATGGTGCACCTATGCCACGTATGTAGCTTGTGTACTGCTGTCATGTACTGTTGGGTTCACCATTTACCCAACCCTCTCATAGTTATCTCTACCCCCACGCCTTTGCACTTTGTATGGACGGATGTGGCTACTTTATTATGCAGCTGCGCAAGCTTTGGAAGAGAATATAAAAACATATCGCACTAGTGCACTGAATATATCTTGTAAGCCATTTCCCTGTGTTCCGTGCTCACATGCACATTAACAAATTACACACGCACACAGAGACTATAACATATACCAGGCAACTCTTGTGTTGGTAATGTAAATGTCATGTAGTACGTCCTTCGTGTGAAATAACAAGAGGAGAATGTGCTGGCTCATGGGATTCCTACAAACCTCACCATTACTCACCTAACGCCTGGTAGTGTCCCTTCCAAGCAACATATAATCTCAGATGACCCTCATAGGAAATGCACACTAGTTTCAATGTTTAACGATGATCCCAAGTGATATTCCCGTTGTAATGTACTAGTACACGGCTGTTACGCATCTCGTATATTGGATCCGCCCTGGTGTGAATAGAACAGCACATGCAGGGATTATATCAATCAGCAAAATCAAATAGATTTGCATTGTACTAAAATTTAGTAACATTTGCCGGGCCTGGTAATCTTAAATAATGCATTTTTGATACACACGTGTTAATAAGCATTACGTCCGATACCCACATATCTCCTGCATTTAGGCGCACGTGGTCCACTCCGCCCTATAGCGTGGAGTTGCATTGCAAATACTCGTCAAGCCGTTTGTACAGAACAACAACTGAATCCAAATGAAATTATTCACAACAAATGTTGCTGCTCCAAAGCTACCCATTGTCCCCGCTGGTCGAGTTCCAGCTGAATATGTCCTAGTCCAAGCAACACGAGTGTCGGTTGTGATCCGTCAAGTACTGGTCGTCCTCTGACACCTACTTGTTGGTGTCTCTCCACCAGGTGCTATCTAATGGACTTCTCAGCTGACAATGTTACGCACATATACCACACAACTACTGCCTTATACATACTAATGAAGCAGATGTAAGGGTTAGCATGAAAGCCACCGATACCAAAAAAGCGTGCTACATAGAACATACAATGTGCGAGGTTAAATCGGCTGCTACAACATATTGATCTCCAGTACAGATAGTTGGCATGTGATATTAGCATGCGGTATATAGTCAATTGCTTACCAACGTCATATATGCGGTCGTTGTCGAAGATTTATCAAATATGAAGAGTGAATACACACAAACATAATCGATCAAAAATGATATTCTTGTTGTGTTTGCATATGGAATTATACCTGCGTGGAATGCGTTCTGTCCAATGACCGACGTTCGTATAGTAATCTCCTGTAGCTTTGATAGCCAGACAGGTTATTAAAATGCCACACGTTAGAGTGACAGCCATGTCCAGCTCTCCTGATGAAGCATATCAGACAAAGCGGGCAGGGGTAGTGCATCTGGTCTCAAACGACACGCTGCCATGTGATATTGCCTGCCCGTATCCGTTTAGCATCTATGACGCATGGACAATCGTCTCCTAGACACACGTTGGCAACATCCCGTAGTTTGCTATATGCTATGCTATATGCTATGCTATATTCGCCAAGCCAGATAGCCAGCGACACAAGCTACAGTAGTGATGCGCTGTCCTGTTTGTTGAAGTATGCAAGCAAAGCAGGGAGCTGGCATTCACAAGGGGTAGACTCCGCCTCCGGATGAGACAGTCCTTCCAACTGCCAAAGGGTGTTGATTTCATTTATGCATGGAATGCCGGACGAGGTGATTCGTACTTGCAGGGTTGTCTGCAGTGACACAAAGGCACCCTTATATGTTGCTATACACCGGTTGGCGTTTGCTATGACATAATAAGATATCAAAACAGTAAATATATATAGTCATTCTAACTTGCACAACAGACACGGATAGTTCTCAAAACAGCGGTGTGTAAGAGGTTGTATGTTCCGCTTATGCAGAAACGTAATGTTCATATCATTTTCCCCATATAGTTGAGATATATAAAAGTGGAAGACATTGTCATAACGAGGCTTAAATAGTGTCAGAGGATGTTTTCCTCCTATATATTATGATCCATCACTTCTTTTGCTGGCAATATTACCCTGGTTAGTGAACTACTACGAAAAGATAATATGAAATTCGAGTGGTGCTGTACTCCTTCCTTCATGCGATGTGGTTGAGGAAGAAGGTGGGATTGAAAATGCCTTATCCTCCTGTCTCCATGTTGTTAATACTGCAGCGGAAATGAGCAAACGAAGCCTGACACTGGCTTTATATTACATCCGCATAGTAAACAGTTTCCTTAAATATTCAGGTCTATTGTCCTGAAATGTCTAGCATGAACAGAGCATGGATACATCATATGCGTAGAAATGTCCATAACCTGCTGATACAGGCTCTCTTCCAGTATGTTCCATTGCATCCGTTAATGCATTGTCCAAATATCTGACCATTTTATATCATTTCTATATTCATCGGCTTTACATGTTTCAATCACCAGACGGATGTGATCACTGCTAGACTGCTTTGTGGAAAATGTTCCAGCACTACACATGTCATTTACGTCCTCATTATTGCCCACCATCCCTTGTCGTTGAAACTCACGTCGAGAACATCCTGTCTATTATGTGCCCACACGGACACTTAACATCACTACTTTCAACGACCGATTATTTGCATTGAGCATACAGCATGAACGCATAAATAGTGTATTCCGCCTAAGCTCGAATGATGAGGTTTTTCGGGCATTCTTTCTGCCATGGTTTGCATGTTGATACTTCTCATTCAGGCGACAGCCAATCAGCGGAGCAATAAAAACGCACCATATATGGCAACCAGTCGCTTAACAGGTTAAAAGCTACACTGTGTCGACCGACATGGTGACAAACTGCAAAGCAGCATTTCGAGGGATCAAACTTATTAGCTATCAATTTATAATATGCTGCCCGCCATCAAACGCTAAATAGATACATGACTTGAGTTTACTAGTAAGAAAAGTAGATATGAAAGCTCAAATAAAGGCTCCTAAATTTGCTAATGATGCATTAAATCGCGTGATATTGATCGCTAATGGTGCAATTAGTACAAATCAAGGGATCTTTCGTCGTCTTGAATGAGCTTATAAAAATAATTGTGAATATATATCCAACACCTCTTGTCTTGCAACCAACAAAGCGTACTTTACTTTCTGACATATTTGGCGCTGGTATCCAAACCAGCAGTTTCACCGACAAAAATGTCGTTGCAGCGATTATTTTCTTCCTTGATTTGATGCGCTGACGAAACCACCGATTTAATTATTCACTGTTACTAGGCTAAAGCTCAGCAGTATGATTGACAGCGGGTGCGTTTGACACTTATCAATAGCTGTGCGCAGGGTTATTAAAACATTCAACTCTGAGTCAAGTGGTACGTTAGCAGGCTGCGCTTTGATGTCTTGAAAAAGATTTACAATAGCATCTATGCAGCTGTAAACTGTCCGTCCTTATCTAATGTAACGAATAACAAGCTTGATCGATCATCATCGGTATCATTGAATAGTCAGAATGAATTGTCAGTCACACATATGCTTTCCTACTATAGAGACACATACGGATAGGACACCCAATAATTCACTCGGTTACATAGGAGCTATAACTCACTTTACCCGCCTGTGTGACATTTTATTACTAAGATCGATCATTCTTGAGCATCTCATTTTCTAATTCACCGTAGCGAGGAGTTTTCTTTTATGATGCTCTATACATAGTTAACTAGCCGTTCCCAACCACTGTTAACATTCGCCACAATGAGTTATGTAGTGCCATGAAAACAAGACAATGGCAAGACTACTGACGTCAATTTTGAATACTAGGCTTATTGAAGCATGTATGGCACTGCGAAGTACATCCTGTCTTACAACAGATATAAAGCGCATAATAATAAAAACATGTCAGTTGAGGCCAAACAATCGGATCTATTATACCTCAGGGTAAATACACCGTATATTACTGGTAACTTTTCATCTCGCAATACCCGTTATGGCTTGTGTCGATGTCGTTTTATGCTGAGTCATAACGTCACCTGAAGGGAAACATATCGTGAATCAGCAATTTCTATGGCCGTTCCTTTTTAATGTCCCAATATGCATGTAACAATCTGTATACTTTCATGCGACGATTGAATCAGACAAAATGTAATAATGGTTATTCCTAACTACACATCTAAAACAATGTCCGAATGATGAATACAACCATAGTTCGCCCATAGAAACATTTGCTCACTCTTGTGAGCGGTGGAGCGCTACACATCTTCGTGAAGTAAAGATATATTAAATATGTAATTAAATCTAAACATCAGGTCCATGAATGCTTCAAATCCAAACAATAATTCCGGCTATGCTTATAAAGCAGTTCACCAACACATTAACACCCATCACAAGCTACACGGAATATTATGAGCATGCAACACCATATATAACAGGTTCTTCTTAAATAATGGCTGGATTTTTCTTATTTTGTTGAAATATGCATATATTCGATCGAATTGTATCCGTAACCTCGGAGTCTCTTCCCGGGAACAGTAAAATTTTAACAGTTGATTTGTCATGGCCGTCTGCTTTTCCACCACTAGGTGGCGCTAAAAAAGGAACTTGAATAAGCGATTATTGTCTTGGTACTTTTTGTTTGATCGCCCTCTACAAGAACCAGCACGTACTATTCTATCGGAGAGGACGCATCGGCGATTAGCCTTCCAGCGGTCAGGGGGCACTGCTGTTTACTATAGCATATTTGGTTGACAAAAATCCCCTTATCGCAGCTTACGATTTTTTAATATCACCTTCACAGAGTATAGCCTATTTTTATTCGTGTCACTGCAGAAGTTAAAACAGAAAGCAATAAGGTAGAATCACCTTATGTGACAGCATAGTCTCATTTATTGGCGTTGGGCTCTAGATGCCTGACGCAGGCAGTCTAGGTCATGAATTTAAAATATTAATCTCACCACTCAGCGCCTAGAAGATGATCATCCCCTCCATGTGGGAGGTAAATTTAAGAACTAACACAATACATAACTGGCTATTGGGCAGACTGGGGGGCTGAAAAAAGCTCAACTGGACTCCCACAACAATCGAGGCGACTTGGGCACGACTGACACCAAGCAACGAAAATGTATCCACCATGCTACCCGCCCCGGTACAATCCTCTGATACAGTCTGGAAGAGAGGAAAAATATCATGGCGTTTGATTGGATGTCAATACTGGAACAAAGCGTGCATGATTTACAGGAATCTAGTAATGAACAGAACGACACCTCCTACAGAGAGCTGCTGCAAAACTGTAGCTCACATAAAACAGCAGTAATTTGAGATAGCGATGTTGATGTACTGAACTTCCAATGACAATCAATGATACACTCTATTTTAGTTATATAGTGTATTTCAGGTGTTTATACAAGAAAATAGGGGTCTGGGGGGGGTAGGGGTAGTTATCCGTCCTACTAATTGTTTACAATTATGCCTAAGTATTTGCAAGATGTAATTTATTAAAAAAAACATGCGTTTGCAATAGAATGATGCAAGATGTGGGTCCTTTATCTTGTCCGGCAGCTAAATACTCGTAGATCACAGTCAAAGACCACTTATAAGTAATGTACTGGCAAAGATGCTACCATAATCACAGATTTCCCTGTGTATGCCAAAAACATATTGTAGCCTTTTAAAACATTGAATATGTCCATCAATCGTCTTTCAATTGTGGCATAGGCCCATCACCTGCCGTGGTTATGACGGAATCAACCGCTGGATTCACTTTTTCTTTACGATTTGCCAGCCCTGATGCATTGATGGGCACAGTTTTTATTGAAGACGAACAACGTTCCAATTACTACCTGTTCTTAGCCACAGTGCAATAGTAAATGACTATATATAACTCCTACTAAATGAAACCATCACACGTTTTGACTATCAATACTAAAGCTGTATATTTGTATGTGATATAGCTGTATATGCCAATTGTTTATCCAAATATCTATCTTCAATATCGGTATATTATGGATGTTATACAGGTTTTCATCGGTAATTATGGACATGTATTCATCATCGCTTACCAACAATGTGTCGATGCGATGGACTGTTCATCGTTTTGCATTTATCTCGGTCTCCTAACAGTAATGGTTGAAATGACAATTAAGAGCTACATCTCAATAGGTTTAGTTTCTCTGTTCATGTACCAAAAACAGTAAAGTATTTCGAGATGTAAAACCTTAAGAGAATTTCCTGCCATGTCTGCTCAAACGGTTATTAGCTGATCAGGTATCGAGACACGGAGTACATTGGCTTCGAGAGTTCATTTGTACTGTCGTAGTTAATGGCAACAATGACATCAATTTGATTTAAATAACGCCATTTACTCCACGTCATCACCATAACATTATTCGCAAGCCAGGTCGAACTTTTCTCCTATAACTCAGTTTCTAACACAGCGGATATTGTTTCTCAGTAAAGCTACATTTACCCTATCATATATTCGGTTGCGTTCTTTCCTTGAAGTTGCGCTGTATCATTGCAATACCAGGCCGAGACTGTGACCTAATTAGACAGTAGACAGTGTTTAGGATGACAGGACAAACAATGCCATGAAATACGAAAAGCGTCGCATTGTTGGGTAGTCGCATTAATGTGGATGGATCACATACAGATACATAACTTACTATGCTAGTATTTGAGCGTTCACGGAAACAACATTATTTTCATTTCAACATATATTGTGACGCATAAATCGATATCATAAGTGCCACACACCGTTTGAATAAACTAGGTCATTTCCGTGTGTCGGTGAGATCATTTAGCGACTGAATCCATGGACAAATCAACCACACTTATTACCGTTATGAAGTCATCCGTTGAAAGACAAGATGTCACAGGATTTCAACATGCGGAGACGGCTTTCCAAGCGCGCAATCTATTGCTCAGAAGCTAGTCATTATCGTACGCTAAGGAGAGTTAAGGTTAACGTTAGTATAAAAGCATACATGGTAATTTGATAAAGTAGCATTCTTAATACAGTAACAGGCGCTATGAAAATGCTTTCTATGTTTGTATGTGAGGCCTGGTTGCGACTTGATACCAAGTCACTTACACCTGAGGCTTGCCTACTTTAGGTTTGCTATGCCTAACTTTAGACCATTCATATGACATCAATCAAACAAAGACAGCTAAACAGGATATATTTCGTCTGTGTTTTCCTCACAATGATGCCAGACACCTTTCTTAATTGTCAGTGCGAGGTTAATTCGGTTTGCAATTGTTGAATATTGAGAGGAGGAGAGTTTCTTGTTGTGCTTGCGGCCACAATGACCACAAGATAATCTATTGTTCGGAGCTGCAATGCCTCCTGGCTCAGTTAAAGGTTCAATATATATTATTAATAAACACTCTAGCGTTTGCTCCAACCCCTCTATTCGAGCATATTTTCAGTATATACTGGGACTTCCTAGATTTCTAGATCATTCCGGAACGGTGTGGGGTTTTGATTTGCGTATTCGTCAAACGGTGTTATAACAGAATGCAACATCAGAATCTTCAACAGCAGATTGTAGATTAATCTCTAGTCATAGCTAAGATGCAAACGAATCGTGGGAATCACATGGGTTCAAAAGCCAGTGTTAGACAGATTGCGCGGATATATGGAATATACCAGTTGAGACGTTATAATCCCGCTCTTTATCAGTTGTCTGCCTTTGATATGAGATTGAAACATAAGTCGATTGACCGACGAGTAATATTACATAGATGCCTACAATCTCAGATCTGTCGTTAAAATGGGCACAAATGGAATCGAGGTCGATAGATAAGGAAACGTT
The DNA here is from genome assembly GCA_034190875.2 of Urechis unicinctus. Taxonomy (NCBI): domain Eukaryota; kingdom Metazoa; phylum Annelida; class Polychaeta; order Xenopneusta; family Urechidae; genus Urechis; species Urechis unicinctus. The sequence goes on along the minus strand of CM067352.1, from coordinate 33,793,396 downwards.
AATTCAAATTCACCTAGTTGTATAATATTGTATAATGCGATATGGAAATATAGTTGTCACGGTTACATACACGATGTACAGCGGTAGCTATTAGGTTTATACAGCTCATCGATCTTTATAATATATCAATATACGATGTATGATTTATATTTGTTGGGCCATATTTAAGGCAACCTTTAAGCAACAGGCAGAAGCATTATGAATAATATATATATATATATATATATATATATATATATATATATATATATATATATATATATATATATATATATATATATATATTTATGTTTAAAAATACAGAGATTTATACAGATATATACGCACATATATTTGTATACAGATAAATATATTGTATGCATATATGTATATTTATGTACACAAATTTGCATTTATATATACTTATATAAACATGTACATATATATATATTAATATATATATATCTATTTATGCAAATAAGTATATTAGCATAAAATATATATATATATATATAATATATTATATATGTATATATATATATATATATATATATATATATATATATATATATATATATATATATATATATATATATATATATATATTTATATATATATACATATATATGAATATGCGTGTGTGTGTATATATATAAATACATACTGTTTTATATTTCACACTCGGGCATGTCCATGGAATAACTGCTGCATTGTGGATGATACAGCGTCAAACATTCGACGCAGCACAAACAGCGCGTGTAATATGACAATATACGTCTCAATGTTATGCTCCACCTAGTTGCAGTATGTGAAGGAAGCCTACCTGTACATGTGTTGATTAATCAAAGGCTAAATGAGATGGATGGAAATCAAGGAAAGAATTGTGTAAATTAGCAATTCAGCGTCTGAACCGCCGCTTCTGATTGCCAAAGAAAACCCCCGCGAACTATTCAAGCTAATTGGAATAGCCCTCAGAATCAAATTGTCTCAAGGTACAGTGTGATTTAGGAATACAAATTTACAAGCATCTATCACAGCCTCCTCGTTCGATATTAAGGCTGCCAGCTATTTTTAAAGCCAATTCAGGCACTGATAAATTCACCTGAATATGCGCTCATCCTGGTGAACACAATTCTACCGCTCAGCTACTGCCTATGGCAACAAGACACAGGTATTTCTCTGCAAAATCACATAAACCAACCAATTATATCCGCAAAATACCCAACGATGTTAGTAGAGTCTATTTCTGGTTTCTTTGCTTTCAATATGTGCACAATTACTAAAAGCAAGTTCTTTCACACGATATCCATATCCATTCAATAAACTTAAAACCTAGAAAAAGTCCATTATTTCTTTGTTGCACCGGAATAGATGCACGTGTGTTTATTCCTCTGACTCGGGAATTACCTCATACGATACCGGATAGGCATGTGTCCTCTGTAAGCTGAACATGAGAGATATCGTTCTATTTGAAAAATAAGACAAAACTATCGCCTCTTCCCCTAACATATCGTTCTATTGGAAAGCGCAGTATTCAAAAGTTACTCCATAGGTAATTCTTGGTCATGAGTCATATTAGTATTTTCTTGTTAACAGAGATATCTAGATAAAACTAACGCCTCGTCGCCTAGTATCCTCTTAGATGCTTAAATAAGCAATGTCAACATTTTTGTGATAGCATGTGAATCCAGAGAAGGTATCATTAGCTTAACTTGCTGGACACAAGTGATCCCTTGAATGTATTGGAAGCATTATGTGCCTAGCACATCTTTGGAAATGTAGCGGGTGATATTCTATGCGGTCGTATGGATGAATGTGAATCAACGATTGACGGTCAATATATAGTTCAAGAGAAGTTGATACACATTGTAAAAACCTTTCAGCGTATAACTTTTGATGGATTTCTGCTCCATTGGAGTAATATGGTATCGGGTCAGTTCGGCCCCGATTCGATTCGCCCTCGCCGGGACGATACGCGCCTGGGCCAGTTCGCCCCCTGGTCAGTTCGCCCCCGGGACGATATATGCATGCATGTGTGCGCTTTAAATTCATATTCCTCTATTCGCTTATCCTGTATTCTCGTATTCTTGGCATGTATAGTTGTCATGTATATTTATGTATGCATGTGTGCGCTTTAGTCCGTGTTCCTCTATTACTTCGTATTCTTGTTTTATGTCACTGGTTTGTTTTGATGTATGTTTTATGAATGTTGAAAAAAGAGTTGTATTGAGTATTTTGTGTGCGCTTTAAGTTCGTTTCCTCTATTTACTTCGTATTCTTGTTTTATTTTACTGGTTTATATAAATTGATCAATTAGAGCATTATATGCTGCTGCCATAAATAAAATATACCACATATTCTTCTGGTGCTCGGTTTTTGTATCTGTACGCGCTTTAATCAAGGGGCATATCGTCACGAGGCGACGGCAGGGCCAAGTACCTTGGCAGCTGAGTCCAAATGCCCTTACATCACTTTATCCGAGGCGATGGTGCGATGTATGGTTTCTCTGAACGGTAGACATTATGCTTTAAATTAATTTCATATCAACAGATATAGATTCATTTATACTGTTCCTTTATTAGCTGAAATATGTAGCATTCAGTATACTCCTTTCTGTAAAACCAGGGCGTATCATTGCGCGGGCGTATCTAACTGACCCGGGGAGTGGGGGGGGGGGGGGGGCTTACCAGGGGACGTATCGTCCCGACAAGGGCGAATCGACCCGGGGGCAAACCGACATGGGGGCGAACTGGTCCGGGGGCGAACTGACCCGGGGGCGTATCGATCCGACAATGGCGAATCGACCCGGGGCGAACCATCCTGGGGGCGAACTGACCTACCACCGAGTAAGATGACACAGAAATAGGAGAGTGATAAAATGAAGCACCCATTTCTCCGGCATGGTTATGCAGCTTTCAAAATCACAAGGTTATTGTTGTACTAATGTATTAATTAAGTAATTGTTGGTACCGATACCTTATATATAATGTAATCACTTTGTTAGAAACTTTTCATTGTCTATAATCAAGAGCATACGCCACTATACACTTCATCTTATGCATTTAACCAATGAAATGAGATGCAATACGTCGACTGCTTATATTCCAGACGGGGTTCATATTGGTTTAACTTGATAGCTGTGATGTTCTTGATGTGACAGAATATGGTTAAGTTTCATGAAAATAACATGGCATATGAGGACGCTTTATTATTAACGTCTGACGATGCATGAACTCACATGCCACTCTGAATGTTCATTATTCCCCAGAGGCCTTCATATTAACACAGGGTGGGATAAAAACTACACAATAGCAAATAAACGTGATCGACGCTTATAGCCGACAAAATATGTGAGCACTCCATCTGCGTGCGTCGAGCTGCTTGTCGTAGCTTCTATCTTAAATCCAAATAAAATATTCTGATTGTTTCGGGGGTATGTTAGCTTTGTTTCTCTCTTTAACATACTAACCGCAAGGCTTATCCTAGTGAGCCATCTCTTAGCGTAGCAATAAGCTCTTTTGCATTGCTTTCAGATTTACCCTCGAAGTGTGAACTGAATTACAGCATACGGTTAGACACCATCATCCAATTTATTTTGTACGTAAATGAGTTCAAGTTTTATACTGACCAACAGCAGGGCCTCTCTGTCATTATCGCACTATTCCTATCATAAGTAAAAAGTAAAAGTTTAACCTATGACAATCACGATTAAACATTACATCCCCAGCAATGCGCATGATTTATCCAAATGGTGATTTGTCTCGGCGCCATGTAGATTTGCATGGTGCAGTTGCCGTCGATCGGGTTATTCCTTGGAAAAACAGATGGGATATATTAAATATATACTGCTCATTTGGACAGAAAAAGGAAACAGGCTCCAGCAAAAATGTATGGCGCGCCTTGTAACGCATTACACGGTGCGGTTGGAGCCAACATTTCCCTCTTATTTGCGCACACATCATTACTCTGAACTACATGCAAAATCTTGGGGATTATTTTGGGTGTGAATCTTTTTTTTTCTGCCTTAACACATTGAACGGTGCAGTTGACGATTAAAATATACATTATGAACTAAATTTGGGATATATGTTCTTGCGATATTATGTTAAAGGCATGTCACAATCATACTCAAACCAATGTAGGTAGCATGGTGTATTTTAGGGACGGACTTTTTGCACCACTTCGGTTTGTTACATTTTGCACATTCTACCATAGCGTTATAAGCCACTATATGAGGAGGGCTGCTGACCGACATGTTCAGTCCTACATGTAGGCTTCAACATTGCACGTTCAGTCCTCGTAGACCGAATACTAATAACCGAAGTAACCCATTAGGTAATCTAGTCATGCTTCAGTGCAGCTGTAAATTCACCAGTTATATGGTCATACCCCAATGATTGCGATCAATCAGATGACAAAATGAAGATACGCAAAGTAGTGAGCTTTAATTACCAAACAAAATGCTGATATGAATTCGGCATCCTCATGAGGATTCTCGATGTAATTAACAAGCTATCATTTATTTCGGTAACATATTGATACATGATTCTTAGTTGTGTGACCGTTTTCCATCGTGGGACAAGCACAATTCGGTGAATTGTGAATATTAGTCTTGTGCAGTTTAATACCTTTATGGCAAAAAGCAGTTGAAAGAATCTTTATTTATTAACTACCTGGGAGTTTTTAACATTTCTAATTTAACGAGATGAAGTCATGTATGTTCTGATATAGTCATGTCGCTTATTACCAACCCTGCCTTCGTTCGACAACCCAAGCAATATAGACCATTACAAATCGTAATTGCAATTGATGAAAATATTTTGACCACATACAGTATGAAGACGAAATGATCTATTTGCGGGCATTTCGGAAGTCATAACATCGGCCCGGGTCATTGTAATTGAAGGTACATGCGACAAGGTTACTAAACGTAGCTTAGGAATACCATAATACCTTCGTGACCCCGTACAAATCCACACCGTGACCTAACCCTAATCTCCGCAATCTTCCTGCCCTGATTGCTTTCATTATCCATGCCGTTATCCAAAACTTATATTCGCTTAGAATTCCCCCTCCAACCATGATTACCGTAACATTCAACACAAATTCTCATACAACTGAATAAGCAATCATATCCAGACACAATGTGTGAATTACTGAGCAGATGAACGTCGGTAATTGCCGCTTTGTAGCTGTCATACAGACATCACTACTATGATAATGACATAGACCATAACACACATACACCTTGTGCAAAAGTGCAATTCAGCTGCAAGGTACGCTTTGAATGATTTATTCTTAACCATAGATTCGCTTCATACATATCAACATTTTAAGCATTAAGGCGAGAAGCATTTTGCCTCTTGACCGAGCAGAACATCCAACGCACGGTAATTTTACTAACAACCCAGTTATTAGAATTACAATATATCTAAACATGATGAGCACATCAACTGTATCCCCGCGGGACTCTCAACATTCAGCAATTCAACCCTTGATATAACTAGAGTTTATCGCCAACATTCCATTTCCTATCTGCCCAGAAAATGTGTGTGTAAGTACCAGATGGGCGGGGAGGAGTCAATTAACAATAAAATATATTTGGCCTAATCAAAAAAGATAAGACACAACAGTGAACTCCATCAACGGAATGTCATTCAATTTGCAATAACCCCAAACCTTCAGGAGAAATAAAGTTTTATAAAGCGATTTGCGAAATCTTGTTATTTTTATTACTAACAATGCAACTGGCTAAAGCGCAGTCAAAGGGTATTAGTAATGATTGCATTCAATTAAACAGCGGCTCTCTTGAAATATGTATTGACAAACAACTCTGTCGGCTGCAGCACAGTAAACATGCGTAAAATGCTCGATGACAATAAACAGGGTTGTCGTCACGCAAATATGGCGGTTCCTTAGTTACACTTGTTGATTGCATTATTTGATTAATTTAATGAAAAACAACGGGCTGTTACAGCCAACAGCGATTCAATTGGCCCATATACATGAATACTGTCGTCACACAAATGAAGTCCAGCTTTAGCAGATGTACTGGTTTAAGGAAAATGAATGTATTTATCGCAGGATATCAATATCCAAGAAAGTTGTCAAGCATTCAACAACCTATCGTTAGCGCTGAAGTGTAAGCGTCATGTCATCATATTATATATGCATCTTATTACCTCATCACATGCCAATTTATTTAATGTATTCCACATATCTGATGTATCTCATTGTTTGCTTTGTCTGTTTCAGGACGTCATGTTTACATACATACCGCAGGCAGTCCGGTTGCTCGTCAGATCAAGCACTGACAAATTACCCTTCATATTCATAAGCTCAATAGTCTCGTTCTAACACAAGATGAACTCACTTTGGTTCAAATAGGTTAAGAGGATCCAAGAAAATATGCTTCGAAACGAAATCGTTGGTCAGTGCAAGTTACAAATCCATGTTAGTCATTTAAATAAGCAAGACCATTCTAGTGTTACCTTCAGTAAATCTTATAAATAAGCTTGTGAAGTAACAATCCTGCATAGATAGCAGGAAGGCATACCACATCCTAAAGGATATGATCTTTATGTGATCATACAAGTTAATCTACTGTGTAGGAATTTACAATATCTTATTCTATCTCCCTGCCAAGATATACAGAGAAATATGCGAGATGATAACGGTGAGATGTAGTAGGACATCGCGCATAATATTCACATCGACATTTTAGCCCTGCAGCAGATCAATATGAATATATTACTTTAACATGGTTGCGCTGACCAATCAAATATCCGTGCCATAGACGGGTGGCTCAACATCAGTGAAAAACATATATGATGGTAGTCGGAGCCCAACTTCAAGGAGCTGTTTCGCTGACTCTTACTTCGCCTAATAGATATCGAAGCATAGAGCGCCCTTTTAGACGGAGGTTAATCAAGATGGGAAATGACTTCCTGTGTATAACTTCTTTGAAGTGTCACTTAAAAGAGTGATTTATAAATGTAGACTTTGTCGTCTCATACCATCAGCGTTCAGCAGCGTAAAATAATATTGCTGCCGATATCTGACTACACGTTGAAATAACTTACGCAAAATAAAATTCAACTCGTGAAATTGATTATTCATACAACGTGAGTTCAGATTTATCCCTTACTTTTAGAAATACCAAATTTGGCTCGTGGTTGGCCCTATTAGATATTAAAAGCAGAAGCCAGTATAAGTTTGAGCGATAACACCCGAAAATAATTTCTCATAACATGCGTACACATTCAGTCGTCTCAGACGCTGTGGATTATTTGGTTGCATGATCAATCTCTGCGGCACATAAGACTCTGATATGCATGAAGTTTAGCCTCCCACAATGCTTCCATTAGTAAGCGATCCTGGCGATTTAATTCAATGGTCAACGTGGTTTTGAATCGTGGATATAGGGCTGAGGTTAGAAGCTTATCATCAACCAGCTAAACACAAGTCAAATATATACAAAATAACTAGTATGCTATCACGGTACATGCAAAACGCTATTGATCGTACACAACCTAAGAGCGTTAAATGCACCAACCTCATTCTCCAATATATGCAGCAAAACAAACACAACGAAAACCGATGTTCGTGTGCCAGAACAAAATCGATTCGTCATTGCCGTTCCCTTTTTCCAGTAGTACACATCGTCTGTAAAATACGGTTTTTTTTGCATTTGAAAAAAGTGTGTACTGTACCAGTGTGTACTCCATCTTCCTGAAATATTGGCTGTTCTTGGTTAATCCAGGAATCCATGCGGGTTTGCTGGAACTCCAATGATCAACAGCCTTTATCGACCTGAAAGTGCAAACGCCAGTGTGTCAAAGAATGTCTGATTTTCCTGAAGTAGTGAGCACAGTGATTATCACAGCCCTGCTTGGTCCGATTCAAGGCATGATGGTATACACGGAGGAATTACTCTCTTATGTGTATACTCGGGTCTGGCAGGATGGCTAAAACTTTGAAACACTTTGTCAAGGTTATTCCGTCACAACTTGGTTATACAACAAATGAACCGATATGCCTGGTCGTCTAACTTGGCCTGGAATATTTAGCTTTAATGTGACATTCATGTAAATGTCAACACGAAGCCTTTATCAATGCAATTGTGCATGGGCACCTCTGCGATGTCAAAAGATATACTATCATAAACGTGTCACATTGCAACGTGGAGCGGACGGGTCGCTATGGTGACACATTAATCAACAGTAGTCCCACGTAGCTCAAAGGAAGCTCAATACCAATAATCCTAGCTAAACTCGAACTTCCCAGACGGCAATCATAGTTGTATGAAATACGCAAGTTAAAACTAAAATGCCATGCAGAATTACACAGAAAGAGAATACCTCGGCCAAAATAATGCGTCATTATCTCATTAGAGACATACACGCACAACATTATGCTCAAACTCTTATTTAATTGAAACTTCACATGACTTGAGGCCCAATGCAGAAGGTTGGAATCCATGAAAGATGACAATGTTAACTATTATATGCTGTAAAATTATAATGAATATAATTGCGCATATGTTACATTCATCCAGTAAACACGAGATAGCTTGAGTTAAAACTATTCTCTATTCGCCCTTTTGTGTGATGTATTGCAACAAGATACCTGAAATTAGTAGTTGTCATATGATGCAATATTAAAGTGCCTTTATGCGCCGGACTCATATCTCATATACTCGCACAATGCATTATGGATAACTATTAATAACGCTTGAAATACTCCTATCATCATTGTAGGACTTGAGCCTTGAGCCATAAATATAGATGTGTGCTGCCTCTACCCAAATTAATAGCATGGCCACAAGTATTGTTGGTAACGGTAGTCGTTTTTCGTGCCAAGATGAATTCATTATTCAAGATGCCAAATACGTCTATCTAAGCATTGTCATCTGAAATTGTATGATGGATATAGAAAAGCTATTAATATGCTCACAACTGGGTTGGTTGATACTGTGGCCCACCCTGTAGACCATTATTGTGCCTAATAAGCACAGGTGAAGATTCATCACTACTATTCAGACAATTACATATTGCAATACACAATGACAGCCGTGCTTATTATGCAAATACAACTGCATAGGTAGGTTGAAAAAGGTCAACGTCGTAGCAACTACTAATCAACATAGACTTAAATCTCGGCATTTTTAGTGGGACCTTTCTTCTCGCGTATTTGTGTGAATTCAAACATTTTGTTAAGTTGTGATATGAAATGGCGTTGTTTGAAGTAGTACCTAATGGGTTACGTATGTATACAAATAAAATTCTACCTATATATATATGTCTGTTGATTGTATTTATATATATATACATATATATATATATATATATATATATATATATATATATATATATATATATATATATATATATATATATATATATATATATATATATATATATATATATATACATATATAACAAGGCAAACTAACATATTGCTATCCGTTAGATAAAAGCCATTAATGCATATTGTAGTAAACCGCGCTATCAAGTGATGACTATATCTGGATATAAAGCATTCAAATGACTTCATTGGCTATATGTGACTGCTGTTGTTTAGTGACTACCTTATGTTTCTGTGTAAAATGTTACAATATGACGGTGATGGACGTGGAATATTGTGATGTTTGAATATGTCAACAATAACTAATTAGCACGTCATATTATTCAGATATGCATTTGCATTGATGCGTTTGCGGAACAAGTGTTATATTCATAATCGTCCAACCGAATACATTCAGCGTTACACGTCGTATCGCACAATTGTTACCATCGATGTTTTTATCATTGATTTATATAACATTCACCACAAGTGGAATGTGTCACAAACGCACCTTTCTTCTTTTACGTTACCAGCTTAAATATAGTTCACCATATTCCATTGCTGTCGTCACCATCCATGGTAGCTGGTAATATCCTTTGCCTACCGGTTCAGCAAGTTACAGCCAGCAAACCGATCATGTCATTGCTTAGTATACTAGCATTAGGCAGCTTTACGATCATCCCGGCTGTTTGATATCGCTAGAAACTTCATGGCTCTCCGTTGCTACCCCGTGATGTGTTGAGAACATGATCGAATTATTTGCTCATTTAACGCTTGACTTCGCAGGTGAGGCGTGGCAAAACTTCCTCTGATAAATAAGCTTTAATCAAGAGGCTATTTATGCAGCACATGGTGCAAATGGTGATGCAATATGCGAATTAATCTCCAACAATTCGAGATTATGTTGTTTTTGATTATGTTGCAATATGACGACTATTCGTATTCGCATTTTCCAGGCGCCGAAAAGAAAACCAAAATAACAACTCGGATCTGTTTTATCATGATAACTTACCTTAGATATTTTTATTCAATGCATTGGGGAAGCATCATCCACACTTGCTAGGTGGAAAGGAAAACTTCATAGTGGTTTCGGATATTGAATTACGTCAATCCCTAGAATGAATATATCATTTTACCGTTTAAATAACATAAATTGACACAAGCGATAGGTTTTAGATATCATGATAAGGTTGCTATAATTTGGTATTGTAGTCTCGTTTGGTGGAACCTTTAGATAATCAAGGATAATATTTTATTATTTGTTTGCTGTTGCTGGTTAGAAACTGCTCGTTTCAATTGACAGAAGACATGCGAATCCGTTACAAATATTGGTGAATTAGAGGAACACAAACCACTGTGCTAAATGTATCTTCTGCTGAATCACTTAAGACATCTAACCTTGGTAATGAGCTTGTGTAATCAAAACATGTAACCACCACTCATGATATGTTAGCGAGATTAAAATGACTACATTAAGCAGTGATAATGATAATGAGGCTCAGCTACGCATGGAAGGTAAGGTAAGTAAAGGGTTTAACGGCACACCATCAATAGGGTGTTATATGGTGTTAACGTGGTACATTCATGTTTTCCTTCACTACATGCACTCCTTCACTTCTGGTTTTCCTTCGCTGCATGTTCTTCTTTACTGCATGCTCTCATTCGCAGCATGATCTCCTTGTCTGCACGTTCTCCTTCACAACATGCTCTTCGTCACTGCATGCACTCCTCCATTACAGGTTTTCCTTCACTGCACGTTCTCCTTTAACTCATGTTCTCCTTCACAGCATGTTCTCCGTCACTACATCTTCTACTTCACAACATATTCTATTATACGGATAGTATTTTTGCATTCGATTATGCAAATAGTCATCCGCCGATAACATGAGCCCCAACATGGCAAAGCACATAATGCATTTGCATAACTCAGTGGTCCTCCGCTATATTCTAGTATAATCGTGTGCTATAAATCAACGTAATGAATTAGTAGATGCCATCCGGAGCATTACGCTTATTGTGCTTATTCAACTCGCGGTAGTTGTGTTTCCAAGTTAACAAATTTTGGAAAAATTTCATCAGAAATTGCAACGGGCAAATGCGTTTTAATTCTGCTGGTGCTTAAAATATTGCTTATATGGACCAAATTAAATGATCGATTCTTATAGTACGCATGATACAGCACTAAAGCATTCGAAATCGTAGTATTGTTTTCTTAAAGATCCTTGCACCGGTAGTGCACAGACTTAATACTCCAGTAATGTTTAATGGGTGGCAGATAAATGTACTAAATAGGCTTTGTGTATGCACCTTCTGTACGGGTAGCAGTACTGTGTTCTTACATGTTAATGATTCCGAAGCCACAGTAATACTAACCTGGTTTAACAAGGTTGCAGCATATGTTGGCAGTTTTACTTGAATGAAAAGGCGAGGATTAGCCCGAAGAGAAGTTGCTGCCAACATTATAGCAGCTGGCTGTAAGCGCGGCTTACACAATGTGAGGTAACGACAACATTATGTTCATGTCGCCTTAGTCTAGGATTATCTGTGATTTATTCAACCATGATCAAACTACCCTCCAGACGTATCACGCGATTCGAATATCTTGAATTGGTACCTTTCCCTTGAAATTGAGACTGGCCGATCCTTTCAGAAAGGAAGCAACCGAGTCGGTTTCCTCGTACCTAATTCAACATGTCATGTTTATTATCAAATTGCCTCAGGAAGACAACAACAGCGACGTAGCTGACAAATTATTCACTGGGCGTCTGGCAATTACCATTCAACTGCATGATCCGATCTACGTTCTCACATAAAGCTTACCATATGTCATTACAGCTTGTGCTCGAAATTGCCTCGGATGAGGCTATCAAACATTAACAAATGAAGGGAGAAAGTCTCTTAAAACGTACAAAAGCTGCTATTATCTGCCTCATCAAAGAAAGACAGGAACGTTTCTTTAGACGACATAGGAGAAATGTTTGGTGGCACGTTTTCCGCACAAATGACAATGCGAGTGTAATCCCACAACCTCAGTATACAATATATGACACTGATCGGTGAATAACATTGATGTGGTGGATGCATATGAAAAGGTCTTAGGTGGCCTAAAAATACGTATGTTGGCTTTCACAGTAGCAGTACTTAAGGTTCTGTGATGCATCGGATGTAGGTGCCTTGGTTCAGGTTGGGTTGTGCTGCACTTGGGGTTATGTGTTAGTGGCTATAAAGCAAGGTGGACAAGATCTGCTTCAAAGTTTACTACTGCTTGCGAATGTAAGGGGTGATAGTGCTAATTGGAATCAACTACAATACCATAATATCCAAGTAAATAAATGCCCAAAAAACTAATTCAGCAATTAACCACTCTATCATCGACAATGATTGCTTGTGAAGGACTACGTAATAGAGGTTGGTTGCAACATTGAAATATGACATAATTACACCATGTTATGGGGGAAATATTTATTCGTGGAAATTCTTTTCAAAACACGATGCTAGTTGAATGATCAAAAAATATTGAGGGCTACTTCGCTCAACCCATCTTAGATTCTATCAGTTATCTGCCACTAGTTGTTAGTAAGGCTTTAATAATGTATGATAGTGCGCTTATATCAGATAGTGGCTCCAATTCATTGAGGTATATGAGGTTTAATAACACTCAATGCCAAAACACAAAGGTTTGTGTAGTGTTTCAGTTGCGTTGCCAAACACATTTTGTATTTTGATGTAACATACCTCTAGTAAACTTTCAACAGGCTAAATCTTTACATCAGTAAGATGTATAGTGGTTAGATTAACGGATATCATATATTGTACATCTAACGAAGTTGATATTGGTTTCACAGTGCTATATTACACTCTGACATCAATGGCCATTAATATAAACTGAAAACCATACTTTATTCATTGAACTGCAGCATGAAGAGTATGTACTGTATACATGGAAATAATCCTATTTCATTTTAACAGCTATAGTGAACAATATGCTAGCCTGTAGATATTGGTTGAAAATTTATCTGTGTTTAATGTTGTTCAAGTGAACCGGTTAATGATTGATAAGTTTCTCTGGCCATGGGAACAGCACAAACAGGGACCATACTATTCCAATACAATATGACAACAGAAAACATCTATCCAAGACAGCAGCCAATACTCGCCACTTACTTCCACCTTTCACAAACCTTTCGCTGTCTTTCAACTTTTGATCTTCTTTTTCCATCAGTTTGACCATGATGTGATGCATGTCGGACACATGAAGCTGAAGCTCACGAAGAAGCGTACCAAAGCTGTCTGTTGAAGACGTTTCGCAAAGTGGTTTATTGGGCAACGCACTGCATGCATGTGTTACCTTGCCATTCGGTTGATCGTGTGTCAAGCAGGGTAAATCTTCCAAAGCGGTTTCCAACTGGTTGTGACTTGGTTTAGAGCAGCATTGTGAGTTCCCACTATTGACAAGGAACACCTTTGCTAAAATGTCGATAGCCAGCTGCAAAGAGGACAAAAATAAGTTTTTTTATATAAAGATGATAAGTATTAAACGAGCAATATTGATTGATGGGCTCAGAACTATGTCTCATATGACCCATCATCGTACCACTTCTATCCATCTCGGCATTGCAGTGTGGCCATCTCCTAATTTGTTGACGTTGACGACGAGGGAGGATAGGAAGATCGACAGCATTATGATGACCATGTTGAAACAATAGTATAAACCTACAACAAAACGTTTCCTTACTACACACATTGCTTTGGTCGTTTATTTGTTCGTTACAAACCGACAGCTTTATGAGGACCATATTGAAGCAAAAGTATAAACCTAGAACAGAAAACTGTGTTGACAATTAACCCATTTTTTGGTCTATAGCATTGTTTATTTCTTACCGAGCTTGGGAACGGAAGCGGCTGTTGGTGGAGCGGTTTCTCAACCATATAAGTAGGAGGAAGAGAAAACTGGCAAAGAGACTCATGCCTGTGACAAAAATGTAGACAACTTAGTTGCAATAAATTACTATCATGAATGCGTTTAGCTTCATTGATCTGTGTATAAAACCATATCCATATTATCGTGTTAATATTTAAGTATAAACTAATTACCTAGGCCAGTTCTGTCCGGACGTTCTGGTGGCAAACAGAATACAACCAGCGTGAGACATGCCAGGAAGATACAAGGTAATGTGAGGATGTATCCTGAGAACACCAGACGCCTCTCCATCGTCATTGTGAATAGCAACACTGTGTAATCCTCAGGGCTGCCGGGAGGAACGCGTTCAGAAGTATGATTCACAATATCCCACATCCGACTTTCAAGAAAATCCGCTTGAAATGTACCAATATCAAGCCCGCCGCTGGCCAGGTCTAAATCCACCTCACGTGATGCGTGGGTCCATGAACCAAACCATATGGCGCATTTTTGTCGGTCAAATGGAAAGGCAAGAACATCCAGCGAACATGAACTCCGGAAGATCATATGGGGTATCCATGTAATGTTTCCATCAGACGAAATGAGAATCTGATTGTTGCGTAACTCGTATCTGGGATCAGCTCTTACAACAGAAATGGTGATGATTTGCAACATGAGCTGTTTTTCTTGTGCTTTATAGATACGAGGAAGTAATTATAGATGCACGCGAAGCTAAACGCCTTAGCGAAGCAAATCACCATATTTGGCACAAGAACAAACATTCGCTATTCATCAATTCCTAATGGTTTTATACGTCAAACATAACGGAATGCAGTGAAATTAAAACTCACGTATTGATCAGCATAACGTCTGGAATCCAAATGTCGCTAGCATAGAGCCGCACATGGTCAACTCCTCCCCAATCGTCTGGCTTCCATTGCAGATATTCATCTTTCCATCGCTTTTTCAACGCATCATACATTAAGTGTAACGATCATTATTTCTTCATCATTGCCCCTTAACTGGCAGTATAAATAACCACGACATTCATCAAGCAATTAGCAGTGTATCTCCCCGCAATGACCTCCATGAGGCAAGGTAATCTGTCACTGTTCGTTAAATTGTAGCAATGGAGACACTTTGCACTATACCTTAAATGTAGGGAAATCGAACACTCAAAAAAAAATCGCTTCAACAATGGACAACATTCATACCCCATAGATACGCACCATTTTGATCCACATACTGCTGATCATAATCTTATCACGTTCATCTAGCTCCAAGTGAATGAGTCCGAGACCAAAGCGCACCAGTGTCGGGTTTGATCCGTTCAGTACCGGGCGGCCACCAACTCCGATCTGTTTGTACATCTCCGCCAGATGTTTAGTGAGTTTTTTCTCTGCTGACGTGGCCCTGGTCTCATTTAATGAATATGCACATGCCATTTGAAACGTATTCCTCTACATAACGACGTATTTATTGGTTACAAAGTGGTAAATGCACAGCAATTGCACATTAAACGCATGAAACAATAAACAATCTGCGTATGCAACGGAATATTCTATTTGCCTCGCAATGAATAGCGCTTTAGGATATCTTGGCTTTATGGAATCATTGCAAGTGAGTAACATGAAGTAGGTGTTAATGTTTAATATATTTAATTTTTTTTGCACAGACAATGGCAGGATATAATTGATATTAACCTCTTTTACCTGCTGTGAGATTCCGTAGAGTCTCCGGGATCTCTGTTCATATCAGTTGCGTCAACCACAGACATATAGTACGACAAGCCCATGACGAAGCAAAGGATGGCAAATGCACTCATTGTATCAATGGACGATATCCACCGAAAATCCGCCGATCAGGGTGTCAACCAATGAAGAAATAGAATGAGGTTTCAGCGCTGCTGGGTTACTGCTGCTGCTGCTGCTGCTGCTGCTGCTTTGAATCACCGGCGTACTGCCTTGGTCGTGTCTGTCGAGGCAATGCAGGCACCGGGCTGTCAATAGCCGTTATATAGGGCCAAATGACTCCGCCTTCTCCTGGAATACGCCCAGCACTGCAATTTCAATTATTAATTATTCATGAGCTTTTCGGGAGTGAATGACGCCCAGGTATAACATATTTATCTTACTCGCTATACGTTGGCAATTCTCTGCTAAGGCGGAGCTTACTGAGATCAATTATTGCTGCCCAGTTTTCGGTAATGCCCAGCCTAGCAATTGTCTGCGTTTGTCTTGCAATTGTCTGCGTTTGCGGCGCGGGGTTATTACATAGATGTTTTACGGCACTGGGTCCCACGCTAGAATCAGATGTTTTCTTTTATATGTCAATGAAAACATACGATCTTCATAGAAGTTTACAACATTACAGACATAGAGTCATATGCTATGCAAATTCAGTTCACAATGTAACCGTATTACTCTACACCTATGAACGAATCATTCAGACAAGTACAGCATTTAAAAAGCGTTCATGGTCAATGATACGGGTCGATGAATGTTAGTAAAAGATACAATCACGAGTGCTGTGCGTAAAGTATGGAACCAATATTAACCTTCATTATTCCGACATATCTCTAGGTGTAATTTAACATCACTTTGTTGCTTAAATTGCATCTCATCACATGTCATGATTAGATTCAAACCAAGTAGAAACTACTTAACTTATCATAACGCTGCGAACAGTACGCCAAATGGTGAACCAGAATCTTTCATGCCTTTGGCCTCATGTAATTGTAAATAATTTACAATCACGCGAAGCATTATCACACAGCCTGCGAATGATGCGCTGTTAACATTTAATTAAATACAGTATTATAACTTCCGTGAGATTAATCAACCACAGGATTCGGTGCGTTGACAATCAATCAAGTGAATATCACATTCAGCTTGAAATGTTCTTATCAAATATTGTTCATATAATCTAATAATGAAAAGAGGGAATCAAGAACACCACGTATTGCGTCATCTAAGCGACCAATTGACAGGTTTTTATGGGATTTTTACGCCATACTATAGCACCACAGAAGAGCATATCTATTTCCATGATTCGATTATATTCATTGGACTGTGAATAACAAGCTACACATACCGCCCCAAGACCGGTCAATATATCTATCACAACAGCAATTACCTATTCAATGTCCATTACTGAAGGCAATTCAGATTCGTTGACCTGATCTTTATATCGTCCTATTCGAACTGAATGGAATAAATCTGAAGATAATTGCACATGTTTGCCTCTATAATACTTTGTTAAGGCCTACCCTATTTAAGGAAATACGCAAATTTAATAGTTAAGCTCCAGCGAAGCCGAGATTGCTGTGCTGTTATTGCAATCCAGAGTGAGTTCAATAATTCCCTGGGCCATGATTAGCCATAATAGCCAATTGTGCATATAGCCCGACAAAGGACGATTTACGGTGCACAAAATAGCTGGCCTTGGCAAATACGCGAGTCGTATTTCAAAACAAAAGGAAATACTGCTCCGACGTATTATGCTCCACGTTAACGACGCATTTTAGTTCTTTTTTTCCCGTAATGCGTCTCAGGTGCGCATGAAATTATTAATATATCTTATCTTGTGTAATGTAACAGAATTTTGTATGCCGCCAGCAACGGCAAGTTAGCGTCAACGCCTTTACAGGAAATTGGGTACGATGGTTGCTATTATTAGCAAACACAATTTACAGCACCCTTTATGCCAGTGTCTTGCCGAGAGCCGCATTTATGGAAATTATGTCAAGCTCATATAACCAGCAAGCGTAGAAAACAGACATAACAATAAATAACAGAAGCCAGGTATAACGGTAGTGAGTTGACACTTCAGAGTGTTGACGGAAAAGGACCAAATACGCGTTATAAATTCGCGCAGATTTCACATACACAGTCGGCGTGAACATCAAATATACAATTAAATACACTGCTGACGTTATATAAGGACTATCTGGATGCATGTGTGCGCTCGTGAGAAACATGGCAATTAGGGAGTTTGCCATTTTTGCAAGCTTTAAATATTTATCAGCCACAGATGAAGTATTATCCAGGTAGTATTAACTGCCACATGACTGACCTGATGAATGCAAGTACTTGTTGAATGACGATTGCTTTTCTCGTATGTTACGATCACCAGCATGCGTCCCTTTATACCATTCAATTTCATCAAAGAGTGCAAACAGAATATACCTATTGTTTCAAATGATTCTATAGTGTGTGATTCTTTCAAGACGTTTATTATATTGTAATATATAAAGCAATCTAATATTGTGGACAGCAACACGTTCATAACATCAGATAAGGTGTACATAGCCCGTGCAACTTGGCTATCAATACAAACGTCAACGTACGCTTCGTGTGATGTGCATTACAGAATGAATTTACACAATATATATCCCTACGACACGATTGCATGGTACAAACAATATAAATCTCGTGGCTTTGTGTAGTCATACCATCTTCGTGCCAAACACAAAAAGATTGTAGATAGGATGCACTGATGAACTCTGTCGTTAGCATAATGAGCGCAACAACTCTGTGTCTATGTATTGCACTCACTGGCTTGTCACAGTAGATCCCGACAAGATCGTGTTGCACAACAATTAAGTATGAATTTATTATGAATATCTCACATTGCGATAATAAAGTATGATGATAAGAATACACCAGGAAAGGTTAGATAAATCGATGTTAGATAGATTTCAATTTGGAAGCTGTGTACTATTAGAGATATATTAGATATATAAATATGAAAAACATGCTTGTTGGTTCGAGTTAAACGAAATATGTACAATGCTAACATCACTTATTTCTTGCAAATATCATCCTTTGGCTTCAATTGAGTGCTTTGAAATATACTTAACTACGCAACCATTGATAGTGCCTATCAGCTTATCAGCAAAGTTAATGATATTGATCTACATACAACAAAGTAAGTATATACGAGAGGAAGTGTTAACCTTGCAATTTTACGTGTGCATAATGATACAATGTGTATTTAATGGCCACAAGAAAATCTGTTTTCACCATACGAATCAAAGTCCTGCATTGTCAATAGTAATCCTAAACATTTCATGATAAATGTGATATCAGGTCGATAATCAGTTAATTGTAAGCAGATGATTGATATGATGGTAATTTCTTATCGGCTTAGTACCTTCTGAATATATTTGGACAGGTATGCACCCACGTTCGAATGACTCTACGCACATGGCACATGGAAATCGGATTACATCAGTTACTTCTGATAGACGGTGAACACCCGCGTCAAACATACTCGTGACCGACAGATAACATCAGATGCTGCTGATAGATGTAGAACATCAAGCACATTAATGAAAAGCGGATAATATCCGATGCAGCTTATAGACGTGGAACATCTACGTCAAACGAATTCGTCGCAAACTGATAACATCACATAAAGCTAATAGACATGGATCATAATATCGAGTACCCTTCTTTTTTGTACATTTAATTACCCGACCCTGAAGTCTCCATGGTTGTACGGTTTATGTCACCTTATTTAAAGGTCATTACGTCTTAAATGTTATATTGCAATTAGTACATGTTATGTGAAACTCGTGGCCGCGTGTATGCCCTAGGTGCACAGCGGGTTAGTAAGAAAAAACCCATGAGCATTTATTTGACCTGGAATATCAATGTTACTATTTCATATTACCCAAGAGCATTTGGCTACGCTACTAAGAATCGGCTAGATTAACTATATATTGAAAGTATTCCAATCATTAAACTGCATGATCACCGTCACATGAGAGGCCATAAAGTCAACAATCAATCATATAGGTCTGTTGACCAAATGTCTTGGGGTATCTCTCCTTGCAGCTTATGCTGACGAGTCTTCCAATAGGCCGAAGCGACCGCAAAGGCGAAATTACCAGCACAATGCACTTGAGTTTAATATAGGCGTTATGACCAGCAGCGTGCTGCACACATGTGGCGTGTTCACACATTGTGTCGGGCGGAGGCGCGAGTGAGCCTTTTTAGCGCAGATATATGCTCTTTGATATAGTCCAGCTCTTTATGAAATATTTTCTACCGTTCTTGTATATACGACGTAGAATTTCTACTGCCGAGATGTTGATCACCTAATTATTGACCTTACTCGGATGAGGCTAACCATAAAGCATTCACTTCGTAAATGTCTTCGAATATTGTACTTGCAACATTTACGATATTCAATACTGCGCGCCAGCGTCTAGGCTGTCATCATGCCTTGAAGTGTAAAAGCATCCCAGATTTGGGGACTCCAACATGAGCCCTCGATTACACACAACAGTCGCATGGCGTGGTATTGTAAAACTTTCAAAGGATTGTGCACTCTGATGCTTGATGAATCGTGATTGTTTTGTTAACGTGCCTGCTTGGGCGGGGAAACATTTTGGTATATGTTGTTACCTACTGTTCTCGATGCAGTGCTTGGTGTGGTTCAGGGTTGGTCAATAATGGTGACTTGTCCCGTCGGACAAGTGATTGGGCTTGTCAACTTGTCCTACCGGACGAGTAATACTATGAGCCGCGCACGCATTGTGCAACGCCCCGATTTATTGTTTCACGCTGAGAGGCACCATTAATCAAGCAGTCGTCGAGAGAAGCAGATACACAACTGGTCTCGTTAACCCACTGTATTAGGTAAATATACTGTCATGCAGCTAAGCGATTTCAGCGCTGGTTATGCTATTCTAGAAGACATTCGGTGTTTCCATTGGTCGCAGAACACAACAGTATAAATGACTTAACAGAAAACCGAGGGCGAGTATCACAAGTCAGTTTCATGAGTCGGAAGTGCACAACGTTGGCCTATCCGGGTCACCAATTTTGCGTTTATTGGTCAAGTAGGGGATGTCGCGAGGTTTACCGAACATGTGTAATGAATATTCGTACGCATCAGTTAGAATACTCTAGGGCGGGAAGCGGTGCGGTACGCTTGGAATCTAGGATGCAGCCAGCATTTATGATAGCAATTTACAAATGTCTTAGCGTTGTTCATGCTTAATTGATGCATCTGGATGGTGAAAGACATCGTATGATATGGTACAGTTGATAGGGTATCAGGCGCAAGGCGTTTGCACAATGTGGACAGTTATCAGATCCCAGTCCTCGTCAATCATAATGGTCACAAAATGTTTTAAGGCAGACGCTTGCATCAAATTGAATTCCGCTAGTCGAATATGATCAAACCCTGGAGCCTCTATGGAGCGCAAAATGATGTCAGAAAAAAGCAGAATATAACTCTATACATCGTTGTAATTGACTGTCATATTATCAATAATTCTAACAGTACTATGTATATTACCACGATCGATCGGCCCAAAGCGCAGTAATTGCGACTTTACTTGTCATTGTGGCACCACGACAATGTCTTAAGTGAATAATTGTACAAAACACATTACTTTTCAATAGGATTAAATGACCAACCAAATGGTGAAATTATAATAACTGCCGACATCGTAACGGGACGGATGTATTGCAGTTGACCAAACACCAAAAGAGGATTGCAGACTTAACTTCTACATCACTGTTCGTGTTAAAAGTCCACTGTTTTGACGTAATAACTTTTCCACAGCTCCTCGTATACTCGAATAACATGTGATTTACAGACAACTGCTTGGGAACGTTCTTAAACTCGGCGTTATGAGAGCAAATGTTTGCATACAATCAATCCTAGGTGCAGTGAAATCTCTTGATACACAATTATAAACGGCAGAAAGTGCATTGTGGATATTGGTCAAGATCTTGCCATCCTAGTCAGGTTTTGTGTAAAGATATGGTCAGTCACGTTCTTATGGCAACCAATGCATGGCGAGCGTGTCAGGAACCGTAGTCTCCAATACCCCATATATGTACACGAATCATGTCATTTGCATACTTTCCGCTTAGTTGGCGCAGGCTATTATACGGAATATGCTTACTTCCATTCTAGATAACCTTACCTAAAATCTATATCGGATATAATATAATCGATGTTAAATGAGAAATTCAGGCTGTAGCAATTTTTTCATCAATTGACAGTTCATACGTGCCAGTATAAATTGCACTAATATTTTTTTCCATTGCACATCTTCGGGAAGACTATCATTTAGTCGTATTAACATCAAATGTTGGCCTGCAAGATGGCGATGTGTGCCTTGGTCAGCTTGTATCAGAGGGTGTCGATAATGACGTTTGCTAAACCACTCTATGTTCATCGGATCCAACAGGAAATGCTAATTCTAAACCTAGCATCTCGCTGAGAACACATACATCGGCAGAGATCCGGGGATCAGACAGCTGCCCCCTCTCTAATGGCACTGATTAGCGCCCGCCATTGTTTAATCTCGTAAAGCCTAATTGCATGATGTGTCTCGATCGCATAAATGGGATTAGAGCAATGTATTCCCCACATTAAGCAGTAACCATATGTGTGGTGTTCGTGGATGAAAAGGTCCTGGACAGTACAACGACATAATGGCGTTATGAATCACTCATGTTCTCGCTTCTTAATTGATTATTATAGCTGTATATTGTAGCTGCATAAGAATAAGGCTTGCTGTAGGAATGGATTTATGATACACCAAGTCATATCAGACGCGTTTTCCTGCCGCACAAGATGATTCAATATGGTTAACTGCCGAGACCGATGTGACACATCTGATCACTTGTCGATATAACTGCACACGCCCACCGTGCACTCACAAAAGCGCGTGTACTTAATGTAATTGTGTTATCCGTGTGTAGCCTATTCGAATGTACTGCATTTAACAAGGTTATATGTTAAATGAAAAAATGATGTGTGTTAAAGCGAACAGTAAAACTAAACGTGGATTACCAATTGTTAAAGCATATTTGACCTTCTTAATACTGGTGATTGCAGTCAGTAATATCTTTTTCTTAAAGTCTGCGTTTCATTATTGTTGATGAAAGTGGCTGGCAAAGAATACATGCAATCTACATGGTGAACTGGCAAAGCTTGCCGGCATTAGATCTGTTTGCGATTTCTACATGCATTGTTTGGCCCCTCAAATCGTGTTACAAATTCTTATCTCAGATTGTGCTTCTGTAATATTCATGTCAATATTAGGGTGCATATCAGATCGATCGGAGATAATTGAATTGCAAGACGTGTGGCGCAAGTAGAGAGATCATGCTGAAAACCGTGGCAAACTTGTGGAACCGAATATAGCGTTCCAGTTACTCGTCACACGAAAAGGGATACGGTGTCTTGCTTTTGAGATTTTACTCAACGAGCCCTGCATCTCATGAGAAAACAGTACAAGTGTCTGAGGGCTTTTGAGATTTTACTCAACGAGCCCTGCATCTTATGGGAAAACAGTAGGCATGTTACTTATTAGGTAGTGGGTGTAGCCCACAATATTAATAAGTTAAGATTTGATGAAGTCTTCATTTTTCAACCTAAGCGACAGAATACACAGCAGTATTGAGTTAGTTATTGGGAGCGGAATGATTAACAGCCACCATTTATGCGGCTCATAATTTAAGGAATGTGTGGTTTATCGATGAACAGATTCGACTAAATGGAAGAGACATTTCACCGTACAACCGTACATCATGTGTATTCCAGTCTATTAATAATGCTGAAAATAGATGAGCATATTTATCACCACGCAACGATTTGCTGCGTTTAGCGTTGTAATAAAAGCAAAATGATCCCTGATTGCCTTACATGGGGCAGGACCCCTATTTAATGGGGTCTGAGAGTTAACACATTACTATTACTTCCTGACTGTTACTTTATATGGACTAATCTATATCTATTAGGATTGTCAGGTGGATTGCATACATTCACGACTCGATTATTTGGCAACAATATTGATACTGCGCCAGCAGACGTATGACATTTGCCGTTCGTCCGACAAAACACTATATGACCCGTCGCTATAGCATGTTTGTCAATGTGATCATTTCCTTATTGCTTTGCAACAACGTGCAATGCCTTAAATTTAATTCTTCGTCAATGGCGTGGCATATTCGTCTGCAATTTAATCAAATGTCCGACTGATATGTCAAACAAATGACGTCAGAGCATCTGACAATCCCAATACGAACATTGTGTAAACCAGTAGAATGGTAGACATATAGGCAACGCCAAATAGTACTGTAGCATATCTTATGTTGAAGTGTGCCATTGTAATCATGCGAGGTTTGATCAGCTGGTCGTAACTTATAAAATATTAAAATATGTTGCAGAAACGCACCATGGACCTAAGTATATTACCACGCGTGATAAAGCATACAGCAACCCGCTGTGGTTTATTGTGGACTATCGGTTCGAATCATCCCGGTTATTTGCCTTTACATTAGCATTCCCGATTAGAATGATTATACGGAACAAATTGCCAATCAGCATATAGAAAGGTGGTGTCTTTGGACAACCCGCAGTGTTTGGAATCGATATATACATGTATATATATATATATATGCATGAATTTGAAGAAAAGTACGTACCCTGCTTCTTCTTCATTTTATTACTCTTCCGTTAAGCCTAAACAGATGGTACATGAGAGGACTATTATACCGAACCATCGAAATTCATATTGTGAAACACAATGTCTGAAATGAGACGGCCACAGGAGACAGGTGCGTTGGTTTGAGGTCTGTCATGATGAATGTGTTCCCCGTTATTGCTATCACACGGCCTATAGGGAAATCATTACCTTTGAATTATGAGTTTGTCTGCCGTTCGTTGCGATACATTGTTAGATTACATTTCGACGACACTTCATGCATGAATGATGGTATTCATAAGAGAATCTTATACAGATTCTCTCTCATTGCTGGATAGAATGAAAAATCAGTATCTCCAATGAACAACAATTCGTGATGCGTAAAACAGGTGCAAATATAGCATAATCGGAATTAGCATGTATGGGACACATGATAACGTCAACTCAGTGTAATGTTTGTCTGAGTAAAGAGATGATAACATTAACATTAAATGCAGGCAGTACAATTAGTTGAGCGACGTACCGCCTAGTGTTGTTAAGAAACATTGACGTTGAATGTAGGCGGTACAAGTTGAGAAACGTACCGTCTAGTGTTGTTAAGAAACATTGACATTAAATGCAGGCGACACAATCAGTTGAGCGATCGCAAATACACATGCACTGCAAACTATTGCGTGATCCTATTACACACTGATATGAAACAATAGTGTATTACTTTAAGTGCTGTACTTATTTATCAACTGCAATATTTGATTCGTTATCGATATGGCTTTGTGCATATTACATAAGGGTTGGGTGCAAGCGGGCTGTTAGTTTATGCTCCGTCAGCATGTGGTAGGTTATAGCATAGAGATGAAGGGCACACGATCAGCCCCTCTTCGGTTAATATAATGGCGACAATATAAGCAAGCTGAGCCATGTCTACGTTTTCTTATATAGGCACATGATCTATTTTTGTCACTCATTATCTAAACAACTTACAAGAGGTAGTTGATTCTTAATGATTAGCATCTGACAGACATCAAACCACTTGTATTATTCGGAATCACGTCCATTTTGTAAATATGAGATGTGAGATGAGGCATTATATATGAGTTGGGATACAAGAGAAATGTTTTTAAAAGATTCAATGGACAAAGATATGTGCGCTTACATTGCGTGTTCGCAAGACTGTGCTTTAGAACACACAGACAGCGCAGTTAGCCAACAAATTTGTAACCATTCCCCTGACTGTATTTGACCAGACTGAATAGGATTTTATGGGCCATTGATATGCTCCCTTTCGACGCTATGGGGCAATTACTTTTCCATGACTATCAAGCATCGTTTAATCCAATTTCTTAGCGCAACAGATCCTATGACGTAGAATGCCCCTATATGACGAATGTACACAGACGACATTTTGAAGCTACGGCTGTGACGCTCTGAGCATCAAACTTATCAATTCCCCCTGTCGCATAGATTTTTTGCAAGTGACTGCCATGCATCTCACTGATCGTAACAGTGATATGTAGATTTTGAAACTGGGTACTGGCTACACAATATCGAAGTCTTACATTGCAATGGATTTCTTTCTAATGCATAATCTACAAAACACCAAACTTGATGTTTACTGACAGCACTTACATTGCAATTAAAAACAAAAACATACAGGCAGGAATAGCACACAGCCCAGTTTACCATCAATAGTTTATCATACCAAAGCTTACTTTCTGACTTTCATTATTCAGAAGATATGTCTATGACATTTATCTATCTGTTCTTATGAATCTAGTGGTGCAACGCGAAATTTGGACTGGAACATTGATAATATGAGCAGTGATTGTCTGCGGACAAATCTTGCATTGAAATAACAACGCTATCAGCGATATACACTCGTTAAAAGTATAACAGAAACTTGATCAAATATGAAAGATATCCGCTGCATTACTGACAGAATCGCCCCAGAATGTACACAGAAATACACGATTCAAATAAGATGATTCAGTGTGCACGCGAGCTGTGTCGTGTCAATGAAGGATGTTTTAGGACATCAAGATTACACATGGATTACACTCCGTGGCCCTCGCTTTTCAGGTAAAGCATCGAAATAAACTTCGGGTGATACGATTATAATGGTTCGAATAAATTAATAAATAGTGTTATATAGATGATTATAATGCTGGTGATCTCGTGAATAAAGATATGTTGATAATGATGCATATATATGATAATTGATTGCTGCATAATATATACCTGCAAATCAGTGTTGTACAGGCTAAATGATGATACTGTACGTCATTGTGTAATCCTGTATCGTGGCTGGTTCATGTTTTGATATCAAATATGGAATCATAGTGCTTGCAATGACAGCGTTTGAATACAATGAACATCTACATATAAGGCATTTAAAGTTAGTTTTCATGTCCCCAATACATATTGATGATAAATACTTTGTTATTCTCCTGTTAAACCGTCACAAATTTGAAATTGGATAAATTAGCAGAAACCATTTAAAAGTTGCAAGAGCAACACACAAAGTGATAAGTGAGAGGCTAATGAGGCATTAATGACCTTTAATCTGAATCCCACGAACGTGAGACGTCCCCTTTCTCATATCTGGCAGATTGATCTTCTAGCAGTGATTTACGTTACGTTAGATCCATTGAAAATACCTGAAAGAAGATGGATACGGATTTTCTTGGATAATTGGAAGATTAGTCATAACTCAACGCAAAAAGCAATTGTTAGAATGACTTTCTTCACATTATTCTAAATGTGAGGTGCGTTTGTAATATGTGATAGCTGCAAATTTTAATAATATTTGACGCCATCCAGCTGTATAGTACAACGGGACATGATGCATAATATAAGCTTATTGGCAATGATATCTTACAACGAGCAAATGCAAAGGAATCCTGTTCTTATGGTAACATGCCTTGTAGTTGCTTCAACCACTACCTTTCTACATCAGTTGGCATATCTCATATGATGCATCTAATGGCAGCATAAATCTCCTGGTGATATGACGACAGGCTGGCGACATTGTTGAATGTTGTTATGTTTCGGCCCAGCCAATTTTCAAGCAAATTCTACCAATAATTTAACCATTAAATATTCGGGAACTGTGTCACATATGAAATGAACAATCTAATGCAAATCTAGAATCTCCAAACAGAAATGCATATGGCATTTATTGTTGAACTAATCATCGACATATAGACTGCATGCTACCTACGTGATAAAAAGCGCTCAATGTGTACTTGTAGTTTTTTTTCCAAAAATGCTCTGGTTTCATTATCGAGCTACTTTACGGGTCATTAAATGCCGAGTCATTACGTCTTCTTAAATTCATATATGTAGTGTGTAGATCATTCTGTGATTCCGGATATTTACATGGCCTATCTAAAGACCGATTTCATATGTCTGACGGGATGCAGTCAGCCAAATATAGTGACAGACCGGGTTGAGCGAAGATACCAATAACCGGATGGCGCCAACACATCGCATAAGGAAAATTTATTATTCCAACCACTCGTTTCAACTCAATACGTAGATATTTTATTGAACGCAACGTTTCATGCTATTCATAGAAATGTTCATCAATGCATGATGACAACAATCAAAACATAAGGCTACACGGGATGTATAACCGAGAATGGAAAGTGAGAACATGGGTTTTGGTGCATACCTAACCAAAGTAGAACATTAAAACAACAATGGTGTAATGTCTTTCTGTAATCACTTTCTACCGTGAATCTGCGCATACACTCATTGTACACATGGCAAGTTTTACATACCTATGAATTAACACCTCATTATAGTGTCAATTGCTCAGGATGTGATAAACGGATCCTGCACGGTAATAAACGAATTACGGTGTTATTCACATCATGTACTAAGACTTGCTTTTGAGCCTTGATATTTCTTTACAATCCACTTTAACTACCAGCTCTCAAAAATGTACGATTGCATGTGGACTAGTGTGTAGTTTAATTTCTCAAATATCTAAGCCCCGATGAAATATCTATGCCCATCCTCACTGGTATCTAAATGAGCGAATATATGTAATTGTATTAATAACATAGTGGCGTCACTTGAGTATTGATTGGTCTGCCACATATGCACCAGATATTCCATTCCTAAATACTTACTTTAAAGTGATTCATAACATGATGGCCTTTGAATGAAAAGCATTCACGGCTGACATCAATCATGACCCGAGGCCATTATCTACATTTATTCCATGCAACAGGTAACAGCACGGTACATTATATGTCGTACCATATATGTCACGCCATTCATTTAAAACGCAAATTGCCATTGCATGCAGGGCTGGGTCATATCGATATCATTTATATATTCATATCAATCGTGTAATTACACCTTCAATGAATCGCATCGTAATTGGATCGCCAGTTGCATCTAGATTTATTTTGCATATAATCTCTTCTCATTTTCAATTGGAGTGCGCACGTCTGCAATAGGCATAAATTATATGCAGGCTTTGTCTATTAATTATCCATTACTTGTGAAACAATGACAGACGCCCTTCTTCTTCTGTTAAGAGATATGTAACAAAACCATAAAACAATGAAAATCTGTAGCTTTGAACCTATTTGTTCCACGTAACATCTCCATAGGGGTTCTCTTTATGTTCACCTAAATATATTTCAGTAACTTATACACATGAATCGGACATCATATAGCAAGGTACGCAATCAATAAACTAGTGATTACTCTCGAAATTCCTGTACGAATGACATTTCAATCCCAGGAAAAGGTGAAATCTCTCACATAAGTGACATTCCATGCATATTATGCCAGCCGTCTTCTCGTCGAGTTATTCAAGTCCTATTCGACTGGGATAGCAGCAAAGGAAATTGTTCCTTTTGTAAGGAATGATATTTTATAAGTCGATTGAATTCGGATATGGCGGCTGGCGCTACGAATCACCATTATTGGGACTGCCACGTCTGATCCCGTATGATGATGTACGTGTTACAATAAGGATGTGAGTGTAGGCATTGGATTTTCAAACCACTCTTCTCAACATAGTGCGCTCGGTAAATACTTCTTTCGCCACCATCGAGGACACCTTTCCCTTCAGATCAGCTTTGTCTAGTCGATACTTATAATGCAGTTTAAATAGGTGAATATAACAATGACATATTGCTATTATAATTGATTGTTGCATAATGTATACCCGCAGGTAGAAAGTTTAGATACAGTACATCATCAAAATTGAGGGTGCATTTCCTATGATTGGCCTTCCAACCGTCATCTTACACACGCCGTTGCTATGGTTAGGCTTTTAAAGCACGCATATTTCTTCCATGAGATTCATTGAAATTCTATACCGAATAGTCGATTTCCAACAAAAGCGAGATAAAATTGCATTTCCTATGCAGCAGCGCTACCGCCGTTATATTATATATATATATATGCTATATATATATATATATAGCACGCATATTTATATCCATGAGATTCATTATATTATATACCGATATAGTCGATATCCACCAATAGCGAGATATATATTGCAATTCGGTATATATAGCAGCGCTACCGCATATATATATCATCTGCCCTTTTTCTCATTGTAATACGTACACAATGCATCTGAGTAAGCAAGAAGACAGCAAGACACGCAGCCAAATTGCAAGCTTCACTATTGCATGTGATCTTCTATTGATGCAAATGCCGTGACTCATCGACGTCAACTATGGTCCAATTATGGGGCCTCCGCAATATATGTATAATGAAAATTAACCATGATATTTATATCGCTAATGTATTGACAATGCTATTGCCGCAGCAAAACTTCATATAGTACCATACCATAGCTGATATTCTACACGACCCGGATGAAATTGCAAGTCCATACTTATATATGGTGTGCATAATAGCAATATTTCCAAGCACCATAATTTTCTTAATTGCCCCAAATAATAGCATTTTATGTTAGATGTTATTAACAAGCGTCCTGTCAGAAGTCGTCTATGTTGACGTTATATGCTGATAGCAAATTTAAATTTTTTTGTGCATTCTACTCTGAAAATGTCCATAAAAGGCAGCAAAGGGTTTCGCTTAAGTTTGAATGTTAATATAATTAATGCTTGACAAAGATACAGGTTCATACAAACGGCAACGCTTTATTCTGCTAAGTGAACAACGATCAAATCGTAAGCATTGTAGTCTAACATGGCTACGTGCTGATTATAATGCCTTCTGATGACCACACAATCCTTTTATCTGGCAGACTCAATCCGCATCAGTAGCTTCACTAGAAGAGCGGAGATACAAAATAATGCTAGCTGCAAGTTCTAATTAACATCAATGAAGCTGGTAATTGTCCACTGCTGTTGATATATTCGATGTATCGATTTTAAGCCAACTTTAACCGACTAGCCTTTCATACAACTGCAGCTCCACCCTGAATTTATACCTTCTTCTAACATAATAGAACCCTGAGGTTTGTTTGTTGGAATGCGAATTCATTTGATTCTTATTGTTTTCCATTTGGAACAAATTATGGTTAATAAGCAACGACCGCAATCTGAAGCTGGCAAACGGCGCTACAAAATAGAATTAAGATGCATGTAAAACAATATTAAAAACTATGCCGCAAAAATATTTCACTCATCGAATCTTCACTACTTTTGGAATTTATATCTGTAAGCTCGAGCGCGATCTACACACCCGGGTATTTGGGACACCATTCTATATATAGCAACCTCATTTTCGGCGGGACGCGGTAAATTGCCCTAATATATCACGCGGCATAAGCTATTTTGCATTATTTGTTGCAAAACTGATGAAGCTTGATCGATGATACAAGCAAATGACTCAAACGCGCATGTCATTCGGCAGGAGTTGCGCATGTCATTCGGTCGGAGTTGCGCATGGGTAATTACTTGACTAGGTCTCTACTCATTTTTATTCAAGCGTATTGGTTTGATACTTTACCCATAACCGAAACAAGCCACTCCCAATACACTGCTGAACAAAATCTGGTGAATTTGTTTATTTTTGTTTGATTGATGTGGCATTGATGGAACCCTTTAGCAACAACGGAAACATCTTAACCAGATGCCGATCGATCATTCTGTGTATGTATCACACATCTGAGCACCAATCAAACGGTCGGCTTGGTATTCGTTGTGAGTCTCGGTAATTACCAGGTGATGTCAAATAAAGTCTCAAGCATTTTAATTTGCATTGATGTTTTCGGTTTAGCTGCATATCTAATTGCCATCAAGTTTGATTTCGTTCTGCCCATAACAAAGTTTAGACCAGCGCTTACTTATTTAATCGACCATGGGTGCGTCGTTCGCCGTTAGGGAAACGTATGGAAGCGCCATTAGTAATGTTGAGTAATGGTGAGATAATCGATGCATAACAAAAATATATTTTCAATCTAAGCTAATATATGCATGCATGGATTTCTTTATTGCCAAGTTTATCAGGGGATAATTAGAAATTATTTGAACCCATTCCATTTGTACCATTCCAGAAAAATAGTTCCTCTTAATTATGGTCATGTACATTTAAGTGAATGAGCCATTAACCGTGGAAATCTCCACGAACTTAATCAGGTGAGATACCTTAAGCCGTATAGAACACTAACCAGCATTAGCTGAACATGGCACGTGTTATGTAGATAAAATATATATATATATATATATATATATATATATATATATATATATATATAGAGATATATATATATATATATATATATATATATATATATATATATATATATATATATATATATATATATATATATATTTATATAAATATACATATATATATATATACATATATATATATATATATATATATATATATATATATATATATATATATATATATATATATATATATATATATATATATATATATATATATATATATATATATATATATATATATATATATATATATATATATATATATATATATATATATATATATTTCTAGGCGCCATGTAGATTAACATGGTGCAGTTGCCGTCGAAACGGTTATTCGTTGGAAAAGCAGATGGTACAGATTAGATCCAGACTGCTCATGTGGAAGAGGCTGCAACCTAAATGTATGACGCGCCTTGAAGCGTATAACACGGTGCGATTTGGAGCGTTCATGTTCCAAACATTTCCCTCTAATTCGTGTAAACATCATTGCTCTGAACAACATGCAAAATTATTATTTTTGGTGTTAATCTTATTCTTTCGCTGATTTAACATACGTAACGTTGCAGTTCGTGATTGAAATATACATTATGAACTAAATTTGGGGGATCAGGAATGTTTTGTATGTTCTTGCAATGTTATGTTGAAGGCACTTCACAATCATATCCAAACCAATGTAGGTGGCATGGTGTATTTAAGGTACGGACTTGTTGCACAAGTTCGGCTTGTCGTTCATTGATACTTTACGCACTTTCTACCATATCTTTGTAAGCCGCTATATTAGTAGGGTTGTTGATCGACATGTTTAGTCAAACAAGAAGGCCTCAACATTGCACGTTCAGTCCCCTACTTCAGGATAATGGTCGTAAGTGTCTATACCGAATACAAATAACCTAAGTAACCTTTTTAAATCATGATCTAGTGCAGCTGTAAATTCACCAGTTATCTTGTCATATCCAATGATAACGATCAATCAGATGACAAAATGAAGATACGAAATTTAGTAAGAATTAAGTCAAAATCCAGCTGGGCGAATCTTTATTTATTAACCACTAGAGACTTTTTTAATATTTGTGACTTAACCAGATGAAGTCATGTAAATGTGATATTGTTATGTTGCTTATTTCTTACCCTGCCTTTGTTTGAGAATCCAATTCAGCACCAGGGTAACTGACTGTCCCTATCCTATAGCAATCTTCACCGAAGCAAATCATATGTAAAACATGTCATCTGTTGTGAGCACTTCATAACACAGACAGCGCTAAAAAGCAACCAAAGCAAACCCAGATCCATCCATGACCCAAAGCTTAACCACACCGTGACCTGACCCATATCCCCGCCATGTTCCAGCCCTGATCGTTGTCATTATTTATGCCGTTAGACAAAACTAATGTCTGCTTAGAATCTTTATCCAATCTTGATTCCGTAACATTTAACACAAACTCTCATACAACTATGAATGTCATATAATGTTACGGCACTGAAACACAACAAAAAAACAACAACCTGAGAGCGATATGTTTGAAGGTTTGTCGTTTGCTCTTGACCCTATAGATTTATTGCCATTTAATCTTGCATCACTGATATTTTCAAAATAGATATTCACTACTTCCAAATATTTTGTGTAAATTGGAGCAATGCAAACTGATATTGTCCGTCATTTTCTAAAAGCCTCACCACAGGGATACCCAGTAACTCCAAGCGTAAGCAAATCTGAGATATGGCAAATGCAGAGGTGCAGATATGCAGAGATGGCCGTCAGTCTACTGGGAGTTTTCATGCAAATTAAATCATGTACGCCACACCGACTTGAATTTGGCCTGTGCCTCGCAATGGAATTCCTGGTTCACTGCAGATGTGCGTTTAAACAAGTACACTGGATCCCTTGTATTCGGATTTGCTGACCATCGATACAAAACAATGTTCGTTGTAAATGCAGCTTCATGGGTTGCGTTGACAAACAATGCTTAGCGGTCGGGAGAAGCCTTGTCTTGGACCCGGACGACAGGGTAAGGCATACATTTGACAACTGGCGCAATAAGCCACCGTGGCTGAACAAATACATCATCGTTGAATACTTTTGTTGATAATTTTTCATTCAGAGCAAACATACATTTCAGCCGAATATTTGGATTAATCGTTTAAGAATATGATCCCCAAGTTTATCGCTATTTTGAATATAATGCAGCAATACTGTACCTAACTCGTTTTTCCGAACCCGCGCGTTGTTCTCTTGCAGAGAACGTGCTTATACTAAGACGAGTACGGTACCCATATTTCACCTGCATTTTATCACCAGAGGGTTTTGCCATGGTACTAAAGCAGACAATTTGTGGATCACTTACATGATCAGTGTTGTCGAAGAAGTCATGCAGATTGAACATACGGCATGTGTATGGAAAATAAATATAGTTCAACTTATGTCGTGTTCGTGTCATCACAAAAGCATTCAGGGCCACAAATAGATCAATGTTAGCGATTTAATATTTAGATAACAATCGCTTTCTACGCAGCCTCTCGTAAACCATCTCTAGCGATAGCGGCGACATTTGGAACTGGATTGGTTATCTTATAGTCTGTATCAAATATAAGATGCAACCATCATTCAGCATCAGACAGAATATGAAATGACCAACAAGCCACACGATGAACGGCTGTCACACGCTTGTGCAACGTAATCAGACCCACATTTTGCACTAATCCATAGCTGTGTAATTAAAAAATTCAACTCTGGGACAAGTAGTACGTTATTAAGTTGCGCTTTGATGTCTTGAAATACATTTACAAAAGCATCTATGCAGCTGTTATATCTTCACCAATGTCTGTCTTTGTCCAACATAACGAATAATGAGCTTGATCGATCATCATTGATATAATTGGATTGTGTCATTGTATATAATTGTTACAATGCACTTTCATTTGGTGTCAGAATGAATTGTCAGTCACACATTTGCGTTCCTACTATAGAGACACATACTGCTGTGACACTGAATAGATCACTCGGTTACTTAGGAGCTATAACTCACTTTAGCTGCCTATGTGACATTTCATTGTTAAGAGCTTTGATTCTTGAGCATCTCATTTTCTAATTCACCGTAGCGTGGATTTGCTCTTTTACATGATGCTTTACTAGCCGTTGTCAACCACTGTTAAAGTTCGCAGGTTAGAAGAACTTGTAAATCATGATAGCACAAGACTATTTGATACCTTCCAAAGAAACTCCATGAAGCAAGTACTCGCAGTTCTCATAAAATATGTGCGAAGACTCAATCAGGTCCGATAATAATAGCGGGAAGTCATACGTGCTATTTGCCTCGTTTAATCAACTGTGCCACAATGAGTTAATTAGTCACATAAAACAAGACAACGGCTGCCAGCAAGACGGCTGAAGACACTTCGGATTGCTAGGCTAATGGAAGCATGTCTGGCACTGCGAAGTACATCCTGTCTTGCAACAGATATTTAGCTCGTAAATACAAAAACAACCCAGATCAGTTAAGCACAATTAGATGTGCTATGCCTATACACCGTATATCACAACTGGTAACATTTCGTCGCGCAATACCCGTAATAGTTTGTGTCGATTGCGTTTTATGCTGATTCATAATGTCAGCTGTAAGGAATCATATCGTAAATCAGCTATTTCTATGACCGTTCCTTTTACATGTCCCAATACGACGATTAATCAGGCAAACTGCATCTGTAATAATGGTCATTCCTAACTACACAGCTAAAACAATGTTCGTATGATATATACAGCCCTAGCTCGCCCATAGAAACGTGCTCACTCACGCGCGGTTGAGTGCTATACATCTGCTGGAAGTAAAGCTACGTTAATTATGTGGTCCAATCTCAACATCAGGCCCATGAATGCTTCAAATCATACAATCCTGTCTATGCTTATTTGCTTCCAAGCACTCGTCTATAAAGAGGCAAAACAATCATGTTCTTATATTTTGGTCACGGAATTTTGCCAACATTTTCTATATCCAGAACACATTTGATCTGCACAGGGCACAAGCAAACCATTCATTGATTGGAATCGATATGTGATGCTTCGTTGCGGCATCGGAACTTGCATTTTGACGTTCTTCAGCTTGGTTCATTGACATTCATGGTCGCCCCACATAGGAGGTTAAGACGTATAAACAGCCAACAACGTCCCAACGAAGGGCGTTTTAGGGACACAGTGATAACAACTGTTACATTTGACGACGCACATATTTAGTGTTAAATAAAAGCCCCGTTTCTGAGGATGAATTGTATCCTGTTTAGTCAATGACCAGAGAATGACAACTTATGAACCACGGGCAATTTATCATGTACTCAAACGGGATCAAAATTGGACAGCAGTACTTCTGCGACTTATCAACATGTCACATTTGTATAGAAATATAAACTCCTGGCCTTGGTTTAGTGTACGATTTGTTTTCATATAAAGACCGACCACACAAACTAAGAATGCGCAACATAATCTGTTCATACGATCAGTGAGCTATCAAACAATTATGAATATTCTTTTCATCACAATAGGCTATGATTTAGTCATGATATTACCTGTCTTGATTTAAAGAGAATAGATGGAGTCATGAACTTATTGATGTTATTTAGTCTTAATGTCAAGGACCACAAATTCCAGTATATAAGGCTCGTAGACAGATTAACTGTGTCATACTAGGTGTTTCTGTCATTGGGATAAAAACAAAGAGCCCAGCACAATGCGTGCAGTAGGGCATCATTTATTGTTAATTGGTATTATGCAAAATATATACATTAGGCATTCAATATTCAAGAGCGATCACGGGTGTTTCCGGCGTGTAGTCGCGCTGACGTACGATACCAAAATATCTCAAAAATACTCCGTCAGTTTTCTCTTTGTATCCAAAGCGTCTTGTTTTTTCCATATTGTCATACATATTTTCCCCATATTTCGTGATTAGGCTCAGATACACTAATAATAGTACAAAAAGTGGACCTACGGCGGCCCTGATTACTATAATAGCTTAATGTTGACAGGGAATCCATATTAACTATCAATCATCAGACAATACTTCGTGCCATAACAAATATTAATGTCTCATTAAATATTGATGTCCACAGCAGATGGAATCTACTTGTTAGGAGGTTAGGCACATATACATAAATGCAATAATATGGCTTCTTTATACAATAGCATGAACGTTCTATTTGTAAGTAGATATGCATTCTGCAATTATCTACTAATCATTTGATGAAAAAAGACAAACCCAGGTTGGGAACTGACGCCGCTCTAAGTGGAGGATAAGTGGAAGGACCAGAAAAAACTAGCAAACAGGTGCAATGGGTGAACGGGGGAAAATATTGCAACAAGATTTAACAGGAGTCTTCATATAAAATGCATTAGTTGTGTACAAATATTGCATGTAAAATAGATCTGAGGCCATTCTGTTTGGACACTCAGATGGCAGCAGAAGTCAACACGCGCACGAAATGCAAAGAGGATTCACGGCAATGTTAGTGTTATCCATATAGCACAAGCCTTCTCTCAAGCGCCATCGTTACAACTTAGTCATAGTAATCCTCTCTGTGGCCGAGGTAAAACCTTCCAAAGAATGATTTATGATATCCCATGTGCGACTTTTATGAACATCTCTCTACGCCACCTTTTGCCAGGTCACTTTATGAGCTTCATGAGTCGACGAGCCGTATCATTTTGTATACCAAATAGGAAGGCGGTTGTAAAATGGAACCCAAATTATACCCCGGTTGTTATGGACGAAAGTATTAGTCAGTAGCGCATATTATGCTTTAGATCCGCCAAGAGGTGAACTCACCAACACAAGCATTGAACGAAATATTTGGTACCGAAATATTGTTTTTCGTTAACCGCATTTTGCAATGGAAATAGAATAACAATAATTTGTTACACTCAATGACATAAGCGTCGGACCGCATGTTACTTACGTAGCATAACCTGGTCGCCCTAAGTATACTCTTAAAACTACTCACATGTCAATAAGTATGATGACAGCCACCAAACAATGATATTAATACTAATAGACATATATATATATATATAGACATATATATATATAGACATATATATATATATATATATATATAGATATAAGATATATATATATATATATATATATATAGATATAGGGATATATATATATATTTAAATATATAGAAAAAATATATATTTATATGTATATATATACATTTATATATACATATATGTATAAATACATGTAAAATATAGCATATTTATATGCACATATATTTATATGTCCATATAAACATATAAGAATATAGATGTCTCTATGTATATATAGAGAGGGTACATATAGATAGATATGATACATATATACATATATATATACATAGAGATATATATATATATATAGAGATATAGAGATCTTTAGAGGGACAGATATAGATAGAGAGATCTATAGATTATCTATATATATATATATATATATATATATATATATATATATATATATATATATATATATATATATATATATATATATATATATATATATATATATCTATATATATATATATATATATATATATATATATATATGGCAGCTTTTGGAGGAGGGAGCCCACATCGTCGTCGTTTGCTATTGGTTGTAGCAAACGAACCAATAAGAGGTCGGTGACTAAGATTTTAATTAGAGATGGTGGGGATACTCTCCCTTGAATGAAATATGTAGCTCACTTATACTGGCGCAGTTAATGGCAGCAACGACCTACATTTAATTTAAATATCGCCGTTTACTTCACCTCATCACCGAAAAATTAGAGGATGTCATTTCTTATTAACGCTACATTTACCTAATGATATCTTCGGTTGCGCGGAATCATTGCAATACCAGGCCGCGACTATGACCTTATTATGCCAGTATTCGAGCGTTCGTGTAAAAAACATTATTTTCATTAGAACATATGTTGTGACACATTCATCGATATCATAAGTGCAGCACAGCGTTTAGATAAGCCGCGTTATGGCCGTATGTAGGTGAGATCTTTTTTGAGACTAAATCCATGGACAAATGAACCGCGCTTATTACCGTTATGACGTCATCAAGGATTTTAACATACAGAGACGGCTTTCGTAGTGCGCAGCCTATTGCGCAGAAGCTAGTCATTATCATTTGCAAAGAAGAATTGAGGCTAACGTCAGTATAATACCACACATGGTAACGCGCAACATATTAATGTGAAGGGTATCATTCTAAATACGGTAACAAGCGCTATGAAAATGATTTCTTTATTTGTACTTAAGGCCTGGTTGCGACTTGATACAAAATCACTTACACCTGAAGCTTGCCTACTTTAGGTTTGCTATGCCTAACTTTAGACCGTTCATATGACATCAATTAGGCGCAGACAGCTAAAGAGGACAAATTTCGCCTGTGTTTGTCCTACAATGATGTCTGGCACCTTTCTTAATTGTCAGGCGAGGTTTATTCGGTTTGCAATTGTTGAATATTGAGAGGAGGTGGGTTACTTGTTGCGCTTGCGGCTACAATGACCAATGTTGCTTTGGACCTTATCGCAGAGTTTCTCAAGGATGGGCCCCCGCCTTCGCCGGCCCGGGAAAGATCTGTAGAAATACATCCAATAGGAAATTGGGCCACTTTGTATATTCACCAATAATAAACATACTAAACAAGACTAGATCTTTGTCGGGTTTGTAAATCTATTTAGAGCAGTTTTGGGTGTATCGGGTGCGTACAACTAAGGGCAGTGTACAAACAGTCATTCACAGTTGCGTACAAAGTGGATCGGATTAAACATGCACTTATCTATGCTCAAATGCGCGGCAGGTGGAATTTCCTATGAGTTATGGCCGATCTCTTAATGGCTTAATGCAATGATCATTTTTCATTGTGGGTAACATAACTGACAATTAGAGACTGGCTGTCATAGGTCATAACAAAACTGTCAAGAAGGGGCTGGTTGTCACTGGGTGTTAGGAAGACACATTGGCAGCCCGCACGAGAGGTTCGAAGCGCTTTTCTTGCAGAAACGGGGAGTAAATTGAATCAGACATATAAGTCACGCACGAGCTTTGTTGCTCTCCTAAGAAATTCCGCCTTAAAATTACTATTTTAGTTTTGATACAAAAAACACCTGGAGTAATTAGCGAACGTTCGTCCGATCATTCCAAGAACTCTGTTTGCTTTAGGGCTACTGCACTGGATTGTTCACCAGATCTGATCAATTTATACACCAGCGTCCCGATTCTTTGACTCCTTCGCTAGAGTAGAATCGCCCCATGTGGTAATAAATGCTCCTTTGTATGACATATACGCTGATCTTTACATTGTTTTAGGTTACAAAACTTTTGTCAATCATTTCCCTCGTCTAATGCGCTATGTTGGCTCGGTTGCTAGTTATGTGCATGGTTTTGTGTCCTCATTCTACCGTAAGGTTTGGTGCCATCAGCAAATTTGTTAAACATTATGTCAAAAGAGATTTCTCGTTCAATGTTGATTAAGACGAGACACACATTAGGACTGACCATGGGGGTAAATATATATATATATGTGTACCTGGATATTGTACCAGACAGTAATGTGATACAACAGTTTGCATTATTTCTTACGCTCGATGCTTAGATTCACCAGTTATTAAATACG
The DNA here is from genome assembly GCA_034190875.2 of Urechis unicinctus. Classification (NCBI taxonomy): domain Eukaryota; kingdom Metazoa; phylum Annelida; class Polychaeta; order Xenopneusta; family Urechidae; genus Urechis; species Urechis unicinctus. The sequence goes on along the minus strand of CM067352.1, from coordinate 33,752,398 downwards.
CAGGTAGTCATTGTCATGTACGACAGCGGGTAAGTATTTGGAAAGTAAGGGAAGTATTTGTAGTTTTGATCTTTACAATAATTATGCTTCTCACCGCTGTAAAACACAATGAAATATTCGCCGAATAAAACTACGTAGAGAATGGAATAGGTTTAAATACACGATTCACTCTTATCAAAATAATCCGAACCAGCAAGTGACATGTTACCAAACTGCCTCACCTCACAAGATTGTGCATTCACTCAACGGATTATCCAGTGGTCTGGTTATTGATTAAATTACCAGCTTTAATTACGGCTTAAGAGATTGGGACCGATACCTGGAAATATTGAGCTTTTACATGTAAGTAGTATGTGTACCCATGAGTACCTTTTCGTCGCTGAGTATTATTCCCAGTAACACGGACACAGGAGCTGATAGAGTGAGTATTCACGACATAACTCATACCTTATTGGCTTACTGACAATGGCTATGCAGCCTGCATGCTTGCATACTTGCACAATTGATAATTGATGGTTGTTAACAACGCTTGAATAACTCAAGCTACTTTTGTGCGTTTGCTTTTGCTGGAAAGGACTTAGCCAGGAAGACGGATGTGAGCTGCTTCCGACCGAGCGGCCACGAGGCACATCAATTTGGCTGGAAATGATGGTAAATGAAGATATTATCCCATAGTGTCAGCGCCTTCCCCTAAAGATATCTAAAATAGCCAAACGACTTCACATTTTGAACACTCAGATGACATGTTCTCTTGTGAATCAGCTTGGCATGCTTAATGATGTCTTAACATTGACATGGATTATCTTCAGTCTTATTGTCAGATAAGCAGCTTAACAAAGGTTTGTAGGACAGTGTTCAAATAAAGCGTAAAGTCCAAGTCAAGCAGCCATTAGTGGACGTAGTTGAACGGAGTGGAGGCTAACGTAGTTGAATGCAGTTTACCGAACCATAGTTGTCTGTGATGCTAACTTGGTATTAACTTGGGTGAGCAGTGATTGTTGATTTAATTTTGGACATGTTCTGTGCGAGTCGCACAAGAATCAGCGTAGTGTATCGTAATTTAAGTGATTTACCTTACGTTAACTTATTTATCCGTACCCTTCTGTGGCACATCACTCAGATTTCTTAACGTAGTTCAACGTAATGTAACCTTATTAACGTACTTACTCCACTTCTGACCCACGGTAATCTACCCTACAGATCACAACATCAACTAACGGCTATATGACTACATCTATAGGCCTGCCATATAACGTGACCGTCCAAGCGACTAGTCAGGTATTCACACATTGATATCAAAACCTGACCTGTGGCGGGGAAACAGCTCCCCGCAGGATAGAATATGTATAGAATATGTTTCAATGATAATGGTGAGTTATATGACACGACCATATCATGTTTGGCATATCAAGCATAATATAGTTGACGCAACCCCCACCCCATCCCATCAAATAATAGTCGAATCATAGAGTATGCTTGCTTCGCAAATATATGTTGACGTAGGTGTGTGACACGATTGTGAGGCAAAATGCATCATCTATTTTTCATACTTTATTGTAAGGGAAGGAATAAGTCAGGATATATTTGTCTAAGCATCCCACACAGCGAGCTGTAAGTTAGCTTAAACAAGACGTGAATGCCTTTATATCAATTATTTAAGTTGCAATGGTTATGTCCATTCCATACAACTTTAAACGTGAGGCTTGCGAAAAGTTTACTGGTTCAAAAAGTTAAATATACTGGTTAAGTTAATCACCTATGTTATATAAATTTATTTGCAGCGTACGAGACTATTATCAAATGCACGTGTATTTGCTGACCATCGATATTCTGAAAAAATAACTTCGTGTTATCTTAAATATCTAGATAAAATGGGTGTTTGGGAATATCTTAGTGAGACATCGCAGGTTATATTGTTGAACGCTCTAGTCTATGAAATAAGTCGTTAGAAAAAATGCTGATGAGTCTATTAGACATCCAGATAAAAGCCAACAGCTTCTATTTGCACCATTAACACAAAAACACGAACAGTGGCTGAGGTGCTTTTATAGTTGTTATTGGCCACCCATTACGAATTGGCCACGTAATATCATGTAAGTTAATCGACTGAGTAGGAATATATAATATCTTATTCTATCTTTCTGCCAAGATATACAGAGAAATATGCAACATAATATCAGTGAGATGTAGCAGGCCATTGCGAATAATGTTCACATCGCTGCTCGACATGAGCTATGCTAAGCTGTGCCTTTTGGACATTTTAGTGCTGCAGCAGATCCCATACATTATCCCACCACACGCCGTGTCCGCTTAAATATACACCCCGAAGGCGCGAGAGGCGTAGTAATGCGTTATTAACATCCATCCGATTTCGGTTGGGCTGAATTATGAGCAATATAATCGGGATTGACTGTCGATTCACCCATAAATGTGTAAAGCTATCGGCGTATTTGCCTGTAAACTATCAGCATAGCTAGGCTGTGCAGGCAAACAATATCGCGCTTCCAGGGGGCAAGAGGAAGTATTGGCAATTGTTAAAATACACCCAATTGACGCGTAATAAAACATCCTCGATGCAGTCACAGACATTACTCTCTTACAAATGAACAGTTGGGTGTTGTTATAAATATAGAACACGCCTTGAAACAACCATGATTGATAACAGAACATTTCACATTCTACATTGAATTCCAAGCACGTATTTGGCCTCATCTGGCAAGGAAAATAACATTTTCACAACGAATGTAAGATGTTCACCTCACTTGTTCATTGCACGCCTGATAATCTCCCGCAACAATTCATCTTTTAACAATGACCATTTTCTTCAAACAGGAGCGTGGAAATTGCAGGAAAAACATTCATGAAACAATGACAATTAGGTAAGGACATTGCCGCTATTTCCACGACTTATCCCGCCTTATTAAGATTCACATCAGTTGATCGCAGCAATCTCATTGATTAACATGGAATCAAACTGTGCATACTGATGTTTAGCGAAGAAATGTCCGTACAGCATGAGCGGAGTTCACTGAACAGATGGTCAAGCTAATTTAGCATAACTATTTCTAAAAATGCTGTCGAGATATGCCGACGTCTTACGCCTGTCGCTATAGCACAGGCTATGCGATTTTATATAAACCAACTGCACAGTAAGTGGATTCAGCTCCCTCCCAAAGTGTATGATGATGTAAGAATGCAACTAGAATACGGCGAGGTACTCACTTATGAGATACCCTGGCTATAAACAGACGGCAGAAGACTGGGTTGATGCAGGTGCCCAACACATTTGCTGGGTAGGCATACGCGCGAGGAGTGTGTAGTTTTCAAGTGTAACGGTATGTCCCTGAGCATTGTTGGCATGTGTATCCCAAGTGCTGGGCTAGCAATGATTTACTTATTCTTTCAAATGTAACCACTGTTTTTCCACATGCTGTTATGTAGATCACGGAAAATAATCGCTTTGTCATGCCATCTATTTAAAGGGCTACGAAAAATTCCCTATAGTAGGTATCTTAGGCCTTGCAGTTGTTGGACGGATACAGCTGTTAATGTAGTGTTAATCAATTGCTCGCATATTCTGAATATCGGTGGATGTGATTCATGTATATATTGTATGTCAGTTATAACATAACACACACAGTAGTTGAGGAACAATCCAAAACGTTTTAGCAACATGATTGCTTACTCTAGATACGATCGTCACCAAACAAGCTTTTTATTATCACAGTTCATATACGTCACGAGTGATGTAATTGCGGCGTTAACATAGAAAAGGAATGGTTTGTGATGCTGCTCTTTAGATAGCTGTTTTTCTCACATATGCATTACACAGCGATGATTATGATAAACATTATAATGATCACGACTATCATGATGTTAGTGACCCTGACGAAATAGCCATCATTAACATTCTCATAAATAATAGTTGTAGGCCAATACCATGCGACTTGGTGGTTGCGCAATTCATAGCCTGTGATCTGTTATACCATTTGGGACAGTGTTTTATTATAACACGGACCAAACGGTTTGAATGCGGTTAATCAAACTGACTGCCCTTAAGGGAAAGGTTGAACAAGTTCGAACTCATCATATTACCAAGTAAAATGGTTCCTGTTTTGTTATTTCATAAGTCGACATAGATTAATATATACGTATGTAAACTGCGGATGGTTAACTCGTGCATTAAATGCCATTAAGGTTAATCGATAATGGTGTTTCCGCTATGATATCATAGCCCTGCAACAACCTTAAACAGTCACTTTGGATGCAAGTGCCATGTCCCAATATGTTATAAGTGGCGTCGAAGAAGAAGATAATAAGAAGGCTGTGACAATTTTACTGCATTGTTTCGATGTATTATCCACCAACTTGATTATTCATTAAATGCATTGGTATCTGTCATCCTTATTGTATTTCATAAATAATCTGACATACTTCCAATACAGCTATGCCAAACACATTCGCCACTGACTGTAGCTTACAGACATTGGCAAAGAGACTCACTCGTGCACCTCGAGCTGGATTCCGCAATTTAGTCGATGGAATAATTGATGAATGCGATGAGAAGGATTGAATAAAGCATGTGCATCAAGTTATTGTGTTGCGTAAATTCAGTCATACGCCTAGCTACGCGGGTAATGTTCTGATGCGCATTTATGCTGATACGTAAATGTTACGAGTTAGTTAATAGCCTGAACGATGGCTGGATTAACTCTCTCTAACATACAATTGGCCGTTTACAAATCGTCTGTATTGCTTTACCACGTGTGTGTTAAATGCAGCCGACGTGAATTGTTATATAACAAAATGACTAAAGCTTATCATCATAACTAGAGTCAAAATTATGTCCAATAATGTATTTTAGTAAAGAGTATAATGTTATGTGGTTTTTAATTGGCGGCGTAAGTGAATAATATCAAATGCAAGTGTACTTTCTGAACATGAATATTCTACTTTAAGATGGTTGTGCTGACTATTAAAATATCTGTACCATGGAGGGGTGGCTTACCATTAGTGTACAAATATATATGTCCTACCAGTTGCTACCTATGCAGTAACGTTAACGGAAATTACCTGGTTTCTTCCCATTGTCCTCCATGATACTTACATTCTTCTGCCTGACCAATGCAAAAGCGAGGCCCAAAATCCTTTACATAATGCTGAGGCAATAAATAACGGTTGATGGTAGTCTGCGCCCAAGCAGCACAACGAACTGTTTCGCTGACTCTTACTTCATCTCATAAATATCGAAGCACAAAGCACCCTTTTGGTAGGAGGTTAATCAAGATGAGAAATAGCTTCATGTGCATAACTTAAAAGAGTGTTTGATGAATATAGGCTTTGTGGTCTCATACCATCAGCGTTCAGCAGCGTAAAACAATATTGCTGCCGATTTCTGTCTACACATGGACATTACTTCCGTAAAATCGAATTCAATCCGTGAAATTGATTATTCATTTAGCGTGAGTTAAGATTCATCCTTTACTTTTAAATACCAAATTGGCTCGTGGTTGTCACAATTGGACATTTAAGTCTGAAGCCTGTGTGAGTTTGAGCGATAATACCCAGAAATAATTTCTCATAACATGCGTACTTATTCAGTCATCTTAGTATATATACAAAAAGGGCTTTTAGAAAATTTATCTGTCAGACGCTGTGGATAATATGGTTGCATGATTAATCTCTGCGGGTCATTAGACTCAGAGCAGAGTTTATGATTCTCGTGGTCATTCGGGTAAAGGCAGAACGCATTCATCTTTCCGGTCCAACATGACTGAAGCAAAACCACAAGTGCTTGAGGTTTTCCAAGCGGTGTTAACAACCATCATTTACCCATTGTCCGAGTATGTGGGTTATTCAACCCAGCAAGTAGAGGGGAAATTGTTGTAATAAAACCGACCAACCGCAACTATCAAATAGCCCCAACCGCTCTAACGTCATGCGGGACAGTACGAATACGGTATGACGAACAAAGCGCTGAACTGCCACGAGGTGATGTAAGATATTATGCTAATGATATTAAGCTATACAACATGCATTAATGCCATAAAAACATCACGTTCATGGGTAATCAGGTGGCGGATTTTTTTTGGGGTGGGGGGGAAGGGGGTGACTAATAACTTGGCCATAAACAACAAGCTGAGACAACCTGGCGTAGATTGTTTCGCGGGGCGCAGCACGGGCAGACTCAGGGTTTCAATAAAAAGTATTGACCGCGCATGTGCAAAACCTCCACGCGCTTTCAAACTCAATTCATTATCAGAGTTGTTGGCGGCCGTTATGTTTCCCTTTAGCATAATCATCACTGCACTCGGCATAGGATTAAATGACCCAGCAGCTGAGAAAACTGTCGTGCACGAAGGATGTCAACGAGGTGGAGGTTTCAATGTGATTCTCAATCGATAAGAAGCACCGACGTTTTAAGATGCAAAGGCTGCAAAGCATAGTAAGCATCAATTGGATTAGTTCTCATCTTGGCGAACATTGATAAACGAAGGTGGGCGAAAAAAAATCCATCGACAGAAAAAAGAAGATGTGAATACTTGCTACGTATAGATGTAGAGCGCCCTCTCTTTATATATATATATATATATATATATATATATATATATATATATATATATATATATATATATATATATATATATATATATATATATATATATATATATATATATATATACATATATATATATATGTATATATATATATATATATCGCCCTTTATATATATATACATACATTTATAGATATATTGTATATATATATATGTATATATTAATGTATATATATAATACATATATATATACATATATATATATACATACATATATATGTATATATATATGTATATATATATATATATATATATATATATATATATATATATATATATATATATATATATATATATATATATAGATTGTATGTATATATACACATATATATAAGGTGCATGTACACATATTCATTCCGGATGTGAATTCTTGCTACGCATAGATGTAGAGCGCTCTCTCTCTCTCTCTCTCTCTCTCTCTCTCTCTCTCTCTCTCTCTCTCTCTCTCTCTCTCTCTCTCTCTCTCTCTCTCTCTCTCTCCTCTCTCTCTCTCTCTCTATAGCGCTCTCTCTCTCTCTCTATCTAGAGAGAGAGAGAGAGATATAGATATATATATATATATATATATATATATATATATATATATATATATATATATATATATATATATATATATATATATATATATATATATATATATATATATATATATATATATATATATATATATGTATATATATATATATATATATATATATATATATATATATATATATATATATATATATATATATATATATATATATATATATATATATATATATATATATATACATATACATATGTATTTATGTATATATGTGTATGTTGATGTATATATAAATACATATGCATATACATATGTATATTTACACACATATATATATATATATATATATGCATATCATATTGATGTATTTATGTATTAATATATATATACATGTATATTTATATATATATATATGTTTATATATATATATATATATATATATATATATATATATATATATATATATATATATATATATATATATATATATGTGTAAATACATATATCTATATATATAAACATTTATATAAAGGTGTATATACATATTTATTCCGGATTTGTATATATGTGGTTGTTAGCCAAATGGTGAGTCAAGTTCTTTGATTAGGTCCCGAGAACGACCCAAACAACTTTCCGTTCGTGAGATGCAACGTTTGCTTTAACACGATCAGTAACATTGCAGTTTTATATTGAATAACTGACGCATAACGAATACATTGTGGTTGTGCACATCTTAAGTTATGACAGAGGCTTCAAATGTTCTATGCATATTTTCCGCAAGGTACCCAGGTTCGAGTAATTATTTTAGTAAATTATAAGAGCCATGGTCACTGAGCACCCATAGAGTGTTGATGTGAAACGTTGGTATATGCTGCTTTAGGACAAACAACAGCAAACTTATATCTTAGTCCCTTTATACCTTGTTTAAATCATCTCGATAGAGCAGTGATGTGCTGATATTATTATATTTAATAAATCTTATCCTAACCACCAATACTCGTAACTGATATACATGGTTTCTTCCTAGTGCAATACCAACGCCAGTATGACACAAAACACCACTGTCACAGATTGTCCCATTTGATATGCAAAAGCCTCTACTTGTCTGATTTTATGACAGATCTATGCACAGCTTCGCATATGTAGCTCATTTAGACAAATGCATAAGCAATGCATCACGCGGATATCAACAGCGAGTTAAGATGCATCCAGCCCTGGCAAAAAGCCAGAACGTCCATAATGCTGCCTGATGGGAATTTACATCTGTATACCTCAAATCAAAAACATTTTTGCAAATGAAGGCACCTCATGCGTGTTAAATGCAACATATTACATAATTGGTCCAAAACTAATGATGAGAGTACTTCTATAAACTCCCGTAATTATTGTATAACACTCCTTAATATTATTGCCTGCCATATAGCTATTTATTACGTGCTGTGTGATTTATCGGAAAAGTATAAGTTGACCCAAGTGGATCCTGTACTCTATCAAAAGCAATCAAATCACGCTTGACAATTACCACTGCCTCATATAGCCTTTGTAACACCGTTTTGTGCTATGAGACATTCCGCTTAATTTTCCCGATATCTAGCATATCTACATACCTGCTGATTGGAATGAAACACGTGGCGGCAAGATGCCATAAACGATGCATGAATATCCGGTTCAGGCATTTCAGAGTATCTAGATATTCGGTTACTAATCCTTTGCTATGAACATTTTCTGCACCATTATGACCATAGGTTCCTAACCTTTATAACACACATATCGTCTCAATGTAAACAAGCTTGAAAAGAATATGAGCATTTGAAGCACAATTAATGATCTATTTTGGTATCCATGGCAAAATCTATATGCCCCATAGTATCATAAAGAAACCGCGGCGGGACATCTAGGTAGAAGTAGCGCACATCCATCTCTCTGACTCAGCTTCACCACCGCATTGTGCAGGTGGTATACGAGTTGTATCGCCGGAACTGTCTTCTCATTTAGCTGTGCAATATTTTGTAATAGTGTCTTCTAACGGTGGATCTGCCTGAACACTTCCGTTAGTGATACCTCTCGACGCTGTAAAAATTGTATATACCAGACACAAAAGGAATAACACTAAAATCACACGTCTTGGGCACCGCTTGGTCTCGACGCTTCGCATAGAATTTCAGTATTGTACGATTTGTGTTTCTACTAAGGTAGGACGATATCCCAGCCCTACTAAGGTAGGACGATATCCCACCCCCTCAGGCAGTCAATCATGAACATTACATATGTACTTATGAGTAAGGGTGTTTTCATTGACATTCTGTGTCATGTACACAGCGTTGTTACTAATGTTTTTTAATTAAAGCTGGTATGCAAGGTGGCCACTGTCCGGCTGACACATCCCACAAAACATTATCAGTGGTAACATTGTTCACGAGTTTGACTGACGGAATTCAGAAGCTTTATGACCTTCTGCTTTTGGTGACACCACGCCATTACAATTTTGTTCAATATATTCATTGGAGCTTCACGCTTGTTCTCGTCAAAGATATAATAGTTGTGCTGTCAAACAATTTTTCCCGTTAACATAAAACCTGCCATTGGCTTCTAACCTCCGAGTTGTCTGGCCGCACACAGGACGTTCAGCTACATTGTGATTCTCCTCATTTCGGTAAAGGATTAACGCGCTTTCTCAACTGTAAGCGCCTTCATTCTAAATTTATAAAACCTAACAAAATAACTGGAATGATTTGTGACAAAAAAATTATAGGAATGATTTGTTAACATTACAAAAATAATGTAGAAAATGTCAAGCTAACTGATGTATCCATAAGGCCTCCGCTGAGATTGATTTGTGTGGTTGATATTTGCATGGGCATCATTTCAACAAGCACCTGGGATTATGTGAGAAAGGTGACTCTTTCTGAACTACACCAAGGTGACAGAAGTAATGTCGGATATATAGCAAGTATTGTATAATGACAGGTGGGACACGCTGCATTTTCCGCTTATTACATATAGATGGCGACAAATATATCAATACAGCGGTATAACACGTGTCCATTACGCTAGGATGTATCTACATTGACTCAATAACACCATAATAATTAAATTGGGGCTTGTGGATTGGTGATTTCTTTGAATGTCATAATACATTTCTCAACTGCAAGTTGGTGGACAGATCTGTTGTATATTAACATGCAATTTATCTTCACATCTTAGCTGAAAAGACATTTGCATTATTAAGCCTTTGCAAGTCAATTGACATTGAAGCCTGCTTATGCAGAAAATTCAATTATTCAGTGCATGCATAACTAGTTTTATTTTCGTTCGTTGATCAGCTAACACTATAGTAAAATACTATTAGTCAGTAGCTCGTTAAGGTGTTGTAGGTACTTGGGTATATTATCCAGGCGCGGCCGAATTTGAGATGGCGCAATGATTAATTGCACAATCGATTATTGGGTGCAAGTAACTCACATCCATCGTCCCGATACACGCCTTTTATCGCTACAGTGAGCACGCAGAAGAACTGGAGTCATTCTGAGAATTGTTTCTAGGATTATTGATGATATAATTGCAATGGACTGCCAACATAGCTGTTTACTATGTAATTTCATGGTTATCAATCGACGCATCTGTCGGAACATAGCAATCAAGTTTATGGATTGCATCGTATCGTTTCAATTGAAATAGAAAAGCGTTAACAGTCTACAGCGCAAATCATGGTCTCAGCTTATCTTTGCATATATGGACTATTCTGGCAGATTGCAAAAACAACTTGATACTGTATCTTGTTTACACGATCCGATGGCTCTCGTGCACTGGGCTGAACTCAGCTATGGCTGAAAAACATGTATGCAGTTTAATATGGCGCGAACCTAATAGGGATTCGTTTGATTCCAGCAATGCGTGAATACAACCACGCATTAATATGAGTGCTAACTTGATCATTCAGAGTATTGATATTATGCGGGCATCGGTGAACGAGAACTACCATGGCTTCGAAGAAACTTGAATATCCCTTTTGATCAGCGTTTCTGGATCCATAATCTGCATTTTTCTAGTTTGCTGATCAAACGCTGCCTACATAAAGATTGTGTTAAAACGCATTAGCCAAGCGCAATCTTATGAGTGGACTTAAGTTTAAAGATGCCCCGACACGATACTGATCTTCGCCAATATCAGGCTTATTATGTTGTATTACTTCCGATATCCAGTGTACGCTTCCAAACACTTGGCTTATTACTCCTCGTGTTGAATGTGCGGCGTTATCAGATGTTCCTTGTAGTTAAGCATTAACCAAGATATGATTTTCCAACTTATTGATGTCTTTCGTGCACATTTATGACGGGTGTTACCATTATATTTAGATTGGCCGTCGTGTCCGTTGTTGGTCTATTGCTACATGCGTGATGAATATCTATCGTGCAAGTGAAGACTTGGTAAATAGTATTAAATAGCATATACCACTTATTACGAGAGTAACTAGTATCCATAACCGACCAACGGAAAACAATATATCAATTCAAACCATCTCATTTTGTCTTCCATCTTCCTCGCGTCCCTCTCGGTCTTTCTCTCAACAGTAACTGAGAAGTGATGTACTCGATTGAAACCATTCATAGAAGGCACAAAAGCAACTAGCATGACACAATACACTACTGCCACAGATTGCCCGAGTAAGTGATATGCAAACGCACATGGACGGTTTGTCGGCTGATAAAATAATGCGTCATAATTTCATTACAGACATGCATGCACATGCTTATGTTCAAACTCTCATTTGATTAAAACTTCACCTGACTTGAGGCCCAATGCAGCAGGACGGAATCAGTGAACGATGACAGCAATGCAACCATGTTTTAATTTTCTTAGGTATATGTTAACTATTATATGCTGTAAAATTATAATGAATATAATTGTGCGTATGTTACATTCATCCAGTAGTGAACACGCGATAGCTCAAGATAAAACTATTCCCTATTCGCCTTTTCTGTGTTACATTGTAAAAAGATACCTGAAATGAGTAGTTGTCATATCATCCAACACAACAGTGCCTTTATGTGCCGGACACATATCTGATATACTCGCACAATGCATCATGGATAACTATTTATAACGCTTGAAATACTCCTACCTACATTTGCAGAACTTGAGCCTTGAGCAAGAAATATAGATGTGTGCTGCCTCTACCCGAATTGATAGCATGGTAATAAATATTGCTGGTAACGGTAGTCGCTTTTCGTCCCGAGATGAATTTATTATTCAATATGTCAACTACGTCTACCTGATCATTATCATCTGAAATTGTAAGATGGATATAAAAAGGCTATTCAATATACTCAAAACTGGGTAAGTTGATACTGCAGCCCTCCCTGTAGACCATAATCAAGCTTAAGAAGTACAAATGCGAGTCCACCCCTACTGTTGTGACGATTGCATATTAGAAAACACAGCGTGCTTATTATGCATATGCAACTGCATAGGCTGGACTGGAACATTTCAATGTTGTAGCATCGACTAATCAACATGGACTTAAATATCTGATATTGGCATTTTAAGTTTGGACTATTCTCCTCTTGAATTTGTGTGAACTCAAACTCTTTGATAAGTTGTTAGATGAAACGGCGCTGTTGGAAGTAGTACCTTGTTAATGACGCATATAAACAAATAAGATTCTACTTGTATATATATATATATATATATATATATATATATATATATATATATATATATATATATATTTAAATATATAAACACATACGAATGTTCGTGTATGAATAAATAAATATATATATATATATGTATATATATATATATATATATATATATATATGCATATCTATGCATACGTACACATATATTTATAAATTTATGTATATAAATATCTATATATAAATTTATGTATTTAAATGTCTATATATAAATTTACATATACAGATATATATATATGTCTATGTATATATATCTATATTTATATATATATATATATATATATATATAGCTATATATTTATAAATATACATGTATATTTATATATATAATATATATATAAATATATATTATATTTATATATATATATATATATATATATATATATATATATATATATATATATATATATATATATATATATATATATATGTATATTTTTGTATGTATATATGTGTATGCTAAATATATGTATGTATGTGTCCATGCATGTATGTATGTATGTATGCATGTATGCATGTATGTATGTATGTATGTATGTATATGTATGTATGTATGTATGTATGTATGTATGTATGTATGTATGTATGTATGTATGTATGTATGTATGTATGTATGTATGTATGTATGTATGTATGTATGTATGTATGTATGTATGTATGTATGTATGTATGTATGTATGTATGTATGTATGTATGTATGTATGTATGTATGTATGTATGTATGTATGTATGTATGTATGTATGTATGTATGTATGTCTGTATGTATGTATGTATGTATGTATGTATGTATGTATGTATGTATGTATGTATGTATGTATGTATGTATGTATGTATGTATGTATGTATGTATGTATGTATGTATGTATGTATATGTATATGCAATTATGGTGGATTTGACGAGCGAATGTTATTGTTCTTGCAGAGAGTTGATCTCGCACCATCCTGAGATCGATTTATTGTATAATACAATGCGTATCTAAACAGACGTTCAGTCCCAGTTATACAGTCTTGCACTATGGATTATGGATGGTTAACACCGCTTTCTTTGCTTTCTGTGAGTTGTATAGGACATACGGAATGATAGATGTGCCCTGTTTAGGTCTACAGACTTATAACCGACGCTTGCAGTGACAGACATATGCTGTGGTGTGAATATATTATCAAAAGGGCCCATTATCTCTCTAAGAGTCCCTAAATCGGAACGAGCATTAGAGAAAAATAGTATAGCAAAAAGCGTGTAATATGCTGTGTTCTTGGATGGGCTGCCCGGCTCCGCATGCTTTAGCAATTAGGTGTGTTTTTCTCGCACCCGCAATCCATTGACACTACTGGTGTTTTGCGGAAATAAATCAGGATGATTGATGTCAGCAGCTTACGCGTATATAGACAACGGATGCATTACACAGCTAATGATGCTCCTGGTCTGACCTGTAAAATACACCGTTAGTGTTGTCAGAGGCTATATACCATGAAGCCTACGAAACACCATGTCGTTTTTATTATTGATTTAATTATCAATCACCACACGTGGACTGTGTCACAAACGTTAAATATAGTTCACCATATTCCTTTGCTGTCGTCATCACCCATGGTAGCTGGTAATATCCTTTACCTTTCGGTTCAGCAAGTTACAGCTAACAAACCGAGTATGTTATTGCTTGGAATGCAAGCACTAGGCTGGTTTACGATCATCCCGGCTATTTGATATCGCTGGAAACTTCATGTCCCACCGTTGCTACCCCGTGATGTGTGGAGAACATGATCGAATTATTTGCACGTTTGACGCTAGAGTTCGCAGAAGAGAGTCGCAATACTTTCCCTGATATATGTGTATTGTTTTAAATCAGCTATATCAAGAGGCTATATGCAGCACATGGTGCAAATGGTTATACAATATGCGCATAAATCTCCGACAATTCTAGGTTATGGTGTTTTGGATTATGTCGAATATTTTATGATTGCAATATGAAGATTATCCGCATTCGCTTTTTCCGGACGCCAAAAAGCAAACCAAAATAACTACTCGGACCTGTTTTATAATGATAACTTAGCTTAGATATTCATATTCAATGCATCGGGTCCACACTTGCTAGGTGGAGAGCAAAAGTTTATTGTGATTTCGGATACATCAATCCTTGGAATGAATATATAATTTTACAGTTGTAATAAAATAATTAACACAAAGGGTGACAAGGGTGTTATAATTATGTATTATAGTCTCGTTCGGTTAAACCTTTAGATAACCAAAGAGGCTCTTTTATTAATTGTTTGCTGTTGCTAGTTAGGAAGAAAGCGCACCACTGGGCTAAATGTATCTTGTGCGGAATCAATCCGAAAACTTTCACTTAACAAATCTTACCTTTGTAATAAGCATGTATAATCAAAACACTGCACGTTATCCTTTAATGCATTTTCTCTTTCACTGCATGTTCTATTTCACTGCATGATTCTCTTTCATTACATTTACTCTGACCCTACATGTTCTACTTCACTACAGATTCTATTATACGGATAATAGTTTTGCATTCGATTATGCAAATAGTCATCCGCTGATAGCATTATCCCTAAAAATGCAAAGCACTTAATGCATTTGCATAACTCAGTGGTCCTCCGCTATAATCTAGTATACTTCTGAGCTATGAATAAAAGAAATAAATTAGTAGGGTGCCACCCCGGAGCATTACGCTGCTGTGATATTTGTGTTTCCAAGTTACCAAATTATGGCAAAATTTCATCAGATATTGCAACGGGCAAATGCGTTTTAATTCTGTAGGTGCATCAAATATTGCTTATCTGGACCAACTTGAATGATCCATTCTTTTAGTACACATGGACAGCATTCGAAATCGTAGTATTGTTTTCCTAACGATCCTTGCACGGGTAGTGCACAGACTTAATACTCCTGTAATGCTTGATATGTGGCAGATAAATGTGCTAACTTTACTTTGAGTATGCACCTTCTGCACGGGTAGCAGTACTGTGTTCTTACGCGTTAATGATTCCGAAGCCACAGTAATACTGACCTGGTTTGAACAGGTTGAAGCGAGGCCATAAGCAGCATATATTGGCAGTTTAACGCGAAGATTGAAAAGGCGATGAAAAGCCCGAAGAAAAGTTGCTGCCCACATTATAGCAGCTGGATGTAGGCAAAGCTTACACAATGTGAGGTAACGACAACAACATGTTCATGATGCCTCAGTTTAGGATTATCTGAGATTTATTCAACCATGATCCAACTACCATCCTGCCGTGATTCATTCATAATCTCATTACCCTCCTGCCGTGATTCAAATGTGACAATGCTACCCTCCTGTCGTGATTCAACTATGACCAAGCTACCCACCTATCGTGACTCAACAATGACCAAGCTACTCTCCTGTCGTGACTCAACTATGACCAAGGTACCCTCTTGCCGAGATTCAATCATGATAAAGCTACCCTACTACCGTGATTCAATCATCGCTAAACGACATTTCTGCTGTGATTCAACTATGACCAAGCTACCCACCTATCGCGACTCCACTATGAACAAGCAACCCTCCTGTCGTGACTCAACTATAACCAAGCTCCCCTCCTGTCGTGATTCAAATATGACCAA
Source organism: Urechis unicinctus (assembly GCA_034190875.2). Taxonomy (NCBI): domain Eukaryota; kingdom Metazoa; phylum Annelida; class Polychaeta; order Xenopneusta; family Urechidae; genus Urechis; species Urechis unicinctus. The sequence continues at coordinate 33,735,955 of CM067352.1, read as the reverse complement.
GCTACCCTCCAGTCGTGATTCAACTATGACCAAGCTACCCTCCTGTCGTGATTCAACTATGACCAAGTTCCCTCCTGTCGTGATTCAAATATGACCAAGCTACTCTCCTGTCGTGATTCAACTATGACCAAGCTACCCTTGTTGTGGCTATATTCTCTTGATGGCTATGTGTTGTTGTAGAAACAAGTCAACGACGTTGTAGGGGGCCGAAATATAAAACTTCTCTTTATTCAGTTTAAGGTTCTTTTGATGACTGTCCAAAGGTGTGCCTGAAGACTATTGTAGGAGGAGATACCAGAAGATGCTGCTTGGTTGAGGGCTTGCTCGGGACTGTCCAAGTTGGCGGGCAGCCACTGTGTAGTTAGGGTTGAGGCTTAACGCCTTTAATTAGTTGACCAATGAGGGCACGCGTAGCGCGTTCCTCATGGTATGAAGTTTGTAGGGTGTTAAGGAGGTAGGGCTTTAAGGTTTTCTCTGCAGCCGCATATTTTAGATAAATGATCCACGTGGCTATATTCTCTTGATGGCTATGTGTTGTTGTAGAAACAAGTCAACGACGTTGTAGGGGGCCGAAATATAAAACTTCTCTTTATTCAGTTTAAGGTTCTTTTGATGACTGTCCAAAGGTGTGCCTGAAGACTATTGTAGGAGGAGATACCAGAAGATGCTGCTTGGTTGAGGGCTTGCTCGGGACTGTCCAAGTTGGCGGGCAGCCACTGTGTAGTTAGGGTTGAGGCTTAACGCCTTTAATTAGTTGACCAATGAGGGCACGCGTAGCGCGTTCCTCATGGTATGAAGTTTGTAGGGTGTTAAGGAGGTAGGGCTTTAAGGTTTTCTCTGCAGCCGCATATTTTAGATAAATGATCCACGACACCCTCCTGTCGTGATTCAACTATGACCAAGCTACCCTCCTGTCGTGATTCAACTATGACCAATCTACCCTCCTGTCGTGATTCAACTATGACCAAGCTACCCTCCTGTCGTGATTCAACTATGACCAGGCTACCCTACTGTCGTGATTCAACTATGACCAAGCTACCCTCCTGTCGTGATTCAACTATGACCAAACCACCCTCCTGTCGTGATTCAACTATGACCAAGCTACCCTACTACCGTGATCAAATCATGATCAAGCTACACACCTGTCGTGATTCAACTATGACCAAGCTACTCCCCCGTCGAGATTCAATCATGATCAAACTTTTCCTCCTGCCGTGATTCAAACATGACCAAGCTACCCTCCTGCCTTGGTGATTCAACTATGACAAAGCTCCCCTCCTGACGTGAATCAATGCATTCAACAATAAATGAAAGGGAATGTCCCGGCTTATACCAATTCGCAATCGTGAATATATGATAGAGATATATATATATATAAATGATATATACCTATATATATATATATATATATACGCGTTATATAGCTATATATATATATATATTATATATATAGCGTGAATATATATATATATATATATATTTTTCCCATTCCCTCCACAAGCACCACAGCAGGAAAAACCATTTAATCATATCAGGCTCATCGCCTGTGCTGAATGTCGCCAAATGTTCATCCATATTAAATCCAAGGAAGAATTAAATAGTTGATTATTACACGCAGATACTCTAACGCAGATCAGAACTACAAGACAGTTTATTTACTTCAAGTTATGAAGGATTTACCTCAACATCACCCATTGTCTGAGCTATTTATGTTGTGGTGTTTTACAAGCGTGAAGAGGACATTGCTGGATCATACAGACAGAATGTATAACGTCCTTTCTATAAACATTCTAGTTGAATGTCCAAAGGGTATGATATACTATGTTCTCGCTCAGTCGAGCGTTATATGTGGAGTTGTCATCTGGGGCGATCAATGCATGTGTGGCTATTTCACCATTTCTCGAACGAATGATCAAGTTACAAAGCATTTGCTATTAACCTTGTTAAACAGCTGGTTGTAGGAAACGCACTTGACTTGGTGGCAATAAAAGAAAGGAAGCAACCGGGGCGGTTTCCCCGCACCTAATTGAACATGTCATGTATACTATCTAATTGCCTCAGGAAGACAACAATTGCAACGTAGCTGACAAATTATTCAGTGGGGGGCCTGGCAATTACCATTTAACCGCATGATCCGATCTACGTTCTCACATAAAGCTAACCATATGCCATTACAGCTTGTGCATTAGAAAATGGAAATACTGGCTCGAAATTGCCTCGGATGAGGCTATTAAACATTAACAAATAAAGGGAGAAAGTCTCGGCGAGGCGCTAACCGACCTATATTGACCGACTGATGAAGGTGAGAGATGAATAGTGCAACGTTTAGTTGAATAGAAGTAAAATGTATCAGGCAATTTCTATGGTCGAGGTGCTGTTTTAGCGAGGATTGGTTAAGTTAATTTACATGAGATTGAAGTAGTTATGAAGGTAGAAGGCTGAGTGGCATGACTATGGGCTTGGCTTGCATCCCAACCTGGCGTAGCATAGATGGTGCCACCTGTTGACGAGACTATACATCACATAAAATATGGTTGGCACTGGATATATGAGCTGCTGAGACTGTGATGTGGTGCTTGAGCAAGATTAAAATGAATGGCCTGGTATTTTACATGATTCGGAGACAGACATTTTGAAGACTGTTTGCGATGGTAACTATTGCTTGGTTATCACAGTGAAATGTGATAGGAGAGTAAAGACAAGATAGAATTCCAGAATTGTGATGTCAGAACCTTGCACGATTTTGGCCAAAACCCTGAATCCATGCGCAATATGCCGCCTCCTAATTCAGTTTTGGAAGCATCAGAGAAAAAAATGTATGTCATGTGAGTTGACAATTGACAGATGTTTTATGAAAGTTTTACACTGGCAAAATTGAAGATTGGAAAGTTACATTTGAAGTGCTTGTTTGCTAACTCCCATTATGAGGTCGTATTGCCGCCCAAAGAAGGTCATGTCAGGAAAAAATTACCGAGGAATTATAATTTGTTACTTGGTTTTTATTCACAAGTGCCTTAATGACCTCACTTTAGGAAATGATTTTTATTGCGGTAGCATCGACATCATGGTGACTAAATCAATCTCAATGTCAACTCTTCTATGTGGTGCGATTGAGACACCTAACTATTCCCAGAAACTGGTGAATGTGGTGAGGTATGTTGGCGCAGTGTGGTTGAATTGGCAACGTTGCTGAACCAAAGCTTATTTTGCAGAATCTACAAAACTCCAGAGGAGTAGGTTCCAAATATTTGACACGAGGCGGAGCAACCCATGGGAATGCATATGTTATAGTTATACCCATTAATGTGAAAGCCTATCAGGTGGTTCATGGATGGGTACAGAGGCATGAGATGGAAAGCATAAGATATTTTGCTTTCAGCTGTAGGTAAGCCCCGGTGATTATTTAAAAAAAAGGTAAAATGCATGCTTGGCTGTGGCATCATTGCTGCTCACCGACGTGTTTTCATAAAGGTCGAGAAGGAACCTAAATTTGCTGGGTTGTTCTTTTTCCAAGTAGTATTTTTTTTTGCAATTCGGCGAAGGAGTTAATTGAAAGGATTCCAAGAGTTGCTGTGGATTGCATTAGCAATTATGTCGACAAATGAAACCTCTTCCCCTTAGAAATTAAGATAGAAACCATAAGTTATTGGTTAGGTCTGTTATTGCCTCCTAATAGCCTATCGGTTTTGGGTTTGACAGGGCTTGAGAGCTTAGTGGGGCTGTGAAATTTTCTGATGAGCAAGGTTTGACTGTTGGGTGTTTATGTGACACATAGAGCATGACTGTTTGAATGGGTAATTTGAGATGAGGCAGCGTTTGTCTAATTGGTGGTAGCTGAAGCAGTATCTAACTGGAATTATACTATCTTGTTGTTAATTGTGGCAGGACTATCTTGTAGTTAAGCGGTCTTGGAGGACCAACAGCTATGAGCATCGAGTGTTTGCCCTGTCTGTACGGTATTAAGCCAACCTGTCTGCTTCCTGCCTTATTAACACTGTGGTGTGTGGACTCCATTTATATAGACTGTTGAATGTGAATATAATGCTGAGCTGTATAACTCGAATTTGAAAGTGGATGTTGTAGCAAAAGCTTTTTTTAAATAACGGCGAGGCGCTAACCAAGAAAAAACTGATGGCATGTGGCGCTGCGTGAACCTGACTGTTTGCTGGCGCATCCGGGATCACACGGCGTGAAACGTGACCTTATTTCTATGACATGCTACGAAGAACCGTGTCTGAAAAGCCCGTGCAAAATTGCGGTTCTGGCTGAGCCACAACCGCTATTATATTTGTGATAATTAGGGTTCAACCATTTATGTTATATCTATGAGAATACCAAATGTATAGATAAAATAATGAAACACTGATACCAGACATTTGTCAACATCAGTCCAATTAAATTGCGATCGCAACCTGCATTAATCAGGCATGCCCGAGTATATGACGCGAAACTATTTCACCGTAACCTCGCCGGGTACATTTCAGAAAGAGTATTCTCGAATTGATTTCTTCATGTCTGAGTTGACTTTATTTAAAATGACAGCTGCGTCATTTTATATCATTATTGCTCTGCGGCGTCAGTGGAGCACCTTAACTTATTCCAGAAAGCATTACTCTGATCTTTTGGTCAAGACCTCCAACAGGAAAAGCTTGTATGACTTCTTATACAACATTTCAATTAACCAAGTTCGATGATGTTGTTAAAGCAATCATCAATTGCTACAATAATGACACGGTTTTGCTTGGGTATTTTTACCAATCATGGAGGGAAGACAATTTGTTTTATAAAACCACGTGGTCGTAAGTACAGTCATCATTGACCACTTAGGTGTAACAGCACAAAATTACTTTCTGTCAGCATTATTTGTTTTTTTATGCAAATATGACCAACCGAATACGATAACAATCTGCTTGTATAGTGCCATTATTGCTATACTTTACCAATTTAGAGTTTATTTTGTGTATATAAAACGTGAATACAACAGGTTGGCATTAAAGCAACAATTATGAGTCAGATATGAAATATACATACATAGTCAGATATAAAAAACATATGCACCGATGTTATCCATAATGTCGGTGATTAGCACTAACATTAATATTACGCGTCCATTAATTGTAGACGCAGTATCTGAGCAATACCGACAAGGTATGCATTAACTGTCACATATAAAGACTGAATTTGCTTGTAACACAAGACTTGTTACGTTGATGAAATCCGACCCTGGTCATTTGTGCGCAAAACACATAACCATCCGGTTGTCCATCTCATAACATTCGTGTCTTTTACATTGCTACCTTGCTGTTTGTCAAAAATGTCAACCTTGTCCCGAGGTCAGAGACCGTTCTTAGACATGAATGTTGTGAGGATGAGATATTAGACTTAGCTGTTTGGTACAATTCACCAACCATCTTGGCCCATATTTACATTTTGGCCGATGATCATGGGGCCAAAATAGTCAGCGTCATCCCATAGGTTTACACAGCTGCGCTTCCCCACGAAATAGTAACTTTATTTGCTTCTACTCCTCCTAAGGTTGGAATCTTATTATTCGGGATAACTATCCACTTTTTCTTGGCGTTAAATGCATTTGCCTGAATTTACATTTTGGCCAAAAGGACCATTTTGGCCATGTTGAATAATCGGTCATTATATGGCTTTGTTCGATGTATATTTGCTTCAAACTTATATTCATGATTTGTGTGACTTTTAACTTCAATAAACAATTCTTTGTTTTAAATTATCGCTTGAAATGAAAAACATACAAATTTTGAATGAATATATAAATCAGCAGATTAAAGAATAACGGGCGGCACACGCTCAAATATCTTTACGGGCGGATATAAAAAAAATGGCGATTTTACTGGGAAATCCGTGGTTGTAAGTCTTTGTCAACTCATTTTTGGTGTTTTTTTTCTCAGTATAAATCCGTCTGATAATGTTTAATTTAGATAAATAAGAACAAATGTAGTACTTAAGCTGGGAATTCTAGAAGCAGATCAGCATTTAAAATGTTTTGAGAATCTCACTGAAATGAAATACCGGCTTTTTCGATCTATGATGTGCAAAGTTTCGAGTAATCAATGAAAGCATATCGTATCAACGGACTGTTTTTATCAAGTGATTAATTAAAAAGATTGTTCTGCGTTATCAGTTTGCTCGTGTCGTAAAATCCAAATGTTCCCACTAACGCACCCGCGGGCTCAAGCTGAATGTATATTTTGGGATTGTAACTATTTCAGCTTGCCATACCTCATGGAATTTCCGGTACACGAGCGAACATAAACAAGACGATCGGTCAGCCATGACAATTTTACACGCACTGTTTCCATGTGATTCTCGCTCGGTCAGTATGATTCTAACGTTTACAGATTGAATATCATTCATGTAACAATGAACGTTATTGTTGCGGAAAGAAATTTCATGTACGACAAATTACGAAATACCCGTAGTTTACAGTGGTTAGCGAGCTTCACCGGGCTGTTCCGCACGTGGGCTCTACCGTTCACAGGTTCAGACTCACACTTACCGATCACTAACACTATTCCAACGGCGAACAACACCCAGATACCACGTTAATGTTACTAGATGCCTGCAGTTTGGTTGGATAGATCTATCGATTACCACTGATTTTTTTTTAAATGTATTTCCTAACGTTCATTAAACCGTATCGACTATTGCCTACGGCTTTTGCTGTCATCTGTCAGATATAAACATTGCCTAATCCGCTCCGGTATCACAATAACCCAAACAGACTTCAGACTTTATGCCCTGTAACTAACAATGTTGTATGGTGGACTATGACACTAGCCACCCCTAGCCTAGTGTCATAGTACACCATATAAGTTATAACTACTCTGGCGGTAGTGCGTTAGTGGGGTGGGGTTACTCTTTTCAATGTTTTTTCAAAGGTTGAAGATTGATAATTTGCTTTCAACATTCTTGAAAAATATACTAACTTGCATCAGTAATGTGACCTTTAACCTACCTTATAAAGTACTTTTATTGGACATGGAAATAGCATGATCTGCTAATATTATGTATCATTGTAATACACTAAAACATGAATTCTTTATTACATTTCTATAAGTTTGATTATGTGTTATATGATAGTCACAACTTTTGTTATCAATAAGTCAAGAGAATGATCCTATCTGTATCTCAATAATAGCTATCCAAAACAAACTGTGCTAGTTTTAGTTGCCAGCCAAGTTCAACAGTGGCTTGCCAAATAATTAGAACCTAGGTTGGTTTTTGAAGTCCAGAGCCTGTTTTGTCAGGGTATCTGCCACATCAATATTGGTAGTAAAATTGTTGTCAAATGTTCAATGTTCAATAGTACAATCACATCATTTGAATATGTCATGTATAAGCTATAAATTCCATGGTCATCTGTCAGTTAGTCTTAAAAGCTGTGCATCTGATCTAGTGTTGATAGGGGTATTAAGCATATCTGAAATCCCAAATCACACATGACACAGTACAGTTTTGCCCTGTCAATCTGTCTGCTTGTAAACGTTTGGTGTCACATTTTCTTAATAATGCAAGTGACTCATATATTGATTGTGGCATTATTGAAAAAATATTTCTTAGCTATGTTAACCATATAGGGAATACCTGTCTCAAATTAAACATGAACCACTCTTATATTGATGATCACTTACAAAGTAAATATTAGCACTGCATGACCTTTTGTTCCTGAGTGATTTACTCAATAGGGAATAATTCTTGATGGCACGTTTTCTTATAATGCAAGCTTGCAACTTCACATTGACCAAATCTTGCAAACTTTAACTCATAGCTTTATGGCTCTTGACCTCTGACTTGCTAAATAAACGCAAATTAAAATTGCTTGTTCCGGGAAAAATGTAGCTAAGTTATTATTAGCTCATGGGTGTTAGGGTGAATCATTTCTTAATAACTTAAATAATTAGGCTTAAATGCTAAAACTTTTTGCATACTTGGGGATGGACTATTGTTGCTAGACAAGTGGGTTTGGGAGTTATTATTCAGCCCTGGTGTGTCATTGAATACAAAGATATACAATAAAAGCTATGATTAAATGCTGTCAAAAGCAGCAGAGTTCAATAGCCATAGGTCTTCTGTCTTTATTGTTAGGCAGTAAGATTGACTAGGTGTTTGTGATGACATTTTGCTCAGCAGCACTCACAATCTGGTAGTGATTAACTGCTTTACCTCCTGTTCTGGGTTTAATATTATGGACCCAGTATCTCAATTGAATCATATTGGAGATTAATATCCTCTGTGTTGGTTAATCTGCCCAATTTAGGAAATTTATTTTTTCAAGATGGGCAACAGTATCAGCTGTCCAAACATCTCAATTATGCTCATCTATCTCTGCAAGACACCTCCTCATATCAAATGGAGCAGCGGTTTGCTTTAGGCCCACTAGGCTCTTGTTAAGTGAAGAGAAATATTCTTTAGTCCTTTTATTTCATGACATTTGGTGATTTGATATAAATGAATAGTTAAAGATAAGAATAGTGAGGAGGTTATGTGGCTTCGTCTACATTACTGACAGTAATGTAGATGAAGCCACATGACCTCCTCACTATTCTACATAATGAGTTACATTTGCAATATTAAGGTCCATGTGCTTAACCACCATGAAAACAAATTTTATGTTAATGGTAAATTCACAACTTCATCAATATTGTGGTTTCACCAGTTTTGTGGCTGTACAATATTGTGGCTTCATTAATACTGTGACTTCACCAATATTGTGACTTCATCAATATTGTGGCTTTACACATCTGTGGCTTTTCCAATACTGTGGCATCATCAATATCGTGACTAAACCAATATTTTGGCTTCACCAATACTGTGGCTTCATCCAATTTCTTGGCTTCAACAGTGGTGTGGCTTCACCAGTGTTGTGGCTTCAACATTGTTGCGGCTTCACCTGTGTTGTGGATTCAATGATATTGTGGCTTCATCAATATTGTGACATCAATATTGTGGCTTCACCAATGTTGTGGCTTCACCAATACTTTGGCTTCACCAATATTGTGGCTTCACAAATGTTGTGGCTTCACTAATACTTTGGCTTCACCAATATTGTGGCTTCATCAATATTGTAGCTTTACCAATTCTGTGGCTTCTCCAATACTGTAGCTTCATCAATATTTTGGCTTCACCAATGTTGTGGCTTTACCAGTGTTGTGGCCTTACCAATATTGAGGCTTCACAAATACTGCTGCTTCACCAGTGTTGTGGCTTCACCAATACTGTGGCTTCACCAGTGTTGTGTCTCCATAAATATTTTGGCTTCACCAATGTTGTGGCTTCTCAAGTGTTGTGGCTTTACCAATATTGTGGCTTTACCAATATTGTGGCTTCACAAATAATGTGGCATCACCAAAGTTGTGGCTCTACCAGTGTGTTTTGTTTTAACCAAGGTTGTGGCTTCAACAATATTTTAGCTTCAACATTGTTGTGGCCTCACCAGTGTTGTGGATTCAATGATATTGTGGCTTCATCAATATTGTGACATCAATATTGTGGCTTCACCAATGTTGTGGCTTTACTAATACTGTGGTTTCATCGATATTGTGGCCTTTACCTATACTGTGGCTTTCCATTTCTGTGGCTTCATCAATATTTGGCTTCACAAGTGTTAATACCATTGTTGTGGCTGCATCAATATTTTGACTTACTTTACTTCATCATTCTGTGGCTTCACCCATTCTTTCTTCATCAATATTTTGACTTCATGTATTGTGGCTTCATCAATATCCAATAATGTGGCTTCATCAAATTTGGCTTCACCAATGTTGTGGCTTCACCAGTGTTGTGGTTTCACCAATATTGTGGTTTTGTGGCTGCACCAGTGTTGTGGCTTCACCAATACTGTGGCTTCACCAGTGTTGTGTCTCCATAAATATTTTGGCTTCACCAATGTTGTGGCTTCTCAAGTGTTGTGGCTTTACCAATATTGTGGCTTTACCAATATTGTGGCTTCACAAATAATGTGGCATCACCAAAGTTGTGGCTCTACCAGTGTTTTGTTTTAACCAAGGTTGTGGCTTCAACAATATTTTAGCTTCAACATTGTTGTGGCCTCACCAGTGTTGTGGATTCAATGATATTGTGGCTTCATCAATATTGTGACATCAATATTGTGGCTTCACCAATGTTGTGGCTTTACTAATACTGTGGTTTCATCGATATTGTGGCCTTTACCTATACTGTGGCTTCTCCATTTCTGTGGCTTCATCAATATTTGGCTTCACAAGTGTTAAGGCGTTACCATTGTTGTGGCTGCATCATATTTTGACTTCATCATTATTGTGGCTTCACCCATTCTTTGGCTTCATCAATATTTTGACTTCATCAGTATTGTGGCTTCATCAATACTGTTCCTTTTCCAATAATGTGGATTCATCAATATTTTGGCTTCACCAATGTTGTGGCTTCACCAGTGTTGTGGTTTCACCAATATTGTGGCTTTGTGACTTCACCAATTTTGTGGCTGCACCAGTGTTGTGACTTTATCAATATTTTGGCTTCACCAATGTTGTAGCTTCATCAATGTTATCCCTTCATCCAAATTTTGGCTTCACCAATGTTGTCGCGTCACCAGTGTTGTGGCTTTACCAATATTTTGGCTTTACCAGTGGCTTCACCAATATTTTGGCTTCACCAATGTTGTGGCTTTAGCTGTGTTGTGACTTCACCAATATTGTGGCTTCAGTAATATTAAAACTTCATCAATGTTGTGGCTTCACCAATATTGTGGCTTCAACAATACTGTGGCTTCACCAATATTGTGGCTTCACCAATACTGTGGCTTCACCAATTTCGTGACTTCGTCAATGTTGTGGCTTCATCAATGTTGTGGCTTCATCAATGTTTTGGCTTCTCTTGTTTATCATATTCCGTTGAGATATATCAATCACTGGGACTTAAAAAGACTGATTTTTGTTAAAACCATCAGAATGACCAAAATGACCGAAACAATGAGTATTATCTGTATTTGTTGTGTGTGAGTATGGCTTCAACAATCTGTTAATGTAGAAGTTTTTTATCTGAAGCTGGCTTATGTGGATGAGACACCATTTTATTAAGTGACAGAAGGAAGTGCACCATAGCCAACCCAGGGGAGCAGTCAAGCATTGAATTCTAGTATATTTATCAATGCTAAGCTCCAAAGCAACCTTCCTGGTGGTCACTAGTCAATGCCTGTTATCTGGATACCCAGAAAGAGAATGTTAAAATTGCCATCAGTGGTCAATGAATGAAGGTAACATTAATTATTGAAGGGGGGGGGGGGGTTTGTTATTGGTTATACAATTGCAGTGCATATTGATAATATCAGGCTTACAATGTGTTTTACCAATATTCTATTAGTTTATATTCAAATGTAGATTCAGTTTCTGCCACACGAGAGGGATTAGTTTTTACTTCCTTTACTTAATTACAAAAGAATGATTCAAGTGACATGTTGTATTGATATTCAACCTTATCAGGTTGGTAAGAATTAATGTTGTGTAATGTTTTACATAGACTTCCTTTAGTTCTTATGATATAAGACTGATTGGCAGTTTGACAAGTTAACTTTGTGTGTGTAACAGAATGTGCAACTATAGCTGGGGCACAGCAGGAGAATCATCTTTAGCTGAATCATATGGACAAGCTGTTGTATGGATTCACTAATTGTGTCCTAATGGAAACCCACCAAGACTGGCCCTATTGAAAGTTTATTACTGATAGTGCAACATAAGATGCTGTTGTCAAAGTTCCTGCTGATCATGTTCAAATTTATCTGTAGATATGCTTTGCTTGATAATGATATCCTGATAATTGATTTCCTTATATTGTTAACCCTATGAGGTCAATACATTCAGTCCATTAAGTCGATTTATTCAGCTGAATCAACTCTGAATGCCTTTATTGTGGATATATTTTTCGTAGAATTTAAGTGACCCTAGATAGGCAAGTGAACAGCAATCAAAGTTTAATCATCAACAAATTAAATTCATCCTCTGCCTACTCCTGATCTTAAGAAATCCTTCAGCACATTGCCAGCAGATGCTGCTGGGTTTTTTTTCATTTTGTAACTACATGTTACTATGTGGCAAACTGAATAAAGGTGATATATTTAAAGCTTAAAGATTGTTTAATCCATGTTTTAATCATGGTGTCCTGAGGGGATTTATATCGTTCACACTAAAAGATGGGATTCAGTTTAATTCTCAAAATAAATATAATGTAAGGCAAGACAATGATGCTCTTTCATGAACAGATAAAACATTTAATAAAGAATGCACAATTAATCAATTGGAGGTCAGTTTGACACTTGATGAAGCAAATTGTGAATAGATGCATGAACATATGCAATTGGACACATCTTTATATGACATGCACATACTTTGTGTCCTGTTGCCTAAACTTCTCGGCTGGTTTGCATTATTGCAGTTAATATTTAACAATACGAAAATAAATTATTGAACCATATAATATAAGAGCGAGGAATGGGTTCATAACGCTATGTGATGCTGCCTCCACTGCTCCGTGTCATTCAGTGTATAGTTAGCTAGCTGATCAGAACTTCACAGAAGCCTGTCAACGCGAGCGGTTTGGGAAACACCCAAATAGCTTCAGTCGAAAGTTATTTTCTCTCAAATTACCATATCTTATTCGCCTTTCATTTACTATACATAAACACTTCTTCTTTCATTTAATTGGAACTGATTTAAGATTATCACCTTGTTGTTTTGTTGCACCAAATTTAAGCGGATTTTGCAACTTTGGCCATGTGCGGCAAGACTGTCGCCATGTCGCACGGAGATAAATAGTGACAGCTGTTTGGACTCTCCGATTCAAGGGACGAGGGATATTGTCCGACATCGTTGACAGACATATTACAGTGTTCAGAGTGGTTAAATAACATTAATCTGCCTAGAGCAATCGATATGTATAATAGTTCCAGCAATTACTTCAATGATGGCAGTTTAATTATCCATGAATCAGAATATAAATACGTTAAAATATATGACCTACGTGCATTTTTGACTTGGAATCGTCCGTGCTCCAATATTAGAGACGACAATCTTCAGAATGTTAGGTATCACTAATTCTTGTTAAAACTCGCAGTACCTAAGTATAAATGTGTTACCAAATTAATAACGGGTACGTTGATGAACTCCCTTGCTTAAAATAGGTGACTTTAATGCATATTTTCTCCGTACGACCGGTACACCTGCCGCTCGGCAAGGTACGGAACTTTTCGGAGCAAGACATTGCGTCAGCATTTCGTGGAATCGCGCCGATAATTTAACTTCACTTTTTTCTTCATGGCTCGTTGAATATTGTGAATGTACAGTTCGAATTATGTTTAAACAATGAGAAATCGAAAAAAGTTTCTTTCGGTTCCCAAAAGACCTAAAAACGCGCAATACTTTGTGTAAGCTTGTTTGTAGGAATTAAATTGAAGTCGTTTATGGTTTCATTGACCTTCTAAGCTTTGTAACCCAAGGTTGTATAAACGATGGTCTGTCAGTAGTAGGTTGGTTGGGATAATAAATATTGGTAATATCGGAAGGCAAAAAGGGCTGGTCGGCTCATTTGTTTATTCTAATCGCCAATATGGGTAGATATGTAAAATGGTCAAAATGGTTGGTTATATAAAAAGGCCAAAATGGTTGGTTTTATAAAAAAGTTCCAAAATGGTTGGTTTTTTGCATGACAAAACTATCACGACTATTTTGGTACAACCATTTTGGCCTAGGATTTTTATAATCTTCTAAAATAAGTTTTGAATGAAGATATTAACTGAAAGCTGTACAAGGCAGATGTATAATGTTTTGCATCCGTGATATCACATAATTTGAGCTCCAAAAAGCGAAATAATCGAATGACCCAAAATGGTCGGTTTTGTCGATATTGTCCAAAATGGTTGCAATTGTAAGTATATATATATATATATATATATATATATATATGAATATATATATATATATATATATATATATATATATATATATATATATATATATATATATATATATATATATATATATATATATATATATATATCTATATGTGTTCTATATATATATATGTGTAAATATATATCTATATATATATATATATATATATATATATATATATATTGTATATTTCATAATCCTAAATATAATCAAAAGTGTATATTTGTTGATATCAAAATCAGCAATGATGCATTGTGGCACCTGCAAAACGTGAACAGAAATTACAAAGAACATGAAAGAATATGAAAACAAGATTTGCATCCCTAGCTTTTCATTTCTTACAGTGTGGATATATATATATATATATATATATATATATATATATATATATATATATATATATATATATATATATATATATATATATATATATATATATATATATATATATATATATATATATATATATATATATATATATATTTATATAATCAGCCAAATAATTAATGGGCAATCCTCTAAAATTACAACATATATTGATCGACTACATACATACACCAAACTCGGTCTCTATGTATACATCCATGGTCATGTAACACGTATTATGCAACCTACAGCTATATGGGTTAACCATTACCCAATATGCATGCATATATCTTCATATAACACGCCTGTTTATACAACCTTTCATTATAATAGGTCAATAATGCGCACAATCATATATGCAGCATAAACCTGCAATGTTTGTCTTATATACGCTACGGAAGTCTTTCTGTTGATACAACTGCCATTAATCGTTGGCAGTGTTTACTCGTGCTAGAGAGTAATCTGAACAAGCTAAGGATCCCAGACTGTAGCAGCCATAACCTCCACATTAATAGTCAATGCCATCGATCTCATCTACCATTGTCGTCACCTGCTGTGAGTGGATCGTACAGCATAGGATATCGAAGAAGCAAACATTTTGTTTTCTGTTATGAAAGTATCATCACCATCATCATCATGATCATCGTCATCATCAAGCTCTAGTTAAACAGGTGACGACACATTTTAATAATAGTTCTAATCCAGACAAGGAAGTGGCGATGTGGAAAAAGGAGTTGACCGATTTTGCTGATGGAGTCAGTATTGTAGGATTTAAGTATGTGTTCCGTGAGGGAGTCAGCTGGGTGCGACGAGGAGTCTGGCTGTTACTTGTCCTTTGTGGTATTGCATTCATGGTTTACCAGCTGAGAAGCAGGATAAGTTACTTTCTGTCTTATCCAACCAGTGTCAATTTGGAAATTAATAGACTTGCAAGAGTACCCTTTCCGACAGTGACTTTCTGCAGTGAGAACAGAATGAGCAAGCGAGCCTTATTGCACGAAGGTGAGTACAACATTTTTATGTATTTACCTTTAGAACCTATAATTTGTAGCGCTCTTATATGCTCACATCTGATCATGTTAACCAAAGGCGTCAAAATCTTATTCGAAATAAAAAGAAATAATTCACTCATTTACCCCAATCTTTAAACAGCTATTCAACCATTCTATTGTTTCGAGAATACTTGGTTGTTCCTTATACTGATGGTGATATAAATTACTTATGCTTGTTAAACAATAGCGATATGTTAAGAAACGCATAAATGTTATCTTTCGCCTCTTTATTTCGTAACCCCCAAAATGTGCGAGAACTGTCTTCATTGCACTGTAATATTTCGACTTCTATGATTATCATATATTCTTTTTAACAAACTGGACACGACAAAACTCTTGAACCAGTTATTGTCAGCATGTGTTGGACCAGTTAGAGCAAGGACAGTATAGAAAATATCTTCACCATTCTGCGTTGTTGAGAAAGCAGAAGATAGAGGATATAACTTAAGTTGGAGTGCAGAACGAATTTTGTCTTTCAAATGTGAAACTTCAGTTATGTTATATTGCTTCTGATATGACTTGATTCGGATCCATAGGTTGGTATGACATCATGGAACAAGTTTATGCTCCCTGGGTGGAACAGGAATACAAACCAGACGACGCTGATAATGACACGCTTCTTTGGATTCACCACAATATCCCAGCTCTCGATTTAGAAATACGGTTGATGTCGCAAGACAAAATGTCCTTGGTAAGTTTTAAGTCTTTCCAGATATTCCGCTCGGAGGGATATGCAAAAAGCTCATAATATAGGGAATAACGGGATTAAAGATGCATTTTTCGGCGATACAATATTTAATTGGCTTCTTTTCTTGTGTAGCTTCTAAAACGGTTGTTTATATTCCTTTCATGTAACTATGAGCCCCAATTCATCGAAGATCAATAAAAAAGGCGTATTGAAACAGCTAATTAGCTTTCTTTACATAAAGTTTTCAAATGAATAGTAAACTGGACCAATCAAAACGCATGCGCAACCCACAGTTATCTGATAATATTGCTCAAACTCGCCCGTTTTTCAGCTTCACATTGTTGCGTCTACCATGTGCCGTATGGGTTAAAAGTTAGGGCACCGTCTAAATTAAGCAATCTAATTTCGAAGGCCATAAACATAGCTAGGGTCAGCATTTTTGTATCATTACTAAATGTAGTAAAGAATCGATGGATTAATTTGTTTTCAAAACAGAATTTTGATGAATTTTGATGAAATGCACCTTGCCATGAATTCAAAGGCTATGCTATCGTGATTGTTATCGGATATGAAGAATCAGGATATATGTATTTTCCAAATATCAGACAATGACACAAGAATAAAGAAGGCTATTATTGCGAGGGCTGATTATTTCTTACATATCAGATGGAGGTTCTGGTCTGAAATATAATATGATCGTTCCAAAGATGAACTCAACTCAGTGAAGTAAACCAAAATGCAAGACCAAGTCGAATTAAAGTTGCTTCATTACCTGATAATGCGATAATGTAACCTCGCAGAAGTAAGATAACACCACACTAGTCTACACTGATTACAAAACCTGACGGGGTTGATATGCCACGCAGTTTATCAAGCATTCCTTAACTGACACAAATATATGCACTTTGAGGAGATGCCCAAAGGCAATAAGGTCCACGCAACTTGGGACAACATGCGTATAATGTTTCGCTACTACCTGTGATTAATCTGATGGACACAACATAACAAGAGATATGTCACTTGGTTTCCTTTGTTTACGCGCAGTGCACTTTCAACGGAATTGATTGCACAGCCAAAGTCTCTTACTTGCTTACACCGCTTGGAATATGTCAGCAGTTTAACTCAAGCAAGTATCACACACTTACATATTAGATATGGAGTTAGAATAGCCATATATGTCATGATGCGAACATCAAGGTAAGATTATAGACCTTTCCGACTAATCGTTCAGCACTTTTGATGTATAAACTTGTTACAGATGGGAGTGTGTACGCAGAGCGTGCTGGGTCTACCTACGGACTAAAACTGATTGTCTTCTCAAATCAGTCCGATTATGGGGTGATGAACTCACCTGCAACAGGATACAGGGTGAGTCATAAATAAAACACCTGAAAGGGGAACTGACCAGTCACAAGCAAGATTGGATTGAGGCATATATTGAGGCGGGATACCGTGAGAGAACTGAATTGAATCGCTCTCGATGAATCGCTGTATTATGCATTTTGTGTTACAGCTGCTGATCCACGAGCACAGTGAGATTCCAGGCCTGGATCAGCATGGACTGTTTATACCAATCGGCCAATTGGTCGCGTTTCCGACAACAATTCAAAACGTATATATACATGTTGATATTACTAAACATTCAATGCCAGTGAAAAGGCATCATTACAATCAACACTCGATATATCATTTCATTAAGGCAATTCGTTATACTACCAATCTGCAGGTCACAAAGTTACCAGCCCCTTATGGGGACTGTGCGAATGAGCCAACCTACCGACAAAGCGTCTGCTTGGAGCAATGCAGAGCATCATTCTTGCACAGGGAATGTGGCTGCGCTGTGCATTATCTGCCAACCAAACATTTGAGTAAGTTGTGTACTTCATTCCGATTATTAATAAGACTTTGTTATCTAATACGCAATGGATGGGCTGTGAATTCCCGGTACAAGGTAAGATTAGAACATACCACGATGCATTGGCATCAAAAGCAGCACCGTTATGGGTTGGAAGTAACAGCAGGTCGATTATTGCGAGCACAGATACATGGTCTTCATATCTATATGTCTATGTATATACATATATGTTGTGCACGAACATGCAGAGAATTATCCGAATATCACTTTGTTATTAGGTTTCAAACGCTCATGTTCGGTTTACGACAAAGTCATTTGCCTGGATAAAGCCATGAGTAGCTGGTATCAACAAGGAATTCAATCCGACTGCATCTGTCCCCAACAGTGCAATCAGTTACATTACGAAAGCATTCTTCACTCGTCAGCCGTGTCCGATGCATTCAGTGGGTACATTACAGATCGTTTCCTTACCGATATTTCCTTGGAAACGTTTAAAGAATCGTTTTCCCAGATTAACGTCTACATGTCTGAGCTGACTTCAGAAGAAATCACAGATAAGCCGTCCTATACGATCCTCGCGCTACTCTGTGACGTCGGTGGAGCTCTAGGTCTTATTCTCGGAAGCACAGTTCTGACATTGGTTGAGTTTACCGATCTCTTAGTCACTTCACTGTGGACCTTTTCATTTTCGAAGTCGCAAAAGGTGAATGATGTTTCTTCGGCAAAGTCGTAAAAGTTATGCAGTGTGATGACTCTATAGCTACATATATTAGAAGAATCAGATATATATATGTTTATGTATATATATATATATATATATATATATATATATATATATATATATATATATATATATATATATATATATATATATATATATATATATATATATATATATATATATATATATACATATATATATATAAATGCATATATATACATATATATTTATATATATATATTTATGTGTGTGTGTGTGTGTAAAATCAATGGGAATGTGTATTGATTATTTTGGAATGTGGTGTAATTTGATAATTTTGGCAATCTTGTAATATATACATTTCAATAGGACTACTATCCAACTTAACTGCATTTATCGCATTTATGGATATATCTCATATATTGCGCTTCTCAATCAAGTAGACACACTTCCGATATGTAAGTGATGCTTTAACTTTGATGTGATACTAATTCAGCAATGTGTTTAACAGTCTGGATGCATTGATTAGAATACAGCTTTATTTTATGTGTAGAGTAATGGCGCACATAAATACAGAACACTTCCTTGTGTGCCTGTCAAAGACGATAGTTGCATTTAGAGGTATGGACAGGTTTGCCGCTTATCGTCAATATGCAACGAATATGAAGCTACATTTAAACTCTAATGAGCAAGCACTTGTAAATTTCTATAGCATAATGTTCGTTTGTTAGCACCTCCAATTATTGACAAATGGTTTTGGCACCTGCCTCCTTATTCATGAATACATTTCCTTTCATAACATGATTGCTTCAGTGCAATCTTAGAACAGGGTTCTTTCTGTGATATTTTGTAACAGAAAGACTTGTCAATACCGGAGCGAGAAAGAACTCTGCAAACTAATATAAGCGCTGTGTTGTGCTTACTAGAATCCGTAAAGAGCGTAAATCCGATATATATATATATATATATATATATATATATATATATATATATATATATATATATATATATATATATATATATATATATATATATATATATATATATATATATATATATATATATATATATATATATATATATATATATATATATATAAATAGTGACGTTTACAACCATTCGTAGACTCCAACTATTCATGGACAAATTTTTGTAGTACGTTTTTGCTATCATTTATTATCAATAATTTATTCGGTATAGTATAATTGTTTCAATAAAATAGTTTAATGCGAATAAAACTCATGTTGTCACTTTTTATTTCTGGTATTTACGTTTGGTCTTCAAAAGTTCGTCCACGAAAGGTCAAGACACTAATTTATATGTATAAATCCAACCTTTCGTGCCAATATATAGTTTGAATATTTGGGGAATACCGAAATTTTTAAATCATTTTCAGTCATCATGGATAAGAAACATAACATTTGCTGTAGAAGTGATCATTATGAACCATCGGTTGCGCTTCGCGATCTAATTCAATGTTGTAGATTGATGAATAAGGATCAAAATAAAGATTCTTCGTCAATAAAATTCAATAATAAATCAAATATTTTAATTTTTCCAATAAACATGTCCAACACACTTGCTTAAACATTATATCGGCAATTTGGATCGATGTATATATGGTTGTATGGAAGATGTTGAGGTTTGCGGGTTGTGTCAACGAATGGTTTGTTGTTACAATTTTATTTCGCTATTATATTCAAAATCCAAATAAATCACTCGTGAAAGATTATCTTTGTACGTTACTAAGACTAAACTATCATATTCGAATTGTCAAACCAAAATGTTTTCAATTATTTTGAAGGAAAATGTGCGTTGACTTTATGTGGACATACTTGAATATCCAAAATAAATTCAAAAACAAATCAAATATTTTAATTTTTCATATAAACCTATCCAACACACTTGCTTAAACATTATATCGGCAATTTGGATTTAAGTATATATGGTTGTATGGAAGATGTTGAGGTTTGTGGGTTATGTCAACGAATGGTTAGTTGTTAAAATTTAATTCGCTATTATATTCAAAATCCAAATACATTACTCGTGAAAGATTATCTTTGTATGTTACTAAGACTAGACTATCATATTCGAATGGTCAAACCAAAATATTTTCAATTATTTTGAAGGAAAATGTGCGTTGACTATATGTGGACATACTTCAATATCCTGTCGTGGTTGGCGGTTCGTCCACTAAAGGTCGCGTTCGTGGTAATATATTTATATATATAGATATATATATATATATATATATATAGATATAGATATATATATATATATAGAGAGATATATATATATATATATAGATATATAGATATATATATATATATATATATATATATATATATATATATATATATACACACATATACTATATATATATACTTGTATATATATATATATATATATATATATATATATATATATATATATATATATATATATATATATATATATATATATGTCTATATATATACCTAGGCAAATAATATCAAGCCCAAACACTATCCGAATGTATGTGGCTCTACATTCTGCCAAGTAGACGATTCTTCTCATTTTCACCTTGCCCATAAAGTTCTGACAAATATGGTTTATCACCTGCCAAGAAGCCATTGTAATGCTGAGCAGGTATCGATTCATGTATACTGATGCAAGGAAATAAGATCGATGGTATTGACAATTAGCGTGTGGCTGTGATTGCTACCGCGTGGAATACAGCTGGCTAGTATATGCTTTTTCCTATACATGTGCGGCTTGTATGCATCTCAAGCAAACAATACTTGCTTTACAATGGACTAATGGGATTTCTATTGGATCAACGGAGGGAAATACGTCCCAGATATTACATCCCCATTGCAAGTTCATATAGCAGCCATCGTGTGATCTTCTTACCCATCTGGAATAGATGAATAGATGTCAGACACCACTATTAGTGGGCCGATGCAGTTGAGGGTATGTCACATATGCGTGTTATGCAACAATGAATGTATGCAGAACTTATTGCGTGACTGAGATGTTAAGTAAATGTATGTACAGCGATTATATATATAGGCCTACCTGTAATTACGTGCTGGGTTCATTGCCTCACGGGTTACGCATGATTTGAATTACTGCCATCTTTATGTTTTAGAAACTATAGCAATTTATTGATACATACCTCGATAGGTTCGGTGACATTCGAATTTTCGCACCATAAGATTTATAGCGCAGAGATCGATGATTAAAGCTGTGGTTTTAAATCTGTTCGAGTAGGCACGTCGTGGTAGGCCTGCATTGAGGTTCAGAGGTTAGGGTCTAACGATTTGGAACATATAATTTATATAATTTGAAAACAGGGTATATGCTCTGTAAAATCTCAAACATTAATTGACCATGTAGGTTGAGGACGTTAGTAGTTACTGAGACAGTCATTTGCATTCATTTTCCGTTCATACTGAAGTGTTTCATTTTTAGATGAACCTACTTGTTTGTTAAAAGACGGCTCACGTTTTGCAAAGCCAACATTGAAACAATACTGGTTAAGTTTATAAAATAACGTAAAAACTAATATAGTAAGTTACATACTTTCTATCACATACAATTTTAAAGAACATGCAACCTCATTTTGCTTATCAATATCTTATATATATATATATATATATATATATATATATATATATATATATATATATATATATGTATATTAGTATACATATATATATGAAATATATATATATATGTATATTTATGTACTATATATATATATATGTCTATATACATATATATATATATATATATATATATATATATATATATATATATATATATATATATATATATATATATATATGTATATATATAAATTTATATATATACTGCTGTATATCGTCCTTCCAAGAAGAAAATCCCCAAACAATCTTCCTCCTCAGAAACACGTCTACAATCACTGCCATACTAAGCTTGAACATGATGACAATAAATTAGAGCTGGTGGTTGGCTTGATTATATATATATAGAGAGATATATATATATAGAGAGATATATATAGAGAGAGAGATATAGATATAGAGATATATATAGAATATATATATCTATATATATATATATATATAGATATATATATATCTATATATATATATATATATCTATATATATATATATATAGATATATAATATATACATATATATATATATATATATATATATATGGTATATATATATATCTAGATATCTATAATCTTTTCTATATATATATCCTCTATATATATATATATATATATATCTCTATATATATATATGTGTGTGTGTGTGTGTGTGTGTGTGTGTGTATGTGTTTGTTTGTGTGTGTTTAAGTGTCTGCGTAAGTCTGTTTTTGTGTCTTTGTTTGTGGGTGTTTGTGTGCTGTTCTGAAGCCGGCTTTTACTCCTTTCTCCTTTTTTGTACGTTGTATTGCACCTTTCCACAGCCGGTTTCGTAATTATTATGATATCTTTCACTTGCCGTGGAAAAGAGATTAGTCGACATCAATTATATGACTTGTTTTAATACAGAAATGTTACTTCGCAGACTATTCTTCTCAAGTGCGTACATCTTTGCTGTTAGAACGTGCAAACAAACGTCCAGCTTCCTTATCAAACCCCGAGCAAATTCACTATGTATGATTTGATAATATGCCTGCCTGAAGACTTTAATCAAAAAGCGTCAATGAATTGAGCTTATCTAGCAAAAAACCCATCGTGTACGTTTGTAAGTTTCGTGATTATAAGTTTGAGATAATATTGTGAACCGTTACAACACGAATCGACCTACAGAAAATCAATGCATTGATTTTTGCGCATTCTGCACCATGTAACTGTATATAGTTAATGTGGGCCACAAGAACAGTAATTCTAGACAAACATTTTGAAGCACGTGGCAGGTTGGTTCTCAGTAGGAATTGGTAAATGCTAATATATAATGTGGTTCTATTTACGATCGGAACTGCAGTAGAGCTGTTCTTGAATACATCAGTCATACTAGACGTGCTCCATAAAAGTGACAAGCATTACCACGTTGACGGAAATCAAGATGTAAATAGCCATGTTGGGTATCATCTCAATTCTAGCTGAACTATTCCTCTACCCTTGAGATGTTGTGAAAGTACTTTCAACTCGTGTTCAACCATGTGTACTCAACCATAAAATAACTTGTTGCCGGCTTCTAATTCGTCACCCTGACTAACCACTTCTGTATGTCTCATATCTTTTGAATGTGGCCCATATGCATGTGCTGTCTGTGTGTATAATACAATTATTTGTGACAGGGCATTGGCGTCTAGCAGCTGCAGTGCTTGCACAAACGGTGTACAAATATGCTTAATTTGAGATTGATTCTGGAATTCAACACACAAAACTCGCTTTGAGTGCTTTATGGATGAATCAGTTCGGAGTCTGCAGGTCGCTGATGTGGGTCAAGAACAAAGAAGTTTTTTTAAGCAAGATAAGATGTTGTACATCATACACGGCATACTATTCTTGACCAATTGCATAATGATACATGATGGAATTCGTTTGACAGAAGAGTTGGGGGTTGGGTGTTCAGCATACGTCTTTTATCATTTCGGTGAAGTTTTGAATGTCAA
>CM067352.1:33665257-33711643 GCA_034190875.2 Urechis unicinctus | reverse complement strand
GCCCTTTGATTAAAGCGCGTACAGATACAAAAACCGAGCACCAAAAAATATGTGGTATATTTTTTTTTATGGCAGCAGCATATAATGCTATAATTGATCAATTTATATAAACCAGTAAAATAAAACAAGAATACGAAGTAAATAGAGGAAACGAACTTAAAGCGCACACAAAAATACTCAATACAACTCTTTATTCAACATTCATAAAACATACATCAAAACAAACCAGTGACATAAAACAAGAATACGAAGTAATAGAAGAATATGGACTAAAAGCACACACATGCATACATAAATATACATGACAACTATACATGCCAAGAATACGAGAATACAGGATACGCGAATAGAGGAATATGAATTGAAAGCGCACACATGCATGCATATATCATCCCGGGGACGAACTGACCAGGGGGCGAACTGGCCCAGGCGTGTATCGTCCCGGCGAGGGCGAATCGAATCGGGGCCGAACATACCCGATAACATATTACTCCAATGGAGCAGTAATCCATCAAAAGTTATACGCTGAAAGGTTTTACAATGTGTATCAACTTCTCTTGAACTATATATTTATTCACATTCATCCATACGACCGCATAGAATATCACCCGCTACATTTCCAAAGATGTGCTAGGCACATAACGCTTCCAATACATTCAAGGGATCACTTGTGTCCAGCAAGTTAAGCGAATGATACCTTCTCTGGATTCACATGCTATCACAAAAATGATGACATTGCTTATTTAAGCATCTAAGAGGATACTAGGCGAAGAGGCGTTAGTTTTATCTAGATATCTCTGTTAACAAGAAAATACTATTATGACTCCTGACCAAGAATTACCTATGGAGTAACTTTTGAATACTGCGCTTTCCAATAGAACGATATGTTAGGGGAAGAGGCGATAGTTTTGTCTTATTTTTCAAATAGAACGATATCTCTCATGTTCAGCTTACAGAGGACAGATGCCTATCCGGTATCGTATGACGTAATTCCCGAGTCAGAGGAATAAACACACGTGCATCTATTCCGGTACAACAAAGAAATAATGGACTTTTTCTAGGATTTAAGTTTATTGAATGGATATGGATATCGTGTGAAAGAACTTGCTTTTAGTAATTGTGCATATATTGAAAGCAAAGAAACCAGAAATAGACTCTACCACCGTCGTTGGGTATTTTGCGGATATAATTGGTTGGTTTGTGATTTTGCAGAGAAATACCTGTGTCTTGTTGCCCTAGGCAGTAGTTAAGCGGTAGCATTGTGTTAACCAGGATGAGCGCATATTCAGGTGGATTTTTCAATGCCTGAATTGGCTTTGAAAATAGCTGGCAGCCTTAATATCGAACGAGGAGGCTGTGATAGATGCTGAAATATTTTTTCTCTAAGATCATTGCTTCTAAATTTGTATTCCTAAATCACATTGTACTTTGGGACAATTTGATTCTGAGGCCTATTCCAATTAGCTTGAATAGTTCGAGGGGTTTTTTTGGCAATCAGAAGCGGCGGTTCAGACGCTGAATTGCTAATTTACACAATTCTTTCCTTGATTTCCATCCATCTCATTTAGCCTTTGATTAATCAACACATGTACAGGTCTGCTTCCTTCACATACTGCAACTAGGTGGAGCATAACATTGACGAGACGTATGTTGTCATATTACACGCGCTGTTTGTGCTGCGTCGAATGTTTGACGCTGTACCATCCACAATGCAGCAGTTATTTCATGGACATGCCCGAGTGTTAAATATAAAACAGTATGTATTTATATATATATACATACACACGCATATTTATATATATATATATATATATATATATATATATATATATATATATATATATATATATATATATATATATATATATAAATCTATATATATATATGTATATATATATACATATAAATATTTTTTATATATATATATATATATTTATGCTAATATACTTATTTGCATAAATAGATATATATACATTAATATATATATGTACATGTTTATATAAGTATATATAAATGCAAATTTGTGTACATAAATATACATATATACATACAATATATTTATCTGTATACAAATATATATGTATATGTATATATATCTGTATAAATCTCTGTATATATAAACATATATATATATATATATATATATATATATATATATATATATATATATATATATATATATATATATATATATATTCATAATGCTTCTGCCAGTTGCTTAAAGGTTGCCTTGAATATGGCCAAACAAATATAAATAATACATCGTATATTGATATATTATAAAAATCGATGAGCTGTATAAACCTAATAGCTACCGCTGTACATCGTGTATGTAACCGTGACAATTATATTTCCATATCGCATTATACAATATTAACTAGGTGAATTTGAATTAACGTTTCCTTATCTATCGACCTCGATTCCATTTGTGCCCATCTATGTAATATTACTCGTCGGTCAATCGACTTATGTTTCAATCTCATATCAAAGGCAGACAACTGATAAAGAGCGGGATGATAACGTCTCGACTGGTATATTCCATATATCCGCGTCAATCTGTCTAACACTGGCTTTTGAGCCCATGTGATTCCCACGATATGATGGATATTCGTACAGGTATTAGTTTGAATCTTAGCTATGACTAAAGATTAATCTACAATCTGCTGTTGAAGATTCTGATGTTGCATTCTGTTATAACACCGTTTGACGAATACGGCAATCAAAACCCCACACCGTTCCGAAATGATCTAGAAATCTAGGAAGTCCCAGTATATACTGAAAATATGCTCGAATAGAGGGGTTGGAGCAAACGCTAGAGTGTTTATTAATAATATATAATGAACCTTTATCTGAGCCAGGAGGCGTTGCAGCTCCGAACAATAGATTATCTTGGGGTTATTGTGGCCACAAGCACAACAAGAAACTCTGCTCCTCTCAATATTCAACAATTGCAAACCGAATTAACCTCGCACTGACAATTAGGAAAGGTGTCTGGCATCATTGTGCGGAAAACACAGACGAAATATATCCGGTTTAGCTGTCTTGGTTTGATTGATGTCATATGAATGGTCTAATGTTAGTCATAGCAAACCTAAAGTAGGCAAGCCTCAGGTGTAAGTGACTTGGTATCAAGTCGCAACCAGGCCTCACATACAAACATAGAAAGCATTTTCATAGCGCCTGTTACTGTATTAAGAATGCTACTATCAAATTAAGATGATGCGCGTTACCATGTATGCTTTTATACTAACGTTAACCTTAATTCTCCTTAGCGTACGATAATGACTAGCTTCTGAGCAATAGATTGCGCGCTGGGAAAGCCGTCTCCACATGTTGAAATCCTTTGACATCTTGTCTTTCAACGGATGACTTCATAACAGTAATAAGTGTGGTTGATTTGTCCATGGATTTAGTCGCAAAATGATCTCACCGACACACGAAAATGACCCAGTTTATTCAAACGGTGTGTGGCACTTATGATATCGATTTATGCGTAACAATATATGTTGAAATGAAAATAATGTTGTTTCCGTGAACGCTCAAATACTAGTATAGTAAGTTATGTATCTGTATGTGATCCATCTACATTAATGCGACTATCCCAACAATGCGACGCTTTTCGGATTTCATGGCATTGTTTACGTCCTATAGACTAAGTTGTCCTGTCATCCTAAACACAGTCTACTGGCTAATTAGGTCACAGTCTCGGCCTGGTATTGCAATGATACAGCGCAAATTCAAGGAAAGAACGCAACCGAATATATCATAGGGTAAATGTAGCTTTACTATAGGAGAAAAGTTCGACCAGGCTTGCGAATAATGTTATGGTGAAATACGTTGAATATGCAAATGAGTGTACGCTAGTGGCCAGGTGCCGCTTTAAATCAGCCAAATAATATGGGCTTGTTGATCCAACGTTTCGGGGATGTGCCCTTTAACTCTTTCAATGGGTTACGGCATCCGCGCCCCGAAATTAACCCGAAAATTCTGTGTGATTTTAGTAAAGGCTATGACAGAGCAGCGTGCTGCTTGCCGGTGGCGTTACCATATATTGTGCCGAGTGGAGCCGCAAGTGAGCCCTCTTAGCATAGATACAGACTCTCTCGTGATACTACGATTGCAATTATTCTGCCGGTCTAATGATTCATTACTAGGAGTCATTCTTAAGTTGGGATGAGTGTACGCATGGCATCAGATAGACAATGGGTAAGTAACACTTAATATGCATTTAAGAGGTTAATGCAACATTTGCATTAAAGCTAGTACGAACAACCGTGTCAGGTTAAGGAAAATGTGATAATTTATGTGGAATGTCAATCATTAATGAAGCAGGCAGAACAACTCAAAAAGCTCAATTGCATCACAATTATATGTTTTACAAAGGCACAACAAAACTGTCAACTGAACATTTAATGTGATTGTATTGCCTGGATTTGAACTATTCAGGAGAACACTCCGACGGTTTTAATGCATTCAGAATACAGCACAACTTTGATTATATGACTATTAAGGCGATGTTATTCCATATAACAAAAGCAGAAAAATTAATCGACAACGCATCGGCGAAGATGACCATAATGACTCAGATTCAACTCGCTCGATGTTCAGTCCGAGCTCTATTCAATCCATGCCATTTTATAGACTTAACAATGTAAGGGGTTACCCAGCGGCTGTAACATTATGCCTACCTGTTGCAATCAACTGCGCAACAACGGCACCCACTAAAAATAGGAGTTATGGTCGAAACGTGATTCGTTGATGACTATTTTCAGGTGTTATTCTCGGTTTCTGTGAAAAACCTGCGACAAGACTTTGAGGAAGTAATCTAGGAATTATCCTTGCCTTTGTAGTTCTTCCATATTGTTGCCTCACCAGCTGCTGTCAGTATTGATATAAGCTTACATATTCACAAAAGTCATTAGTAAACCGGGCACGTTTGTATCGGTATTCTCTTTTATGCTGCTTTGCATACATTGGAGAATACATTAAGAGCTACGATGAAACATACTAAAAGAAAACCTGTAACGGCATATTACCTGAATGAATACCCGTGTGATTTCCTCTGCGCTTTTCATGTTTGACATTTCAAAACCACTTGGGCGGATCCAATATACGAGATGCGTAACAGCCGTGTACTAGTACATTACAACGGGGATATCGCTTGGGTTCCGCACATTTGAGTTCGTGCGCACTAAACGTGACCTCCTCCCCATTTGACAAGCAACATTACTTAGTGTGGTTTGGCTCGTGGACTCGTGAAGCGCATAATGTGGATCTTGATCTAGCAAACGGTGACCTTGACATTAAGACATTTGAGGCGGATTTTCATGAGGGTCGCATTTTGGATATAAGGAATCATTCATCAGAGCACATTCCCCCAGCCATCCAGGGGATTATAGTGTATTGGTATTTACACTTATGCAGACGATTTGCGTTCTCCGGATACATTCCGACGCTTCCATGTATCTTCCTCGCATTTCCATTATCTTCATCACCTAGGGCTGTAGATACATTGTAATGTTAAGTAACCATCGACAGTAGTAGAGACATAGAAGTATTTTGGGTCCCTCCTTACGTTGTCGTGACTGGTTTATTAGCCCGCAAAAGAGGGTGCAGATTGTTCATTTACAATATGAGTGACAGAACTTTTGTCACCATTCGAAGATTATTGCACGTATAGCATGAAACTGACCGAAATATCAGTAAAGATTACGCTCGCAATTATTTGCAACTGATAGGCATTTTTGCATGAAATGTCGAATATTCGCCAACACGTATAAACAATTTGTTGTAATGCAATTCCAATCGTAATAACTTCGCAAAACTTAGATTGATATTTTGCACATATCCAATATTGATTATCCGAACACATGCTTAGAATACCCCTAACATGTGTTTCATGGATTCAACAGTACTGATCCTAACGTTAAACATTAAAACAAGTGTGCATTTCCTATAAGGGTCATCTGAGATTATATGTTGCTCGCGAAGGGACAGTTGAATACCCTATTCACTACCAGGCGTTAGGTGAGTTAGGTGAGGTT
Organism: Urechis unicinctus; assembly: GCA_034190875.2. Taxonomy (NCBI): domain Eukaryota; kingdom Metazoa; phylum Annelida; class Polychaeta; order Xenopneusta; family Urechidae; genus Urechis; species Urechis unicinctus. The sequence goes on along the minus strand of CM067352.1, from coordinate 33,705,599 downwards.
TGTAGGAATCCCATGAGCCAGCACATTCTCCTCTTGTTATTTCACACGAAGGACGTACTACATGACATTTACATTACCAACACAGGAGTTGCCTGGTATATGTTATAGTCTCTGTGTGCATGTGTAATTTATTGATGTGCATGTGAGCACGGAACACAGGGAAATGGCTTACAAGATATATTCAGTGCACTAGTGCGATATGTTTTTATATTCTCTTCCAAAGCTTGCGCAGCTGCATAATAAAGTAGTCACATCGGTCCATACAAAGTGCGAAGGCGTGGGGGTAGAGATAACTATGAGAGGGTTGGGTAAATGGTGAACCCAACAGTACATGACAGCAGTACACAAGCTACATACGTGGCATAGGTGCACCATGTAGATTACCTAAAATCTAATCAATGGTTTCCAGAGCGTTTACTGGTTGGATATGCATTATTTTTCCCTTGGCGGAATGTTCTCTTTTATGCCGTTGCAAAACTTTGCATATTTGTGACCATAGCGATTGTGCCATCAATTGAGAACTAGCTGACGCGTATATTTACCACCTTACGGTGATTATAGAAGCGTAACACTGTTCAATGCGCCATTTTTACACCAGCCGATTGGTTAATATCTTTGTACTTTGGACAAGAATGCCTCTAGAAAATTATGTCTGACTGCCTGGTGATATAGCTAATATCCCTTGATCGACAGTCGTTCTAAATACAGCAAAAATACGCTAATAGACAGCTGCTGGCCTTAATTGACTAGTGGTCTATTTATATCATTTACTCTTACCTTGCAATTAGGTGTGGCGGCAAACTGCACCCAAGGTTGGGGTGGTAAGCCTAATAATAATGATAGACTTACCTGCCATTTGTTGACTGCCCCTATGCAAGTAGATGATTGCTTGGACGCTCACATTGTATTTAGTGCAGTGTCAACATCGAACACAATCGAATCGATTTAAATCGCTCTCCAACAAGCCGACAATATTATTGCTGACAAGACGCCAACATTGATTAACGCCAAGTTCCAAGCTAACTTTTCATCTAATTAATGACCGCGATAGCGCAGTGGTTAAGCATTTGCATTAGTTTCAAACATTATAGTGCTAGTGGATCCTTATTGATGCGGTACAAGATATCATGTCGGTAGCTAATGTGGTCGTATAGGTAAGAGCAGCCATTATTTCGGGCAAGCCTAATGGACTAGGCTGAGCCACCAGCGTAATCAGCATATTAAACGCATCTTGTTTTATCAGATTTTATTCAGGCTATCTCGCAACAAAAACGGTACAGTATTAAAAGATATCAGACTACCACTAGTAGCAATATGCATGAGCATCTAGGTTTAAGAAGTGCATAACAATGGTACATCCATCTTCCAGGTGCAAGTCCAACACCGATTAAGCAAAAGTGTACGAAATAATTCAAGTATTAATCACCGCCATCAATAATGCATTACGCAACCATACAAGAAGTTGTCACATGTCGCTATATTCGCTGTGTTATCTATTATCATTTCGGAATGAAAGTGGCTGAATAGCATTGATAACATATGACTAACACACCTACTTTCAGAGTGGTAGCATTGTTCACACATTTCACTCATTTATTTTTTAGCATTGTGGCCTTCAGCTGGCGTTCACTCGACGTAAACATGATCTGATCACGTAGTCAGTGCCCGGTCAGACTTTCTTCAACAGAGATTTTATGAGCAAGCACGGTCGTTTTAACGAGAACCGTTGATGCAAACCGGGTAATTATGCTGCCACTGTACAGAATGACGTTACATCATCACTTATATAATACCTATCTAGTCTTGTTGACATGGTACTTCTTACAAGCGTAAGCCAGGTTAATCCATAGCTCGGGATATAATAATTCGCACTTTACAATACAATAAATATCCCAAATACCACCTCGGATATAGGTTTAAATTTAAGGGCCGTACTATTCGTATAAGAGCTTAAGTTGATGCAAGCCTAATGATTCACTACAACGTATGCTTTTGGAAGAACTGATGCCGTGGGGGTTTCATTTATAAGCCTCTCTAGAGTTATGTCGACAATCTACTACCACGGACTATGGTCACTGATAGTATTTCAATATCAAACACCAATATCATTTTAGCCCATATAGTATGCATTGGCTGACGTATTCTTTTATAGGGTATATTCTAGGTTGCAGTGAAACACATTGTGGCGATATCTTGTGATACATCACACTTTTTACGATATACAATATCAAACAGTTTTCAAAAGCGCGCGGGTGGTTCATTCTTACTCTACAATCTCGTAGAACGTTGGCTGACCGAGACAGCTCGAGGTGTTAATATCACCATCGACAAAAGCCGCATGCAAATAGTGGAGCCTCAATACCAGAAATCCATACAGCAGGTAGCCTATGGCAAACATTGTTGGGACATGCTGATTTGAGATCTATTGATGAATTTGTAAGATATGGAAGAGCTGGATGGTGGGTGGGGAGACGTAAAACAGAGTATTTGCTTTATTTATGAAACGATGTACATAAGCTAACGTATATACTCGCGGTAGCGCAGACACATCTCGACAACTGTGCATAAATCTTATAATATTAAATGTCCGAATCGGTAATCCAGGCATTGTTTATACTGACTTGATTACCCTCGAGACAAACGAGGTAGTATAAATGTGCCATGTGCTCCTAAGCATTTCCACTATCAAAGGCGAAATCAACCGTTGCGTGCTGCCACTGTTGACTGACTTTTTGCGAATAATTGATTCAGGATAGGAACAACTAACAACAACAGCACTAATGTTCAAAGAAAAAGCGGATCAGTAATTCGATTTTTTATTGCGACAATATTACCCATAAACTCATTTGTTCTGCTGCCTGACGGATATTGACAAAAAGCGTTTTTCGTGTGCGAGTCCCAAAGCGAAATTAAGCATTAACGTCACAAATAACGGTCTGTCGATCAAAGGAATTGCAACAAGAAAAAATGTCCCTAATCATTCTAAATTTGGAGTTGGAAATAGACATGCTTGAGAACAAGAAGAAATACAAAGGCGTCTTTGACATTACCAATTGGACGAGATGGCTACCGCGTATACTGGCCGATGTCCACACAAACACAAATAAACACACACAGACGCATACACACACTTACACACAAACATACAAACGCACACACACACAAACACACACACACACACACATTGATATATATATATATATATATATATATATATATATATATATATATATATATATATGCATATATATATATATATATATATGTATGTATATATATTTATATATAAATTATATTTTTACCTCCATATATATAAATTCATATATAAGTATATGTATATATATATATATATATATATATATATATATTGTTTATATATGTATATATATGCATATATATATATATATATATATATATATATATATATATACATATATATATATATATATATATATATTGGTAGGCATATATGTTTACATATATATCAATATATATATATAGATGAATATATAAAATATATATATATATTGATATATATATATAAATATACACATATTTATTATGCATATATATATATGTATATACATATGTACACATATATATGTATATATATATATACCTATATGTATCTATATATATATATATCTATGCATATATATATATATTCATATTCGTATGTATATATATATGCATATATATGCATATATATTTAAATAAATATATATATATGTATATTTATTATATATACATATATATATATATATATTTATATATATTATATATTACATATATATACATATATATATATATATGTATATATATATGTTTATACATGTTTACATATACATATATGTATATATATAAATATATACATATTTAAATATATATACATAAAAAAATATAATATATTATATATATATATATATACATATATACATAGATATATATATTATATCCCTATATATATAAATATATATATATATCTAGATATATATATCTATCTCTGATCTATAGATATATCTCTATCTCTCTATCTCTCTCTCTATCTCTCTCTCTCTCTCTATCTATCTCTATCTCTCTATATATATCTCTATATATATATATATATATATATATATATATATATATAACTTAATTTCTAGCGCAAGTAAATGAGGTAATATTTGAATGCTGTGGGTTTTTCGTCGTGGAGTAACTACAAATGACATAGAGCTATTGTATATGTGCATCACACAAGCAAGGTGGTTATAAATGTTTTGGAATTGAGGTAATCGCGTCTGTTGGCTGGTTACAACTTTATGTTATGACCCCGACAAATTATCATAACGCGCGTCCACCAGCATAGCTTGTGGGGATTTCTCTATTACAGTTGCTCATTGCTTTACCTAGGTCTATGAACTGGGTACATTATCATTATGGCCGTGGATCAGGGCCAATTCCATCATTTCACATGGCGAATAGAGTAGTCCTGTTGCAATGCCAACGTCAGCAACTTATGCTATCATATGCATTCACAAGTAGACAGTCAGTAATTATTTTTGCCATTTATCACAATAAAATTGGCATTCGGTTAATAAAAGAACTCTCAATCCAATAAAACACGAGATTTGCACAGTGGTTCAGGCATTAGGTGTCCTCATATCAACATTATCTTGCACCACTATGTATACGCATAGCGTGTTTGCATTTTGCAGAGCATCATTTACCTTGCTACTGGACACAACCGGTACCACAATATGTTTGTTAATCTCGATTGATACGCATAACATACTTTGATATTTCAAATCCGCTAAAGATGTCTTTTTAAAACTTTTGATGACGTCTCAAGATTTGCATCTATGTTTGTATGCGGCCCTAATGCATTGCAGATTGGCTTATGTGTCATCGAAGTTTGTATTAGATTCAGTAAATGATTAATCGCCACATCGAACAAAAGAGCAAATGTTTGATGAGGTACGCAGTAAGAGGAACGTTCCCCTTTATATCATGCACATCAACCGACCCTCGCATACCTTCATGAATAATATCAATATCGTATGAAACAGAATGCCACTGTACCTTCATTAGCAGTGCCAACGCGCACATCTTTCATCACGTAACGCGAAGGTTTGAAAAAGCCCCAGTAATTAATCACTGACACAAGCAGATACATTTGTCTCATTAGCTCAAAACGTGCGCTTAGTGGAGTAACTACAAATGAGAGCTATTGTATATGTGCATCACACAAGCAAGGTGGTTATAAATGTTTTGGAATTGAGGTAATCGCGTCTGTTGGCTGGTTACAACTTTATGTTATGACCCCGACAAATTATCATAACGCGCGTCCACCAGCATAGCTTGTGGGGATTTCTCTATTACAGTTGCTCATTGCTTTACCTAGGTCTATGAACTGGGTACATTATCATTATGGCCGTGGATCAGGGCCAATTCCATCATTTCACATGGCGAATAGAGTAGTCCTGTTGCAATGCCAACGTCAGCAACTTATGCTATCATATGCATTCACAAGTAGACAGTCAGTAATTATTTTTGCCATTTATCACAATAAAATTGGCATTCGGTTAATAAAAGAACTCTCAATCCAATAAAACACGAGATTTGCACAGTGGTTCAGGCATTAGGTGTCCTCATATCAACATTATCTTGCACCACTATGTATACGCATAGCGTGTTTGCATTTTGCAGAGCATCATTTACCTTGCTACTGGACACAACCGGTACCACAATATGTTTATTAATCTCGATTGATACGCATAACATACTTTGATATTTCAAATCCGCTAAAGATGTCTTTTTAAAACTTTTGATGACGTCTAAAGATTTGCACCTATGTTTGTATGCGGCCCTAATGCATTGCAGATTGGCTTATGCGTCATCAAAGTTTGTATTAGATTCAGTAAATGATCAATCGCCACATCGAACAAAAGAGCAAATGTTTGATGAGGTACGCAGTAAGAGGAACGTTCCCCTTTATATCATGCACATCAACCGACCCTCGCATACCTTCATGAATAATATCAATATCGTATGAAACAGAATGCCACTGTACCTTCATTAGCAGTGCCAACGCGCACATCTTTCATCACGTAACGCGAAGGTTTGAAAAAGCCCCAGTAATTAATCACTGACACAAGCAGATACATTTGTCTCATTAGCTCAAAACGTGCGCTTACTTGCGAAAAGCAATCCTAGATTGCAGGTGTCCGGATAACAAAAGCATGCCTGTTGCCGTATTTGTGAATTGACGTTACTCGCAAATGGGGATATTATACTCTATCATCTATTATCTATCGAATATGACGCGGGGGCATATCGGTCTGATATATGAAATGTATAGATATATATATACGAATATATATATAATGTGGTTGTGGGTTGAAGATAGAACAGGAGCAGAGACAGAGACCCCTGCTAGACAGAGACATAGCTAATATATATATATATATGTATATATATATATATATTGATATAGAGAGATATATATTTAGCCCTATGAGATATATATATAGAGAGCTAGATTTAGAGATACATAGATATATATATAGATATATAGATATATATATATATATATATATATATATATATATTATATATATATATATATATATATATATATATATATAGTATATATATATATATATATAGATATATATATATTAGAGAGAGGGAGAGATGTAGATAGAGAGATATATATTTAGATATACTCTTATATAGAGAGATATATATATATATATATATATTATAGATATCTATAGATGATAATGACAGACAGAGATATTTATATAATAGATAGAGAGACATCTAGGGGATAGATAGAGATAGAGAGAGAGATCTAGAGAGAGAGAGAGAGAGAGAGAAATAGAGAGAGAGAGATATAGATATATATCATGAGAGAGACAGTCTACTATATTATATATAGATATATAAATGACATCTAGATAGATATATGTATATATAAATATCTCATATTGATATATATATATTATCTAGAGATATATATATATATATCTATATATATCCGTATATATAGATACACAGTTATCAGCTCGTATCTCCATGGGCACATTTGCCTGTGTCTGCTTATATTCTCAATATCAGTTGTCAAAACCATACGCATCGCAAATCTAGTTCTGATTTAATATCAAGATACACTATCTATTTGCTCGTTAAGCTCTGTTCGTTTTCACTCTGTATGGTACCCGTTAGATACATCTCATCCTAGACAGTTGTCGTTCCTATTATAAACCGTGGCAATTAATCTATCTGTAAAGATCCTACACTTCGGCTCGTTTTATTTCCCTTATATATATGTAATGGGATACTTATATCGTCGATTTCGTATATATACCTGTGTTATTGTACCAGTATTCTTATGCGACTATTTATATGTTCGAGAGAGTTCCTATGTCCGATTAATCATTAAACAAGACAGTTGTTCTTCGTTTATCAATAATACGATAGACTATGTGCAACAGTTATTAGATACAATGTGCGACCATTACTGATTTGGAATGGTCCCGACTTAACTGTTCGTATGTGTATTATTCAGTATGCATTCCATTTGGTAGTGCTCGCCATTGGAAGTTCGTACGTTTTATTCAAGACTGATTTGCACCTGTGATGCTAAGCTTACATGCACGTGGCTTAATTTGTCTTCATTATTAGATACTCATAGTAAACGCGACTCCTCGTAAGGGCCGGGATGGTATTTCAATCCATCTGAAACTACAACACTTAAGATAAAGAATAACTTTATTTTAGAGGTGCATTCATGAGTTACCGACATGCATTTATATTATCAAATAATCCAACAAAAATCTGTAAGACGGTTTCATCTCTAATATCATCAGTGCCGAATAACAGTAGTCTCTAAATATTTGTCATTCATTAATGCAATCGGGCAGACCAATGTCTGCTAAGCGAAAACACTATGCAATCGTATTGGATTTAAAATATTAATACTGACAGTGTCCATCGAAGCAAGATATATCGATTGTGTGGTTTTTTGGGTCGCCAGTTGACATTTATATTTCTGCACGACGTACTGATAGGAGCAAAACGTCTCTTATTGGACGCCATGCAAATTAATTACCACTCAAAATGGTCGAGTTTATTGTGCTTAATACGGAGAACACAGCAACTTAGTTTTGCCCATGCATGATAGCACCTCATAAAATTATGCAGTAAAAATAAGAGAAACATTTCCACATCTAGTTTACTTGCTAAATATCAAAACGCACTTGCCCACACTATTTTATGACGTTAACGACTGGCTCTAAATGCATCAACTGTAGTGCCTCATCGATAGTATGTAATTCATATTTGGTCACCCAACCTACATTGAAAAGCGTTCAAAGTTACATCTGTTAGGGCTGACACCACCTACACTATAGTGTCGCATAGGTAACCTCCTACAAATATCGCATATTTGTCAGTGGATTAGATAATTTCAACCATGCTATGAATTATCACCTGCGCAGTTCTGTAAAAACAAGCAGACATTCATTCACCTTAAGAAAAACACACTTCTCGCATGCTATCACGTAGAACAAATTGCTAGCAATGATGTTTAATGCGAAATAGAACCAAATGCTAACATTCCGTTGATGATCAATATCTGAGTAGCGACTGGACAATAAATGGGGGACTTTTTTGCTGTTGACTGTATCGAAGCAAACAAATACTATAATTGTTTGGCCAAGTCATTAAATGAGGATATTTGCAACAACAAGAAAAACATGTTTTTTACGAACACAACAAAATGTGTATAATAATCAAAGCAAGAGCGCCTGACAAACACGTAGCTGCCCTAGAAGGGGCGATAATACACAGCGAGGATGATGCTACTCTACAGAATGGATCTGATTGAATGTATCAGACGCTTTCGCCGACATAGCGGAGCATGATTGAATGGATGCAGTTAAAAGTGACATAAAACAATAGGGATGGTAAAGATTCACCGTGATATTTGGAGGATAACTACATTATTCCATTTATTATAAATCAGGACAACGATTTGTCTTTCGATCCAGTCGTTGGCTGCTTGAGCTAGCCTCATTGTCAGTTACTTGACAGTCTATATATAGGTGGCGTACGTTCGTTTCGTTACATGGGATCGAGACAAGGGCACCACCCTCTGATATATACGTCCTGAAACTACCCTATTACCGTATCGATACTATTAAGTATTATCTCTAAATTTTATTTCTCTAAACGACATGATTAGTAGTACATTTATGCAGACAAAAGTGTCGTGATATTACATGAGGCTATTCAAACGTGTCCTACAATTTCCTTTCTAGCATAAATCGATGAAAAATTCAAACATGAACCGACATGATCTTATTTGTCAGTTTGTTGTGAACCACAAATAATTCGCGCTTTGGTATTCAAGATACTATACTCGACCCTACTCGAAGCGGCAAAAATTCATGCTCTTTTTTGTGCATATATATGTTTATCAAACGGCTTATCTTCCACACTTCTATGTCAGTATCCACACGTCTTTACTAACTAATTATACCAACTGGATTCTTGAAACTGAAAAACACCAGGATTTGGGATATGGCAAGGCACATGGATGTCGGGAGGTCTGCTTTTTGTCAGCAAAGCCTTATAGGATGCTGCATTAACGAGGTTTTTGTGCACGATATCTAACGATATAATTCAAACCTGCCTTGCTCCCCTATTCATATACAAAGCGCTCCAGGAGTTATTATTCCAGCGCACACCTGGGAGTCATTAGAGGGCAAGGTGGACGTAGATTGTCATGCATTTGCATTTCCATGTCAGAATACAATAAAATCAGGTTTAATCAATATGTCACGCGCGCAACAGCGACATATTACATAACTACATCGGACCCCTTGAATACCCATTATCATATCGATAACGCAGGTTTACAATTTATATAACATCATTGTTGTGGTGTGTCAAACGGGGATACGAGTTTATAAACGGCTCAATCGTAGATGTCGGGACCAAATTAATTTCATATAAGTTTGATCATGATCAGTTGCAAATAACACCATTCTTTATTGTGTTACTCTCAGTCACATATATTCTAGCCTAGCATTAAATGGGGATTATCAGGAGGAATCAAAACGTTGTTTCTGTTTACCCATCACCCAAAAGAGTTGGGGTAGCGTTGATCAAATAATGTCATTGCTTGGGAGCTCATGAATAAACCAATTTGTGCCTCATTCAAAGTTGCCATTTTTAGATGAAATGCCGGATTTATCGCACCGGTCTCACAGAGGCTACACACGTCATTTAGTCACAGGAGGTGCTTAACTGGACCACAGCATTATTAGGGACACGATTTAACACTTAACAGGTATTTTCTAGCGGAGACGCATGGAAATGCGATCCGTACGACAAGTAAGTTGTCGGTTTTACTACGGTAGTCTTCGCTTAAATAAAGTGCCTGTACACACATGCTACTATGTTCTTCAACAATTAAATATTATGTTAATAGGTGAATGAGGGGTGAGGATGAGGCATTATTACCATCATTCATCATGCACTGCTGTATAGCCCCACTCAGAACAGGTGTTAATTTTCAAAGGCCAATTAATGTTGCTACTTGTTTTATAAACATGTTTGATCATCAGACATATAAATGCAATTTTCTTTCACAAATTACCTTCCAGTGACGTGATCACCTGGTAGCTTACCTTCTTAATGACAATCGATGCCGGTCAAAATCAGCATAACTTACCAAACTGTTATATACATACATCAGCCATTTTATAATAGGTAATAGGTCACTGATAGCTCTATCATATACGACTATTCCTTCATAATATAGTACCATAACGGTTGGTAGATGTTTTTCACCGCAGAATTGTTGAGATATTTGACGAAATCGGCTAATAGGATGGTATGATGGTAAGATGTTGGGCATGGGCACTACGGTCTGGAGGATAGGGGTTGTCAAATATCTGACAACAAATAAAGCTCCAGCCCAAATCAACTTTTCAGGGTCGGACCTTCTACTCCTTGTGATGAAACATGCTAACAAATAGGTTATGGTGGTAATAATGCCCAAGAACAGAGTTTGCATCTATCCATCTTTTGCCTGACACATCATTGACATAGAAACATCCATTTATCTTCCTATAGACTTCTTTGCTAAATATTAGACACTTTATCATTGTACCCTATATATTGGTATGAGGTGTGCATGACATCTGCAATAAGATTCTAATCGATGTTGTTGACTAAATTAATCGTGGTACATAGTGCTGATAAGCTGTCGTAGTGTTGATGAAATATCAATAGCAAGGTCTCAGTTTGGTGCTTATAAGCCACATATCGTGAATTGATTATCTTGTACGATGCAATATGCTCGCTAATATTCTCAGAATATCTATTGTCAGGAGATTAAACGCATCAATAAATAGATCGGGCTTGACAAGTACGTTTGTAATGCATCTGCGCAACTCAAATGCTGCTCTCCAAAGTTACACAGCATTTTGAGCACTGTCTTAGAAAATGATTTTGAGACAATCAGCCATAATGCTTGTAGACCACTAAATACCCTCTGAATAGCTTATAAGAAGAGCAATTGTGTGCAAACATCTCGCGCGTGACGTACAATGTGCTTCTGTATGCAGAATGGTTTAATGCACTGAGTAAACTGAGCAAGCTAGACGTTTTGACTGTTCATTTACATTGCTGGGAACGACGAGTCAATAAAACGAGCTGATAGGCACACGGCGTCTGAACATCTGCGTCAGTAACCTATCACAAAGTTGATTTATAAAATGAACCATTTGCAAAATGAAATCATGCGAAAAAGGATGTCATCAGAAGTTTTCCATTGCAAATATATCATCATTCATCTTAACAAAAATGATTGGTTTTGTATTTGCGATCGACTAAATATGCTTCAAAATAAGCTAAGAAGTTATCTACGCAGAAAGGCGCCCCCCCCTCACCACCTACATGAGTCTCGGTGAGTAAATAGAATATCAAAATATCGTTGAATAAATAGAATATCAAAATATGATGATCTGCATTTTGGTTTCCTATGCACGATAAAATCAACATATTCGGCCATGATGGTGGAAGTTGATATCATTCTATGTATTTCATGTGGAACGTATTGTGTATATGTTTATTGTTCTATAACCATGGATCCTTACAGATTATTTCCTGTTGCTTGTAACATGCTTGATCTACATCGCATGGGACATAGTCTGCTTTTTTACAATTTATATTTGGCATCAGACATTGTCCTATGTAACATTGCGATGATTATCAAAAATAGCAAACTTTTCAAATGCCGTGCTTGAAATTTTCCTCCTATTTATCGACTAGATGATGTATGAGACACGTAGCGCTATGTTAAATCGTGCTGCTTATTTGGGTAATTCCAAAACAAGGAAATGATAAATCGCTGCTGATAACGGTTATTAAGCAAAACAGGATACAACGAAAACCAGATGCAATTACAACACAAAATTGAATGACGCTAGCCGGGAAGAAAGTGACGTGTGTAATCAATTAGGCAACGGACCTGCTTCATGTAAGCAAAAATGCGGCAATGAATACGTCCACTTAGTCCCCATGTGGTTATAGCTATCACATGACACCTGCAACAGGGTAGCATCTTCTGTTTAACTTGATCTTACATATCAATAATGCGTTACAAATAGAATATAGCAAAATTTATTTCCCCAATAATAAGTAGACTTTAAGCCCATTGTGTAATGGCGATATATACTGCCCATCTACACGTACAATGGCAGGTTTGTTTGATGGGTACTGGTCAGTGACGTATATCACAGCCAAACCTCAGTAGAAAATTTGCAGACATTTGCAATAACGCAATATTACACCTGTTATACATTATTCATCACTCATATGCATAGTACAGAACTAGGACGTTAGGCATCTCGATGAGAAAATGCTAACACAAGTCATGTAGGTGTTATCTATAACATCGTTCTATATGAGGCTACTCAAACCAGTTTTGTCATCCAATGCAACATTTTGATACATTTTTCACACAACACTATGTTACTTTTGGAATGTCGGGAATAAGATAATACGTTCACCACGATGATTGGGTGGTTCATAGGAATCGGTGCTTTTCAATGCCTCGTTTGAATCCTTACACCAGTTGCAGTAGGAATGTGCGTTCATCATACAAAAAAAACCCTGTAGATAGAACCTCTGGTGGCATGACTTGCTGTTCAATGTAGTGATACAATGTTTGGCAGTTCATGGTGATATATGAATAAAAAAAACCTTGATAAACTGAATGTGTGTTGCACATTTGGATTATTTCCGATAGTTAACTACAGTTGTTCGGATCCGTGTCGATTACTACATCAGCAATTGTCCGCTTGCAATTTTCGCAGTCTCTGCAGTAATAGATATAACGATCGTCATCATCATCACCAATATCATCATCATCAACATCAACTAACTTAACTGCAAAATATGCAAAAGTTCATCTCAAATCCGCAAACTACGGTTATGAGAATGTTAATTATGGCAATGTTGTCATGGTCACTAACATCAATATAGTCGCGATCAATATAATGTTTTTCATAATTATCGCTGCTTGATGCATAAGTGAGAAAAACACGCTAATAGCATCACATAACCTACATATTCTATGTTAACGCCGAAGTTACATCACTCTTGACGTAAATGATCTGTGTTGATATAAAGCCCGTTGGTGACGATCGTATACTGTTATTACCTTGCATTTACTGTATGTTACTAGGGACCGCGTATTAGTTATAAACAATGAAAGTGATTGGGCGGGGTTGTCATTCATGTGAAGGTGTCGCACCCAGCGTAAGCAATGATGTTGCTATAACTTTTTGTATTGTTTCCTCAACTACTGTGTGCGTTATGCTATAACTGACATAGATTTAGACATGAATCACATCAAACGATGGATCTAATCATGAAAGCTGTATTCAGAATATGCGAGCAATTGATCAGCAATACACAGCTGTATCTACCAAACAACTGCAAGGCCTAAACCATTGCTAGCCCAGCACTTGGGATACACCCGCGAACAATGCTCAGTGACATACCGTTACTCTTGAAAACGTCACCCCCATCGCACGTACGCTTACCAAGCAAATGTGCTGGGAACCTACATCAACCCAGTCTTCTGCCGTCTGTTTATTGGTAGGATTTCTCATCAGTCATTACCTCACCGTATTCTAGCTGCATTCTTACATAATCCTACATTTTGGGAGGCAGCTGGCTCCAGGTACTGTGTAGCGCGTTTAAATCAAAAGGCATATCCCGTGCTATAGCGACCGTGCAAGACGTCGGCATATCTTGATAATTTTTTTCATGAACAGCTATGCAACATTAGCTTTACCATCCGTTCAGTGAACTCAGCACAGTTCTTTGCCAAACATCAGTATGCACAGTTTGATTCTAAGTTGATCACTGTGATTGCCGAAATCTCTGGGAGTGATTTTTAATAAGGCGGTATAAGTAGTGGAAATAGCGGTAATGTCCTTACATAGTTGGCGTTGGTTCATGAATGTTTTTCCTGCACCTTCCACGCCCCTGATTGGACGAAAATGGTCATTGTCAAAAGATGAATTGTTGCGGGAGTATATCAGGCGAGCAATGAGCAAGTGCGGAGACCATCTTACATTCCTTGTGAAAATGTTATTTTCCTTGCCAGATGAGGCCAAGTACGGGCTTGGAATTCAATGTAGAATGTTCGATGTTCTGTTACCAATCATGGTTGTTTCAAGGAGTGATCTACCCTTACAACAACCCCGAGCTGTTCATTTGTAAAAGAGTGATGTCTGTGACTGCATCGAGGATGTTTTATTGCGCGTCAATATACCGGTGACTGGGTATATTTTAACATTTGCCAATACTCCCTCTTGCCCTCTGGCACCGCGATATTGTTTGCCTGCACAGCATAGCTATGATCGTAGTTTTCTGGCCAATTCGAGGATGGCTTTACTAATTTGGAAACTATAAATTGGTGAATTGACAGTCAATCCCGATTATATTGCTCATAACTCAGCCCAACTAAAATCGGATGGATGTTTATAACGCATTCGTGCTTTCGGGGTGTTAATTACAGCGGACACTGCAATAGGAGGGACAATGAATGTGATCTGCTGCAGCACTGAAAAGCACATTAGCATATCTTATATCGAGCAGCGATGTGCATATTATGCGCAATGGCCTACTACATCTCACCGAGATTACGTCGCATATTTATTTGTATGTCTTGGCAGGAAGATAGATTACGATTTTATATATTCCTACTCAGTAGATTAACTTATATAATCATATAATTATCATATCCTTTAGGATGTGGTATGTCTTTCTGCAATCCATGCAGGATTGTTTTTTAAGCTTGTTTTTCAAACGCACATTGTAATATTTTACTCTAATCGATGAAAGCATGAGATGATATTAACAATTAGCGAGATTGAGGGGCTCACGTTTGCATGATGTTATCGACAACTAAAGACCGAAAGGCCGAAGGTTGGAATCAGTTATAGTTGAAAATAATATCGAGGTACGTAAGTCGGTAATGTGCATCTTCAATGTTAGTTGTCAATTAAAAGGACAAATATATAGCATTGCACACATAAAACCTTATTCTTTTAGTGAATACATGATAGGATAAACAACAACGATTTCCGATTTGTCTCTGTAGCGTTGTCCTTAAGAGGACAAGAGATGTGTGCTTTTGAAACTTTACAAACTTTAAGCGCCTTCTTGATAAGTTTTAGGCAATGTAATATACACGGTAGTTTTTAGATAATTTCGTTTCCGGTTGCAAAAGCAGCATATGTGACCATTTTTTAATGAATGCCAAATAAAAAGATGGAAGCTGTTGGTTGTTACGCGATATTTAAAAGACTCATCAAATTTTTTGCTCAGCACCTTCTTTCATACCGCATAGATTAGAGCGTTCAACCATATAATCTACGATGTCTCACTGATATATTTACAAATAGACTGTTTGTCTGGATATTTATGATAACACGGTCTCGTTTGCTGCCGATAAATTTGTATAACAGAGGTGAATAACTTTACAAGTGTACATGATTCAACATAGTTATTGCACCAATAGCGTTTATTACCAGGTCATGATGACTCTGATCACCATCAGGGCTATTGCAATGCTCGCTGTGAATGATTACTGAACGTTTTTCAGTGGATCCGGGCGCGTGATGTTTTGCGTAATGAGTTCAAATTATGCGATCACATATATTGTTGGGTGATCTTACTAGAAAAGTCTGTTTATAGATACACAATGAATAGAAAGGCTAAAAGATAGAAATTACCTATTTTTAGATATATATTCTGAGGCAACGTGTGAGTTTTGTGTGTTTGGTTGCCAAGTAACAACGACGACTCACAGCGCGTCCTCGGTCTTGTGACGTCACAATAACACGAGGACATCGATTACTTTTGAAAGGGGTCAATGATATTTCGGTAGTAAACATGTTCACAAAATGACTCCTGACAACTGTTACATAACGAGAGTGCAAAAATCTTGTATTCAGCAAGTAGTACCGATTATTTGGTGTTTTACATTGATTCAAAACACGCATCAATGTTGCAGTGAATGAAAGGCCCCTTAATTTATAACACTGAAGAGACAAATCCAATTAACATGCCAACGTCAGCAACAATACCCGTAGTTTGCATTCAAAGAGTACTACTTTCAATCCAATGGTACATAATGTTTGTATTGTAGATAAGGCATTAGGTCTGCTTATATAACCACCCACAATATGTCATTTAAACAATTCGCTAATCTATTCCAAAGTAAGATTTAAAAATAAACATTAAGATATGACGCTTGAAAAAAAATACAACAGTCCGCAATAGAGGCACAAGTATTGAATCAATTGACTTCAATAAATTTTGCTACCAATGACATCCATGTGGACCAAATTTATTATAAATTGCAACCCTGCACAAATGATCAGCGGACGGCAGACGAAATGTTGGGGACTGCGATTTGGATCTGCTCGTTTACGCATGATTGAAACAAGATCGATTTAATGACGATTTTATTTGGAACAATATCGACGAAGCTAGGCATAATTCAGACTTGTTTCAAAATAGTTGCTCTACTTGGCGTACATTTGGTATTTATTGAACCGGAAACGTTTGCAAATAAGTCAAGAGTATGGCAGATGTCAGAGTTCCACATGAACAAACAAGGTTTCTCTCACAACCCAACCGCATGAACATTGTGGAACAAATTATTTGTTCGATTTGTACTGCCAAAAATGCTTATTTTGTGTAATGCTGTAAATTGGGCAAAGTTTCGTTCATATTTCACTTTTTAAACCAGTATATGCTTTCGCAAGCCTCACGTGTAAAGACGTAAGGATCAGGCATACACATCGCAACTTAATTTGTTCTATGTATGTCTTCAAAAGGGTTATTTTTACTGCCTTTGTTTGTGTTTCAACGGGATTTGCAGATCGCCTTTGGCGCTTATATAAACTAACTGTCATCCAAACTCTGGTAGCATGCTATTGTATCTAATCTAAGTTACCACCTACCTTATATAAGTTAGGAAACCCACGTGGGGCAAACAAAGAAAAGCATAGGTTGTTTGGTGTGTGAGCATAGTCGCAGGTCTTGCCCCTGATATGCTACATATTGCTGTGGAAACATTCCGCTGGGTACTACTCCCGTAATATAGACGATGCATGCTTAGCACGGTCATGCATGGTGTTGACAGTTAACCATAACTTTATTAAGCTAAGCTAACCTATCCCGGACTTAATCTGGAAAATGGCGCCATGCCCCAGTTGTGAATTTACCACTCATTATGCTAGAACGATTGCTAAGACCTGTTACAGTAAAGATAATGATATGCTACAGCATTACATTCATCCATTATACACGATGACATGATTGCAAATGATGTCAGCACAATTAAGTAATGCTGATCAGTTGATCTGATCTATTCAGCGTTTTACCCTTACATCGTGGCCCGTCAAAGGAATAAACAACTGCTCACTGCAATTGCTGTCTTATAGTTAATGTCAAAATGCGAAGAGGTGCTACAGCATATCAAGTATGGGGAAAAATTGTCAGTATGTATTGCATTACGAACTTGAAAATGTAAACAGGCTATACGAACATTATTAAATCTCAGCAATAATAGCAATAATGTAGTTAATATTTTGGCTTAAACTCCAAGGAACTAAAAACGCCGCTAAGGCAAACTACCTGGCATGTTCAATTCAATGCAAAGACTACGCAATAAAATGCGTGTCGTATTGTTATATCATGCACCATTAAGCCAAGGTTGCGTGATAGTTATTGTGCCTCGCATGAAAATTAACTCTCCGCACGTACCTGTCCAAAATTGAGATTTTATATAAATATATATTTATATACATACATATATATATATATATATATATATATATATATATATATATATATATATATATATATATATATATATATATATATATATATATATATATATATATATATATATATATATATATATCTCTATATCTATCTATATATATATATATATACTATATATATATATATATATCTATATCTATCTCTCTATCTCTATCTATATCTCTCTATATATATATATATATATATATATATATATATATATATTATGTGTGTGTATGGGTTGGTGGATGAGCATTGACCCATCAATTGCAGCCGTGGGCATTTCGTCGATTTCACATATTCAGTGTTTGAACCAAGTTTACATCAGTTGTGAGGCTATTAAAACGATGTTTGCCAATAACTATTTTGCTTAAATGCCGTCACCACTAGACACAAACCCTCTGCACACTTAGTCGACTTGGATGTCTGATATGGTCGATTATATTGGCTTGCTAATTGACAGCTGATACTGAACGTTAGTTTGATTCGGTAGAGTGGTAAGATCTATATAGCTTACTAAATAAATCCTGCATTGGTTGCAGCTCTTAAAATCAGTTGAAGTCGGGAAACCAGTAACTGGTGATTCATAATGCATGTAACGATGAGAAGAAAATACCCGTCAGTGCGTGTTTAGGTGCATGTGTTTATGTGTGTGTGTTTTGGATTGTTTGTTTGTGAGTGTGTGTGTTGGTATTCGCCCATGCTTGCTGCATTAGTGTGGAAATAAGTGCGCATGAATAGGAAAAAGGAGATAAATGAGAATTTCCCTGGCTTCTAAATCCAACATCTGACTGGGCCTATGCAGGCAACCAGAAGTTAATATTTTGATTTAGCAGGAACACACTGCGATAATAACTCAAGAGGCATACCAGTACCTATATACTACATACAACACACATATATAGGTTGGCTTATGGACCTTCTTACTGGACTGGACGAACAAACACCGGCAAATATTGGGAAATGCGTTGTTGAGATAGTAAGCAAGTTTATGCCCCGTGTGAAAATTGGGCGCATTCATCTTTTCAAATATAAAAACTGTTCGCAATTAAAAAAGCACAATACACGATTTGGTTGAATGGCACTTTATGCCAAAAAAGGCTGTCAGCTCTTACTGATCTTGTAAGGAATTTATATTTTTGTCGATTTCATCAGTTCATCAGTGTTCTTATGGAACGGGAAAAATATAACCAGGGATTGATTGTGGTTCACTCTCTCTGCCCCGAGAAGGATTGTGTCACTGTGACAGCAGCAAGCAAACACAAGAGATAATTATCGTGGTCTAATTGATATGCTTCCCAGCCAAACATTAAGCATTGCAGCCGCCCCTATAAACGGAGGGTTGTCTCTACACTTCCATGAGAGTTGATAGACATTGCATTTCGAATAGATTAACAAGGCACATGAGCTTGAAGGGTGGGTTCCACTTAAGCAACTGTATCTATTGTCTACTCTCTCGTACATGACTCATATTAACTTACACGTGTCGTGGTATTCATAAATGTCAAGCTGAGATAAAATCAGATTAGTCATAGACACGATAACAAAATGCTAGCTCCAGTGGAAACTGTCCAATCTTGCAAGTCGCATTGTATAAACATAAACAACGCATGATCGGTTAAGTGGCAACGAGTTAGCAATACATAAAGCCCGTTTATAAGCCCGATCAGTAGTGTATTGGTCATATTATCGTTTGCATGATTTACTCCTTGCGATTTATATACCGTAGACATTGTTGCGAATACGATGTCCTTCGGAGTTCCACATGATTTATTGATTGACTATATTTCTGTGATCTATTCCATTGTGTCAAATACCTGCACGTCGTAAGCGTCAATGGTGTTGCTGGAATAAGTAAGTCGTTCCAAGTTCCCGCTGCTAACATCGAATGTATGTGCAATAATTATCCACTCCGTATCGAGATGCCTGTTCCGTTAGACAACATGGCTTAAAATGGGACATTTTTTATCAAAAACGATGGTCATAATGACTGCTATCATCCGAAACAGTGCTCAACAATTTTAAGACCATAGGTTACTAGTCTATCACGACCCCATAAACTCTAGATGCACAACCCTTAAAAGGACGTCTACAGTTTCCATGGTTATTCCGGGCAGCATATTTTATGGATTATTATTACATTAATGGTGACTATCTTTGCCGAGTGCATTTCAATAGTTTTCCTTTTTTTAACTACAATACCTATAACTGATGGGATAGCTTAAACCTTAACCTAGCAGCCACCCTGAAAGGCCAACAAATGATATTAGTAGCAAGCTTATTATGCCAGTCTAAAAATGCAGTAGAATAACCAGCGTCATATCCCTTTGCTCTCTCGCCCGAAATCAATCAGTGGTCTAAATAACCTGTAAACACAAACCAAGCATTTAGATGGCAACCAAAATGCTATTAGAATGTCACAATGTTGGGGACTGATGACCCAAGAGGCTCTTTGCAATGAACTTGCGGTTTATTGACTGTCTCTAACTAAGAATTTAATCGCTTGGATGCTCCCAATTAATTGCATCGCGTATGTGTCAATTTCAAAACAGAAAGACAAGATCATTTTAGCAGAACGCATACTCAATAAAGGCAGTCCAGATAGCAGGCATTTATAGGTGCTTAAATATTAAGCTAATAGTATATTGCCACGCATTAGCAATGTATTTGCATGAGTTGCAAACATAATGTTGGTGAAATAGAGAGTAATTAACACCTGTATTATTGGATATCAACGGCCGCTGTCCGTGAGTCTCGAGCCTCATTGATTATATAATGATTTGGATTGAAAAACAAATCGCATTTAATGAGTAAAGTATGTCGATAAACTTCTCTCTTCAAGCATGTTCATGCTAAAAGACAACAGAACGAAGCATTGACCATGATTCTGTTTGTAATGGGTCAAGGAAAAGTAATAATCTATGCCCATTACCGAGGCGAAATCATCATATTGTTTTTTAACATTATTATATTTTGCTTAAGAACGAAATGGGCCCCAGTGGAAAACGCAAAGCCACAACCTTTTAGGACATTCTGTCGATTAATCTGATCGCTTTATCCGTTATAGTCCCACATGCATCAATGGTTCGCATCAAACGGCGCGCCATACGATTTAAGTATCTATCGCATAATGTATGTACACACCGTACCTGTTATGGGTTGGTCGTTTGGTTCACGTGCGCAATAAATGCCATAGCTGACATAAATTGTTTTTGCTTTCTTATACAGATGATGGGATGGACGAAAATCATGAGAATGCTACTATTAGTAACCTGCATGAGCCTGTCGGCCAAGTTTGTTCAAAAAGCGCGCATCCATCTACTTGGTTTAAGTGAGATATTCCAAGATTGCTATTAGCCATCAATTACCTGTTGTGCGAGTATTCGGGTTGTATTACCGGGACCAATTGCCCACTTAGCTGTACATTTTTTGTGCAATTTTACATATATCAGCACATCTCTCTGAGAACTCTCATACATGAATTGTCTCAAATCTACAAAACCATATGAATAAGAGATTGAAGGCTAGTATGTTATTACTACTGTATGTCTTGGGTTCTGTTTACTCTTAAAATTTCGGGTAGATTTGAGTTAGTAGATGGCGTCAGAAAATTGTTCCTTCCCTTTAGACTGTGAAACATAGCAACGGCACGAGTCGTAAATCGTTAGTAATAATAAATAAACTGTTCATAAATGCAATTATTTTTATGGAACGGGAAAAATATAACCAGGGATTGGTTGTGGTTCACTCTCTCTGCCCCGAGAAGGATTGTGCTACTTTGACTCTGATTGCACTCACTGTTCAGCTAATTTGTCAGCAGCAAGCGAACACAAGAGATAATTATCATGGTCTAATTGATATGCTTCCCAGCCAAACATTGAGCATTGCAGCCGCCCCTATAAACGGAGGGTTGTCTCTACACTTCCATGAGAGTTGATAGACATTGCATTTCGAATAGATTAATCAGGCACATGAGCTTAAAGGGTGGGTTCCACTTAAGCAACTGTATCTATTGTCTACTCTCTCGTACATGACTCATATTGACTTACACGTGTCGTGGTATTCATAAATGTCAAGCTGAGATAAAATCAGATTAGTCATAGACACGATTACAAAATGCTAGCTCCAGTGGAAACTGTCCAATCTTGCAAGTCGCATTGTATAAACATAAACAACGCATGATCGGTTAAGTGGCAACGAGTGAGCAATACATAAAGCCCGTTTATAAACCCGATCAGTTGTGTATTGGTCATATTATCGTTTGCATGATTTACTCCTTGCGATTTATATACCGTAGACATTGGTGCGAATACAATGTCCTTCAGGATTCCACATAATTTATTGATTGACTACATTTCTGTGATCTATTCCATTGTGTCAAATACCTGCACGTCGTAAGCGTCAATGGTGTTGCTGGAATAAGTAAGTCGTTCCAAGTTCCCGCTGCTAACATCGAATGTATGTGCAATAATTATCCACTCCGTATCGAGATGCCTGTTCCGTTAGACAACATGGCTTAAAATGGGACATTTTGTTATCAAAAACGATGGTCATAATGACTGCTATCATCCGAAACAGTGCTCAACAATTTTACGACCATAGGTTACTAGTCTATCACGACCCCATAAACTCTAGATGCACAACCCTTGAAAGGACGTCTACAGTTTCCATGGTTATTCCTGGCAGCATATTTTATGGATTATTATTACATTAATGGTGACTATCTTTGCCGAGTGCATTTCAATAGTTTTCCTTTTTTTAACTACAATACCTATAACTGATGGGATAGCTTAGACCTTAACCTAGCAGCCACCCTGAAAGGCCAACAAATGATATTAGTAGCAAGCTTATTATGCCAGTCTAAAAATGAAGTAACCAGCGTCATATCCCGTTGTTCTCTCGCCCGAAATCAATCAGTGGTCTAAATAACCTGTAAACACAAACCAAGCATTTAGATGGGCAACCAAAATGCTATAAGAATATCACAATAGTGGGGCCTGATGACCCAAGAGGCTCTTTGCAATGAACTTGCGGTTTATTGACTGTCTCTAACTAAGAATTTAATCGCTTGGATGCTCCCAATTAATTGCATCGCGTATGTGTCAATTTCAAAACAGAAAGACAAGATCATTTTAGCAAAACGCCTACTCAATAAAGGCAGTCCAGATAGCAGGCATTTATAGACGCTTAAATATTAAGCTAATAGTATATTGCCACGCATTAGCAATGTATTTGCATGAGTTGCAAACATTATGTTGGTGAAATAGAGAGTAATTAACACCTGCATTATTGGATATCAACGGCCGCTGTCCTTGAGTCTCGAGCTTCATTGATTATATAATGAGATGGATTGTACAAAAAATCGCATTTAATGAGTGAAGTATTTAGGTAAACTTCTCTCTTCAAGCATGTTCATGCTAAAAGACAACAGAACGAAGCATTGACCATGATTCTGTTTGTAATGGGTCAAGAAAAAGTAATAATCTATGCCCATTACCGAGGCGAAATCATCATATTGTTTTATAACATTATTATATTTTGCGTAAGAACGAAATGGGCCCAGTGGGAAACGCAAAGCCACAACCTTTTAGGACATTCTGTCGATTAATCTGATCGCTTTATCCGTCATAGTCCCACATGCATCAATGGTTCGCATCAAACGGCGCGCCATACGATTTAAGTATCTATCGCATAATGTATGTACATACCGTACCTGTTCTGGGATGGTCGTTTGGTTCACGTGCACAATAAATGCCATAGCTGACATAAATTGTTTTTGCTTTCTTATACAGATGATGGGATGGACGAAAATCATGAGAATGCTACTATTAGTAACCTGCATGAGCCTGTCGGCCAAGTTTGTTCAAAAAGCGCGTATCCATCTACTTGGTTTAAGTGAGATATTCCAAGATTGCTATTAGCCATCAATTACCTGTTGTGCGAGTATTCGGGTTGTATCACCGGGACCAATTGCCCATTTAGCTGTACATTTTTTGTGCAATTTTACATATATCAGCACATCTCTCTGAGAACTCTCATACATGAATTGTCTCAAATCTACAAAACCATATGAATAAGAGATTGAAGGCTAGTATGTTATTACTACTGTATGTCTTGGGTTCTGTTTACTCTTAAAATTTCGGGTAGATTTGAGTTAGTAGATGGTGTCAGAAAATTGTTCCTTCCCTTTAGACTGTGAAACATAGCAACGGCACGAGTCGTAAATCGTTAGTAATAATAAATAAACTTTTCATAAATGCATAATTTTATGCATTTAAGACATAATGATGTAAAGATAAACAATATCCATCTAAATACAGAGTTGCAACAATACGTACACATATTCCATCCTGCAGGGGCTGTTTTCACCGCCACAGGTCGGGTTTTGATTTCAATGTGTGAATACCTGACTGGTCCCCTGTGACTTGGGCAGTCACGTTAAATGGCGGGCCTATCGGTGTTGTCACATAGTTGTTAGTGGATGTAGTGATCCGTAGGATAGAATAACGTAGGTCAGACGTGGTGTAAGTACGTTAAACAATGTTTATCTATGTCAAACTACGTTAAGAAATTTTGTTGATGAGCCACGGAAGTGTACGGATAAGAACGTTAAAGTAAGGGACATCATATTAAAGTATCATCAACTACGCAAGACTACGCTTATTCGGGCGTGGCTCGCCAGCGAAGCGGGATTGAGTGGTACGTCTGACTACGCTTGACAACGATAGACTACGCTATCCTCGTGAGAGTACGCAAGAGTACGATTTAGTGCGCTATTAAGTATGTTATTTACATTAGACTACGCTTCAGTGCGTAAGACGTAAATTGTATGTACGTATGACGCTACGTGTAACCACCTTCAGCTACCTTCAACTGCGTCAACGTTCAGCTAAGTCCACTAACGGCTATTTGAACACTTTCCTGCAAATCTCTGTTATACTGATTCTCTTACAGAAAGACTGAAGACAATTCATGTCAATGTTATGACATCATTAAGCATGTAAAACTTATTTACAAGAGAACAAGCCCTCTGAGTGTTCAAAATATGAAACCCTCGGGCTATATGTTTTTTTCTGAATCATCTTATGAAATGCTTTTTTGCCATATATTGTTGGAACGTAGCTGGCACAATGGGATAATATCCTCATTTACGCAGGGCATTAGAACACCGCTCGGTTGGAAGTAGCTCACATCCGTCTTTTTGGCTAAAGTCCTTTTCAGCGAAAGCAAACGCCCAAATGTTGCTTGAGTTATTCAAGCGTTGTTAATAGCCACCAATTATTAATTGTGCAAGCTTGCAGATTGCATAACCATAGTCAATCAGCCAGTAAGCTATGTCACGATAATTCTATCTATCAGCGCCCGCGTTCGTACTACTAGAACCGATACGCAGCGGCGATGCCATCAAAAAGATACTCATGGGAATTTCCACCAGCCCCGTATTTTAGCACAGGTAAGCATATGATAAACCCGATCCACGTCACACTTTGTACATAACTGTGGTTGACTGTTTGTACAAACCACACATGTGCACAATGTATATCATAATACACACCCGATTAACCGTGCACTGCTCGAGGTGTTTTCCACGTAGATCAGCGGAACCGACTAAGATCTAATTTAGCCACTTGTTTTATTTAGCCACTTAACCTATCATTTTCAATGATGAGGCGGCCCAATTTCTAATTGGACGTTTTTCTACAGCTCTTTCGCGGGCCGGTGAAGGTGGGGGGCTGCAAATCGGAAACTTAGCGATAAGGTACAAGTCAACATTGTTCATGGTGTTTTGCACCGAGTTGTGACTAGAAAATCTGGCTTGTTCAGCGAGTTCCCTGGTCAAAGTCTGCTCGCGTAAAGTGTTGCCATGGAGAGGAAAGATAATGCTAGATAAATACTGTATAAAAGTCTGTAGTACAGGAACACTGAGTGTTAAAAAGTGTGGTCATAGGAGATTAAGTAAGATTGTTGTTTCGTTAGCAGTGCGCGGGTTCTTTGATCAAGTGTAAATGCGAAATTCGACATGGATATTATACCTACATATATATATACATAGAATACTTGAGTGTTATAATATATATGTGGTCATAGGTTATTAAGTAAGATTTTTGTTCGTTAGCAGTAAATATATATATATTTGATACAATATAAATGCGCAGGCATATAAAAAATTCGACATGATATTATATTATATATTATATATATATATAGACAGATTATATATAATATATATATATATATATATAGATATATATATATATATATATATATATATATATATATATATATACATATATATATCTATATATACATAACTTATATATATATATATAAATATATATATATACCATATACATATAAATACATTTGGGGCTATGCATATATATATTATATTTATCTCTATAGTATATATCTCTATATGTAGATATATATATGTATATATGTCTCTATCTCTCTCTCTATATAGATATCTATATATCTATCTATATATATATACTATATCTTTATCTATCTCATATATATCCTATATCACTATATACATACGAATGCGACCATTTTTAGCACAAAAAACCATTTTGGGACATTGGAGGCGGCGACAAAACTTAATGATTATTTCTGGTTTTCTGTTGGTCTGTCGGTAACATGTTTCGGTTTCGTAAACTTATCTTGGATTTTCATTGTTTTATTGAACTTATATATTTTGTGTAACAAAATGGGTGTTCCAAAATAGTTCTGATATAAGGGCCACGTAAAAAAACAATTATTTTGGAACATAGCAAAAAAACAACTATTTTGGGCATCACAAAAAACCTACTATTTTGGCACATAACAGAAACCAACCATTATGCGGCAGTGTGGTGAACTTGTGGCGGGAATTAAAAGTTTGCATCAATGCCATGGGGTATGTCTTTCATCCCTGTCTGTATGACGGGTAATCTTAATTTGAAATGATAATAAGCGATAAAATTAACGTGCAGTTAAGGGGCAGTGCATGTTTAATTAACTACGATTCATTTATTTCCTATTGAAAAAAGTAATTCAAACAACGTAATTCAAACATGGAGCAGCAAAGGCTCTATATGCCTGGCGCTTTCGATTGCCTGGTCAGGCGCATGAATAGATATATCTACACCGAGATACGCACACTGTGAAGCTAGTCGTACAGGAACTCGTGGGATGGAATGCGCAATATGTGTCGAGAGTCTGAATAGGAACTTGACAGGGGTCGTCTTTCTTATCATTGAGAAAACACGAACATAGTCCAGAATCATTCCTCATCCTGTCCGAGACCTGTACGCTCCGCCGCTAAGTGATCTTCGATGTTTCAAGCGAGGTTAAGCCCTAATCTTGCACACACTCCGCATAAGGATCATCCTCTGCTACTAATATAACAACACTGATGTAGTTATAGTAATAGACGATTTATATAAATCCCTCTGGCTCCCACTCTTATGCTCGATATGGTTGTTTGTTTGTCCGTGGAGCGTTTCCGTGGTTCATCATAACGCTTAATCATCGAATGTAGCTCACAGACGGGCATGCTTTTTTTTGCTCTAGTTCATAGAAATATACACTAATAACTTAATGATAATCGTACTACCGCTATGTTATCTCTATTATTTCTGATTATATCATCTGCTCTCGTAATACATTCATAGTTCTCCCCATGAAACAGGTTTCATAAGGCCATAAGTTGTTTGAAAGGGGTTGGATTTGAAATGCAGGTAACACAACATTTATACCACAGCTTTGACCAAGTAAGGCCACTGGTAAACATAATTTTAACATTGAGGACATGGGTAAACAGTTTAAAAATCGTTCTTTACTGTCAAAAGATATGATGAAATATAATTGCACCATTAACTGGGCATGTGTAATATTGTCTATAAACTATATAGTGATTAAAAAGGTCACTTGTATGACAATTATGCATGTTTATTGACATTTCAAGCATCATTAAGAGTTTGTGGCCAATACATTTGGAACCAGCACTGCTCATTACAATTATGCATAGTTAATGGCATTTCAAGCATAATTAAGAGGTGGTACAAGGCCCATTGAAACTTGAGCTGCTCATTCATATTTTATTCCAAGTAGTGAACATCCCTTTGGCAGCTGTGACTTAAGAACTTCTTTCTTCCCTGAAACAATCAACATTTACACATATTAAGCCAATTGCTTGGCACCACTAAACAAGAGATAACAGTTCTATTATTCAACCAAATGATGTGTGGTTCAGATTGATGGGTCATCCCACATAATGTGAGGTAGTGTTCCTTGCTGGTACAGTTATAACCTACCGTTTGTCTGATTAAATGGTGTAGAACAACTCCAGGTATCAAAGTGAGGTTGTGTGTGAGGGTAGTGTCAAATGAATAGTGTCACATGCATTCCGTATAAGATGGTGACCATGTTTTACAGACTAGATTGACAAGGACATCTTCAGATAGATGCACAGAACAATAACAGCGATTATTTCAGAGCTACACAGATTGTACATTTAGTCAGTGTAGATACAACTTTTGTAATAATCTGTCTGCAGTGTAATGCTGAGAATAGAAGAAATAACTTACTGATAAAGCATCAGATAAAGTTACTTAATCATGAAACATCACATGGCAGTGCAAGGCTAATCAACAAGCTTAAATAACAATTCAGCCTACACCACAATTGTGCAACAATTGTACATCATATATGATCTACCATAAAAGAGATACTGGGAATGATCGTTATGTCAAATTTATCCTGATTAATACAATATATTCTGAAGTGTATATATCATACCTGGGAGTAGTTTCCTTAGACTGGGGATCAGAATGTGACTTCTGAAGGCAAATTGTAGAACTTGGGTCTGCCTGTATCCCATTAGAAGTGGTCTGCATGTGCATTGATATATTGTTTTCATGTTTCGCTATTAGTTTCTAGTTATAGCAGACTTGTAATGACTTTCATAATATTGCACAGGCCTTTATAGACCATGCAGTGGGTAGTGCCTTTTATATGAAGGTCACTTAACTAGAATTCATTTATAATGCATCGAAGCCGTTGGTTTATACCTTGTCACTAGTTAACAGACCACAGAGGAATGAAAAACACTCACTTGTATTTTTGATGCATGTTCTGCTCGAGACATCCTGATCTGACTCAGAGTCACTAGAAATGAAGTTGTTTTTGTTGGCATCTTTAAGTCTGGGTCCACAGGGCTTTTTGTTCTAGTCATACTTGTGGCATAGCTGGTACTTGCTTGGGCTGCTGGTTCAGTATCTAATAAACAAAAGCACATACATTTTACAATATGCATTGCAAAATTAATATAATTGACACATTACAGACTATGCATTAATTCAGATGTAAACAATGAGAAACAATATTTGTATCACTGCATATTTCTGCCATTGTTTCACATTTGTTCATAATTATGTGATCTGCATATTGTGTGAGTTTTCAGAACCATTTAATTGATTATTTGATGAAAATCGGACCATGTTCCGAAAATATCGGTATGGTTGTGGTACAAAATTGAAAAATACTTCATCATACAAGCAAACAAACCGACTGTGTCAAGGCAATCCATTTGTGCCAAGTACACGCTCACTTTAGTTATGGCCAATTCAGGCAGTGTTCTCTGATAGGTTCCCTAGCTAACATCTGACATAGGTACCTATATTAATGAAACATATATTGGTAGATATGTGGAAATATACATATCTGGTTGGTTCAGAATAGAATTTCTTCCATATTCACAGTACATGGGCCCGAAACTTTAACAGAGCTATATATAAATAATAATGCATTTCAATCTGCATCTTTATTAGAGAACTAAATATGAATGGAAGATTGGAGAGCAATGCAGTTAGAAAATAGACTCAGTATACAGATGCTGGTTATTTATTTTCACAATATAACACCTCATAAAATGTTTCCACACTAACTTATAGGATACCTTCAAAGGTCAGATCACGTGATTCAATGACAGGAAACTTATGTGAGGCCACATCAGCTGTTCAACTGAGAACATTCAATATAATCTACTGTCAAATTACATAATAATCATCGTCATGGTGTTTATAACACTGATGGTCATTTATTATGCAATCAATATAGTTGTTCAATTCAATTCAGTTCAGAGGCTTATTTCAAGTCTGTATTTGCACCATCAACTTATTCCCTCTTTTGATAGACCATAACATTGGCCATTGCTTGGATAGGCAACAGCCCAATATGTATGTGATGTTGTGAATTCAAATTGTAATTGATATTTGGTCATAACATCGGACAACCTCTTTACAATTTAGATCCAACATCAGGCTGGGATAAAATAAGTTAAATTTAATTTTAATGTTCACTATTTGTCACATTGGCAATTTTATGTGACTTGACTTTTGTAATCGTATGCTAATTTTTCGCTCTATATTTCGCAAATCTGTCGTTCATCTGGGGTCAAAGTTCGAAGCCAGATTATCATAGCATTATTCGGTAGCTTCGATTGTAGGAATGGGTTTTTATATCAAGTGTTTATTTATTATATGGTATTCAATGATCCAACAGTGTTGAATATTGTGTGAATAATGTATATTTGGTAGTTAGTCAAGAAGGTACTTGACTTTTACAGTCGCACTTGATTATTTTGGTCACATGACCATACAGAAAGTAAACAAGGCGGGGTCATTGAGAATAAGAGCACATGTCTAGACTACGTGAGTTCCATGGAAGGACCCGGGGTTATGGAATTATGGAGGCACTGGCATTCCGTCTCGCACAATCTGACGACGTCACAGAGACATAGTAGGGAACATCTTCTCAGCTACCCGGCTTTTGTCAACAGCCCCTCTCTCCTTTGCAAACTTTTTCTGGAGCCATTTCCTGTGGGCCACGATGGTAGAATCGTCTTCACTTTCAGGCTGCTGGGGAAGGTAGTTTTGGAGGCCCCAAGTCCTCTTTGAAGCCTCAATGAAGGAATCTAGTGATGGCTTCTTTTTAGGTCACTTGCGGGCCTGCACCTCTTCCAAATCCATTCCGATTCGTTTTCTGGAATTGCACAACTTGTGGTGGATGCTGTTTGTTCCGCCAACATTTCTGTTAAAATGATCCTCATTGATAAACATTTCACTCTTAAATATTCTCAAAACTCTTAACTGTCTCTAATTTTCCTTTGCATATTAGTGTAAATATAAATATGTTTAAGTTACTAAGAGATACTAAGGAATATTAAATATACCAGTGTTAATTATACTAATAGTAAAGTCTTGCAATGGATGAATGTGAATGGAGATAATTTACCAGGTAACACAAATTTTAAATAAAAATTTGCAGGACAAAGCACTCAAAAAGCTCTTCACTATTTTAGCAATCAGATCGTGTGCCAAGATGTGACTGTGCCAAAATAGTAGGTCGATTATATCAACAGGGTCGCATTCGTATATATATATATATATATATATATATATATATATATATATATATATATATATATATATATATATATATATATATATATATATAGTATAAAATATAGTCCAGCTTCCTTGGATTATAATGCGAAATAACGTGGCTAATCACCATGCTTACTCATATTCGGTCCATATTATCGCTCCCCATGTTCAACCCATCTTTCTTAATGAGCATATTACACGCAAGTAGAAATATATATTGGAGTTTTTATCATATTGAAAATTACCATTAGCTTCCTATTCCCGTTCGGACAATGTGATACGTAAGTGGCCTCCTGGTATAATATCCTAACTCTTTCTAGATAGCAGGAATGTCGAGTCCAAATGCCATTAAGGTTAAAGTTGCGCATATACATCATCCTGATACAAATCCTACACTTCTGATTCGACGCTCGAACGGCACTTGAGCTGCTTCACGAATAGCTCAATGTTAGCCATTGTGCAAGTATATTGGTTGTTATGCGGGAGACAACTGCCAATTAGGTTTCTAGTATGTCGTACGTTTGTTTTTATCTATCAGCGCATCTACCTTAGAGCTACCGTTAATATCCCCAGCAGCACTACCTTACCAAATGAACATCAAATGCTTGAAAGTTGCATTAATATTAAAGTACTTTCTTAATATCGTCGATTCATGAACTATTCAGAGTGAATGCAATAAGCAATCGTGGAACAGAGAGCGCAACAGCAAGATTCATGGCTGATTTACGACTTTCTTCTAGCATATTCCATATTTCTATTTATGATGAGGTAACAGAAAACATGCTTATGTCGATATCATTGTTTATTTCGTTGATCAATAAGATCTTGTTTTCAATGCGAAATAAGAAAACCAGTTATTCATTGCATGACCGATACCCAGTCAAAAGCAATTGTCATTGTCACTCAAGGCATATAAATTCAAAGTCAAGCTCAAGAAACGTTCCATTAAAGGTCAACCTGTTTTCAGACATGCTTTATAATGTTTGACAAAATTTCATAATCTTAAGCATTGATAAGGTACATATAGATCAGTCTGTATAAGCTGCTCAGTGTATCAAATGCTGCTTTTGCCGTAGGCAGTCTTTACACGTAAAATCACTAGAGCTGAGAGATGCTGGGACCTTAAGAACCTCTTTGGCTGATGTACGAATGCCATATAAATGAATTATTGTGGGCGTCTGACCTTACAAGGCCTGCAAAACAAAAACACGATGTGTCCTCTAGGAAGTCATTGAATTTCCCGCAAAGCAGGGTGGATGTGGCTGAATCGCTAAAATACGGCTGACAATGCGGGCAGCCGGATTTTTATTCTCCACTTGTAGCTTCTGCTAAAGACTAGTGGGCAGGCCAGATAAAATAGCCCTGCAGCAGTCTGGTTGCTTCTCCAATGTGCTGAAAGTTTCACCCAGTCCGAGCGGATGTTGATTAATCACTACACCTGCCTTATTATTTGAATGCTTCATCGCAGCACAGAGCAATGACTTTCGAATATAGTGAGCGTTTCACACAATGGATCTACGTTTATAAGAAATGATAGTCGGGCATTGTGCAGCCGAACAATCGAAACAACATGCTTTAGAGTGAGCTAATGTTACATAAAAAAAATGAAAAGCGACAACAAGCAAGAAGCGTACTTCTGAACTCAAACGCATGCACAGGTTTACACATTCAACGGATTACGATAATATCAGGAGCAAAAAACCCTTTAATGGATCGTTGAATGGGCAAATACATATACATATGCATACATCAATTTTCAAACACACACACACAAACATACACATACACACACCCGCGCGCACGCACAAAAGCATACAGGTCTATATCTATATACATATACATATATACATATACATAAATATATGTATATATAAATTTGTGTTCACATATATACATATATATAAATATATGTTTATAGAAATTTGTGTTCACACACACACACACACACACACACACACACACACACATATATATATATATATATATATATATATATATATATATATATATATATATATATATATATATATATAAATAGATGTATATATGCATATATACCTATATATCTGCATATATCTACATATATATATATATATATATATATATACATATATGTATATACATATTTGTATATATGCATATACATATGTATTGATGTATATATATATGTATATATATATATACATACATACATATATATATACATATAGATATTGATATATATATATACATATATATAAATATTTGTATGTATATATATATATATATATATTTATATATATATACCTATATATATATATATATATATAGATATATATAGAGATATATATATATATATATATATATATATATATATATATATATATATATATATATATATATATATATATATATATGTATATATATATATATATATATATATAAATATATATATATATATATATACGAACGGAACCGCGGGCTCAAGCTGAAGGTATATTTTGGGATTGTACAATTCCAGTTTTTCATACCGTGTGGAATTTCCGGTACGCGAGCGAATATAAACAAAGACAATCGGTCAACCGTGACCATTTTACACGGTCTGTTTCCATTTGATTCTTGTTTGGTCAGTATGATTCCTACGTTTATACATTGAATATCATTTATGTGACAATGAACGTTATTGTTGTGGGAAGAAATTTCATGTACGACAAATTATGAAATACCCGTAGTTTACAGTTGTTAGCGAGCCTCACCGGGCTGTTCCGGACGTGGGCTCTGCCGCTCACAGTCACACTTAACGATCACTATTCCAACAACCAACAATACCCAGATACCGCATTAATATTACTAGATGCCTGCAGCTTGGTTGGACAGAGCTACCTATTACCATTGATCTTCTTTAGAAATTGCATGGACAGTGTCACACTTTTGCCATCAATTTGTCAGGAAAGTGATCCTTTAAAAAACTGCGCTGGTTTGAGTTGACATCCAAGATTAACAGTGGCTAGCTAAAAAAAAAGTTTTCAAAGTCAAGGACCTCTTTTGTCAGGGTATCTTCTACATCAATATTGGTATTAAAATTGTTGCCAAATGTTCAATGTTTGTAATTCAAACAATTCTTTGATAGAACAATCACCTCATTTTAGTCTATCAGATACAGGCTATAAATGCCATGGTCATCTGTCAGTTAGTCTTAAATCTGGGCATTTGGTCTAGTTTTGATAGTTGTATTAAGCATATTTGAAACCCAAAATCACACATTTTTTAGCACAGTGCAGTTCCCAAGATGTAACAAACTGACTGGTTATGCATGACATGGATGGTCATTTGAATTGGTTGCCCTTCCCTGACCTGTTGCATGCCACTTATACGGTAAAATGTATGGGACCATTAGGCAGTAACCATTAATATTTATGGGTCTCAGCAGAGCTCTGCCTTGTCCATCTTTCTGCTTGTAAACTTTCGATGTCACATTTTTTTAATAATGTAAGCCATTGTTATATTGATTGTCACTTATATCAGCCCTTTGTGACCTTATTATTGAAAAATAATCTCATTAGCTATGTCAACCATATAGGGAATACCAGTCTCAAATTAAACATGAACCACTCTTATATTGATGAGCACTTACAAATTAAATATCAGCTCTGCATGACCTTTTGTACCTGAGTGATTTACTCAATGGGGAATAATTCTTGATGGCACGTTTTCTCATAATGCAAGCTAGCAACTCCACATTGACCAAATCTTCCTGCATAACCTTTGACCCCTGGATTATTATTGAATAATCTCCTGTGCCTATAAACCCAATGGGGTATTGAAAGTATTGATGTCACATTTTGTTATAAATCAAGCTAATGGTCTCAAATCCTATAAAGGGCATTCTCATGTCTGTATCTCCTTGCTAGCTAGAAATCAGATCTGTATGGTCCTTGACCTCAGCCAAAATGTTGGGATTATTATCAATTATACTGGTCAAGTGAAAAATGCCAAAGGTAATTTTGCCCACTAGCCAAACATTATTTTTGGGATTAGTGTTCAGCCCTGTGTGTCGTTGTATGATTTAATGTGTAATACCTTATTATTAAAACTCATATAAAAAGCAGCAGAGCTTCAAGGACTATTGACTTCTTGTATCAATCTAGATGTCTCAAATCATGCATGGGCTTTATCATGTCCATATCTCCTTGCAAACTTTAACTCATAGCTTTATAGCTTTTGACCTCTGACTTGCTAAATAAAAGCATATTAAAATTTCTTGTTCCAGGAAAAATGTTATTGATAGCTCATGGGTGTTTGGGTGAATCATTTCTCAAAACATTGAATTATTAGGGTTAAATGCTAAACTATTTGCATAACTACATGGCGATGGACTGTTGTTGCCAGACAAGTGGGTTTGGGGGTTATTTATCGGCCCTTGTGTGTCATTGAATACAAAGCTAAACTATAAAAGCTATGATTAAATGCTGTCATAACTTGTAAATGAAAATTGTGTCGAAAGTAGAAGAGTTCAATAGCCGTCGGCCGTCTGTTTTTATCGTGACACTGACCTAGGGTTCTTATCACCAGCCCAGTATGTCACTGACCTGGGGTTCTCCTAACATGGCTTCGTTTTTGTTTGGACGGGTATAAACTGTTAAGGACGGGTAACATCTCATTGTCACTCGTCCTGACCCGTCCTGATGACGGGTGGCCATTTATTGTTAATTTCAAGCCCTGTTACTGATGACTGAACTGTGCTCTCAGGGCTGTACACTTATTCTGAACATCTGGCGAATGATTTGTCACAGAATCAACTCTAGATATGTATGTCCTCATCCTCACTATATACTAATTTTCAGATGTGCACAATTTTACATGTTACCTCAGGTTTAGGGTAAAGAGAGCTGGCTTATGTGGATGAGACATTTAATCAATGGTTAAATGACCATGGGAAATGCCCCAAAGCCAACCAGGAGAACATCCAAGCATTGCATTCTAGTATATTTATCAATGCTCAGCTCCATAGCAACCTTCCCGGTGGTTACTAGTCCTGTCATCTCAGCACCGCGAAAGAGAATGTTAAAGTTGCCATCAGTGGTCATCGAAAGAATGTTACATTAATTATTGATGGGTGTGCTGTTTGTTATGGGTTATATAATTGCAGTTTAAGGGCATATTGATAAGATCAGGCTTACAATGAGTTTTTACCAATATTCTGTTAATTGATATTCAAATGTAGATTCAGTTTCAGCCACATGAGAGTGGATTAACTTCCTTTACTTAATAGCAAGAGAGTGATTCATGTGACATTTTGTAATGATGATCAACCTAATCAGGTTGGTCAGAATTAATGTTGTGTAATGTTTTACATCGACTTCCTTTAGTTCTTATGATATAAGACTGATAGCCAGTTTGACAAGTTAATTTTATCTGTGTAACAGAATGTGCAACTATAGCTGGCGCACAGCAGGAGCATCGTCTTTTGCTGAATCATATCGACAAGCTGTTGTATGGATTCACTAATTTTGTCCATATGGAAACCCACCAAGACTGGACCTCTTAAAAGTTTATTACAGCTAGTGCAACATAAGACGCTGTTGTGGTTGTTCCTTCTTATCATGTTCAAATTGATCTGTTGATATGCTTTGCTTGATATCTGGATCATTGATTTTTTATATTGTTAACCCTTATGAGGTCAATACATTCAGTTCATTGAGGTCAATTTAATCAGCCGAATCAACTATGAATGCATATATTGCGGATACATGTTTGATAGAATTTAAGTGACCATAGATAAGCAAGTGAACAGCAATCAAAGTTTAGAAATCAAAATTCATCTTCTACCTAGTCCTGACCTTAACAAATCCTTCAGCACATTGCCTGCAGATGCTGCTGTGTTTTTCATTTTGTAACTACATGTTATTATGTGGCAAACTGAATAAAGGCGATATATTTCAAACCTACAGATCGTTTAATCCATGTTTTAATCATGGTGTCCTGAGGGGATTTATATCATTCACACTGGGAGTTGAGATTCAGTTAAATTCTCAAAATAAATTTAATGTAAAGCCATACAATGATACTCTAATGCCAAATAAACGGATAAAACATGTAATAAAGAATGAACAATGAATCAATTTGAGGTCAGTTTAACGCTCGATGAAGCAAATTGTGAAGATATGCATGAACATATGCCGTTGGACGCACCATTATATGACAGGCACATACTTTGATAAGTGCCCTGTTGCCTAAACTTCTTTGCTGGTTTGCATGATTGCAGTTAATATTTAACTACACTAAATAAATTATTGAAGCGTATATAAGAAGAGCGAGGACTGGGTTCATATTGCAATGTAATGCTGCCTCCACTGCTCCGTGTTATTCTGCGTATATCTAGCTGCTCAGAACTTCACAGAAGACTGTCAACCCGACCGATTTGGGAGACACCAAATAGCTTCAGTCGAAAATTATTTGCTGTCAAATTAACATATCTTATTTGTCTTTTATTTGCTGTATATAAGCACTTGTTTTTTCATTTAATTGGAACTGATATAAGATTATCACGTTGTTGTTCTTGTTGCACCAAATTTAAGCGGATTTGGCAACTTTGGAAATGTGCGCAAGATTATCGCCGCGTCGAACGGAAATTATTAATGACAGCTGTTTGGACTCTCCCAATTCAAGGGACGCGGGACAGATTACAGTGTCCATAGTGGTTAAATAACATTAGGCTGCCCAAAGCAGTCGATATGTATAATAGTTACACCAATTACATCAATGAGGGCAATTTGATTATCCATTAATCAGAGAATAAATACGTTAAATATATAACCTACGTGCTTTTTGACTTGGATTCGTCCTTGCTGCAACATTAAAGACGACCATCTTCAGAATGTTAAGTATCACTGATTCTTGTTAAAA
Organism: Urechis unicinctus; assembly: GCA_034190875.2. Classification (NCBI taxonomy): domain Eukaryota; kingdom Metazoa; phylum Annelida; class Polychaeta; order Xenopneusta; family Urechidae; genus Urechis; species Urechis unicinctus. The sequence continues at coordinate 33,666,879 of CM067352.1, read as the reverse complement.
CACGCAGTTCTTATAAACTTGTATTAAAATTAACGACGTTTACGCTGAAGAACTCCCCCGTGCACCTCCCGCCCGGCAAGGTTCGGAACTTTTCGGAGCAAGACATTGCGTCAGTTTTTTCGTGGAATCGCGCTGATAAATTAGCTTCACTATTTTCTTCATGGCTCGTTGAATATTGTGAATGTACATTTATGAATAGCTTCTGCGCAGTTCGAATTATGTATAAACAATGAGAAATCAAAAAAAGTTTCTTTCGGTTCCCGAAAGACCTAAAAACGCGCAATACTTTGTGTGAACCTTGTAACCGAAGATTGTACAAACGATGGTCTGTCAGTGGTAGGCTGGTTGGGATATTGATGGTTGTTAATATCGGAATGCAAAAAGGGCTGGCCGAACCTTTTGTTTACTTAAATGGCCCATATGGTCGGTTAAAGAAACAAATGGTTGGATATATGAAACGAACAAAATGGTTGGTTACATAAAATGGCCAATAATGGTTGGTTTTATTAAAGGTCCAAAATGGTTGGTTTATTGCATGACAAAACTATCATGACTTTTTTGGTGCAACCATTTTGGGCTATGATTTGTATAATCCTCTGAAATAAGTTTTAGCTGAAGATAATAACTGAAAGCTGCAAAAGGCAGATGAATAAGGTTTTGCATCTGCGATATCACATAATTTGAGCTCAAAAAAGCGAAATACTCGAATGACGCAAAATTGTCGGTTTTGTCGATATAGTCCACAATGGTTGCAATTGTAAGTATATAATATATATATATATATATATATATATATATATATATATATCTATAGATATATATAGATATATATCTATATATATATATATATATCTATATATATATATATATATATATATATATATATATATATATATATATATATATATATAATTCTAAATGCTTCTGCTAGTTGCTTAATAGCTGTCCAACCAGATTATAATTATATATATCCGCGTCAATCTGACAAACACTGGCGTTGGAACCTACTGATTCACGCGATATGGTGTGTATTGGCAAAGGTATTCGTTTGTTACTTAGCTAGGACTAAAGATTAATCTAGATTTTGCTGGTGAAGATTCTGAACAACACCGTTCCACCAATACGCCAATCAAAACCCCATACCGTTCTGGAATGATCTGAACATCTAGGAAGTCCCAATATATACCGAAAATATGCTTGAAACTGGGGGTTGGGGTTGAAGCAACAGCTACAGTATTTATAAGTGATATATATTGAACCTGTCACTGAGTTAGCATGCATTGTTGCTCCGTACAATAGGTTATCTGGTAGTATTGTAGCCACAAGCAAAAAAAGAAAGCATGGTGAGGACAAACACAGGCGAAAGAAGCCCGATTTAGCTTTTTGATCCTGATTGATGTCATACGTTTGGGATTTAGTTAGGCATAGCAAACCTTAAGTAGGCAAGCCCCAGATGTAAGTGACTTGGTTTCAAGTCGCAACCAGGCGTCCCGTGCAAACATAGGAAGCATTTGCATAGCGCCTGTTACTGTATCAAGTATTCTACTCCTCACATGAAGATGCTGCGCATTACTGTGTATGCCATTATACTAATGTTAAACTCAATTCTTCTTAGCGTCCGA
>CM067352.1:33595963-33657335 GCA_034190875.2 Urechis unicinctus | reverse complement strand
GCTTCCATGTATCTTCCTCGCATTTCCATTATCTTCATCACCTAGGGCTGTAGATACATTGTAATGTTAAGTAACCATCGACAGTAGTAGAGACATAGAAGTATTTTGGGTCCCTCCTTACGTTGTCGTGACTGGTTTATTAGCCCGCAAAAGATGGTGCAGATTGTTCATTTACAATATGAGTGACAGAACTTTTGTCACCATTCGAAGATTATTGCACGTATAGCATGAAACTGACCGAAATATCAGTAAAGATTACGCTCGCAATTATTTGCAACTGATAGGTATTTTTGCATGAAATGTCGAAAATTCGCCAACACGTATAAACAATTTGTTGTAATGCAATTCCAATCGTAATAACTTCGCAAAACTTAGATTGATATTTTGCACATATCCAATATTGATTATCCGAACACATGCTTAGAAAACCCCTAACATGTGTTTCATGGATTCAACAGTACTGATCCTAACGTTAAACATTAAAACAAGTGTGCATTTCCTATAAGGGTCATCTGAGATTATATGTTGCTTGGAAGGGACAGTTGAATACCCTATTCACTACCAGACGTTAGGTGAGTAATGGTGAGGTTTGTAGGAATCCCATGAGCCAGCACATTCTCCTCTTGTTATTTCACGAGAAAGACGTTCTACATGACATTTACATTACCAACACAGGCGTTTCCTGGTATATGTTATAGTCTCTGTGTGCGTGTGTAATTTATTGATGTGAATGTGAGCACGGAATACAGGGAAATGGCCTACAAGATATATGCAGTGCACTAGTGCGATATGTTTTTTATATTCTCTTCCAAAGCTTGCGCAGCTGCATAATAAAGTAGTCACATCGATCCATACAAAGTGCAAAGGCATGGGGGTAGAGATAACTATGAGAGGGTTGGGTAAATGGTGAACCCAATAGTACATGACAGCAGTACACAAGCCACATACATGGCATAGGTGCACCATGTAGATTACCTAAAATCTAATCAATGGTTTACAGCGATTGTGCCATCGATTGAGAACTAGCTGACACGTATATTCACCACCTTAAGGAGATTATAGAAGCGTAACACTGTTCAATACGCCATTTGTACACCAGCCGTTTATTAATATCTTTGTACATTGGGCAAGAATGCCTCAAGAACATTATGTCTGACTGCCTGGTGATATAAGCACGTTGGCACCGTATCTACCACGGAGGCGACACATGAACCAGTATGAAAGGGAAGAAGTGCACATATAGGAATATCCATGTTTGGTATGGATATCCATCACTACACATTATTGTTAGTTCCATTGGATCCAAGGAGAAGAAACGCTAGAATAAATCATATTACTGCCAAATTAATTCAATAGCTTAGTTAAGGCTGTTAACTGTTTGGGTAGCTTATATCACTTGATCGACAGTCGTTCCAAATACCAGAAAAATACGCTAATAGTCAGCTGCTTCTTTGTGTCACCAATTGCTCTTAATTGACTAGTGGTCCATTTATATTATTTACTCTTACCTTGCAATTAGGTGTAGCGGCAAACTGCTCCAATGGTTGGGGTCGTAAGCCTAATAATAATGATAGGCTTACCTGCCATTTGTTGACTGCCTCTATGTAAGTAGATGATTGTTTGGACGCTCACATTGTATTAGTGCAGTGTCAACATCGAACACAATCGAATCGATTAAAATCGCTCTCCAACAAGCCGACAATATTATTGCTGACAAGACGCCAACATTGATTAACGGCCTAGTTTCAAGCCAACCTTTTTCTAATAAGTGACCGCGATAGCGCAGTGGTTAAGCAAATGCATTATTTTCAAACATTATAGTGCTAGTGGATCCTTATTGATGCGTAACCAGATATCATCTCGGTAGATAATGTGGTCGTATAGGTAAGAGCAGCCATTAATTCGGGCAAGCCTAACTGACCAGGCAAATAAACCTGATTTTCGTGAGACTGAACCACCAGCGTATTGAGCATATTCAACACGTCTTCTTTTATCAGATTTTATTCAGGTTATCTCGCAACAAAAACGGTACAGTATTAAAAGATATCAGACTGCCACAAGTAGCAATATGCATGAGCGTCTAGGTTTAAGAAGTGCATAATAATAATACATCCATCTTCCAGGTGCAAGTCCAACACCGATTAAGCAAAAATGTACGAAATAATTCATAATAAGTATTGTTCACCGCCATCGATAATGCATTACGCAACCATACAAGAAGTTGTCACATGTCGTTATATTCGCTGTGTTATCTTTTATCATTTCGGAATGAAAGTGGCTGCATAGCATTGATGATATACGACTAACACACTTACCTACTTTCAGAGTGGTAGCATTGTTCACACATTTCACTTTTTTATTTTAAAGCATTGTGGCCTTCAGCTTGCGTTCACTCGACGTAAACATGATCTGATCAGGTAGTCAGTGCCCGGTCAGACTTGTTTCAACAGAGATTTTGTCAGCAAGCACGGTCGTTTTAACGAGAAACCTTGATGCAAACCGGGTAATTATGCTGCCACTGTACAGAATGATGTTACATCATCACTTATATAATAGCTATCTAGTCTTGTTGACATGGTACTTCTTACAAGCGTAAGCCAGGTTAATCCATAGCTCGGGATATAATAATTCGCACTTTACAATACAATAAATATCCCAAATACCACCTCGGATATAGGTTTAAATTTAAGGGCCGTACTATTCGTATGAGAGCTTAAGTTGATGCAAGCTTAGTGATTCACTACAACGTATGTTTTAGGAAGAACTGATGCCGTGGGGGTTTCATTTATCAGCCTCTCTAGAGTTATGTCGACAATCTACTACCACGGACTATGGTCACTGATAGTATTTCAATATCAAACACCAATATCATTTTAGCCCAAATAATATGCATTGGCTGACGTATTCGTTTATAGGTTATATTCTAGGTTGCAATGAAACACATTGGGGGGAATATCTTGTGGTAAATCAAACTTTTTACGATATACAATATCAAACAGTTTTCAAAAGCGCGCGGGTGGTTCATTCTTACTCTACAATCTCCTAGAACTGGCTGACCGAGATAGCTCGAGGTGTAAATATCACCATCGACAAAAGCCGCATGCAAATAGTGGAGCCTCAATACCAAAAATCAATACAACAGGTAGCCTATGGCGAACATTGTTGGGACATGCTGATTTGAGATCGATTTCATGGATTTGTAAGATGTGGAAGAGATGGATGGTGGGTGGGGAGACGTAAAACAGAGTATTTGCTTTATTCATGAAACGTTGTACCTAAGTTAACGTATATGCTCTCGGTAGCGCAGACACTTCTCGACAACTGTGCATTAATCTTATAATATTTAATGTCCGAATCGGTAATCCGGGCATTGTTTATACTGACTTGATTACCCTCGAGACAAACGAGGTAGTATAAATGTGGCATGTGCTCGTAAGCATTTCCACCAGCAAAGGCGAAATCAACGTTGCGTGCTGCCACCGTTGACTGACTATTTGCGAATAATTGATTCAGGATAGGAACAACTAACAACAACAGCACTCATGTTCAAAGCAAAAGCGGATCAATAATTCGATGTTTTTATTGCGACAATATTACCCATTGTACCCATTAACTCATTTGCTCTGTTGCCTGACGGATATTGACAAAAGCGTTTTTCGTGTGCGAGTCCCAACGCGAAATTTAGCATCAACGTCAGAAATAACAATGTGTCAATCAAAGGAATTGCAACAAGAATAAATGTCTCTAATCATTCCAAATGTTGGAGCTGGAATGGATGGACTAAATATATGTAAATATATATATATATATATATAGTTATATATATATATAAATATACATAAATTTATTTTGTATATATATATGTATATACATATATACATATATATATGTATATATATTATATCTATATGTATTTATATATACATATTCATCTATGCATATATATATATATATATATATGCATATATATATGTGTATTTATAAAATAAATATATATATATATATGTATATATATATATATATATACATATATATATATCTATATATATATATATATATATATATATTATATATTACATATATATACATATATATATGATATATATATGCATATATATATATATCTATATATATATCTCTATATATATATATATATATATATATATATATATATATATATATATCTATATATATATATATATATATATTTGGAAAGGTCACGACCTAACTATTCGTATATGAATTATACAGCATTTATTCCATGTGGTAGTGCTCGTAATTGGAAGTTCGTACCTTTTATTCAAGAATGATTTGCACCTGTGCGGCTTAGCTTACATGCACGTGGCTTAGTCTTCATTATTAGATACTCATAGTAAACGCGACACCTCGTAAAGGCCGTGATGGTATTTTAATCCATCTGAACCTACAACACTTTATATAAAGAATAACTTCAGTTCGAGGTGCATTAATTAGTTACCGACATGCATTTATATTATCAAATAATCTAACAAAGTCTGCAAGACGGTTTTATCTCTAATATCATCTGTGCCGAATAACAGTTGCCTCTAAATATTTGTCATTCATTAATGCAATCGGGCAGATTGAATGTCTGCTACGCAAAAACACTGTGCAATCATATTGGGTTTAAAATATTAATACTGACAGTGTCCATCGAAGCACGATATATCGATTGTGTGTTTTTTTGGGTCGCACATTTGACATTTATATTGCAACACGATGTACTGGTAGGAGCAAAATCTCTCTTATTGGACGCCATGCAAATTAATTACCCCCATAATGGTCGAGTTTATTGTGCTTAATACGGAGAACACAGTAACATAGTTTTACCCATGCATGATAGCATCATATAAAATTATGCAGTTAAAATAAGAATAGCATTTCCACATCTAGTTTACTTGCTAAATATCAAAACGCACTTGCCCACACTATTTTATGACGTTAACAACTGGCTCTAAATGCATTACCTGTAATGCCTCATCGATAATATGCAATTCATGTTTGGTCACCCAACCAACAACGAACTACATTGGAAAGCATTCAAAGTTACATCTGTTAGGGCTGACACCAACTATTATATAGTTTCGCATATTTTTTAGTCGATTGGATAATTTCAACCATGATATGAATTATCACCTGCGCAGTTCTGTAAAAACAAGCAGACATTCATTCACCTTTAGAAAAACGCACTTCTCGCATGCTATCACGCGGTACAAATTGCTAGCAACGATGTTTATTGCGAAATAGAAGCAAAAAAATAATATAATTTTTTGGCCAAGTTATTATATGAGGACATTTGCAACAACAACAAAAACATCTGAACGCAACAAAAAGTGTATAATAATCAAAGCGTAGCTGCCCGAGAAGAGGCGATAATGAACAGCGAAGATATTGCTACTCTACAGAATGGATCTGCTTGTATGTATCAGACGCTTTCGCCGACATAGCGGAGGATGATTGAATGGATGCAGTTAAAAGGGACATAAAACAACAGGGATGGTAAAGATTCACCGTGACATTTGGCGGGACAAGGTAGGATGACTACATTATTCCATTTATTATAAATCAGGACAACGATTTGCCTTTCGATCCAGTCGTTGGCTGCTTGAGCTAGCCTTATTGTCAGTTACTTGACAGTCGATATATAGGTGGCGTACGTTCGTTTCGTTACATGGGATCAATACAAGGGCACCACCCTCTAACATATACTTCCTGAAACTACCCTATTTCCGTATCGATTCTATTAAGTATTATCTCTACATTTTATTTCTCTAAACGGCATGATTAGTAGTACATTTATGCAGACAAAAGTGTCGTGATATTACATGAGGCTATTCAAACGTGTCCTAAAATTTCCTTTCTAGCATATATCGATGAAAAATTCAAACATGGACCGACATGATCTTATTTGTCAGTTTGTTGTGCGCCACAAATAATTCGCGCTTTGGTATTCAAGATACTATACTCGGCCCTACACGAAGCGGCAAAAATTCATGCTCTTTTTTGTGCATATATATTTTTATCAAACGGCTTATCTTCCACACTTCTATGTCAGTATACAACACGTCTTTACTGACTAAATATACCAACTGGATTCTTGAAACTGAAAAACACAAGGATTTGGGATATGTCAAGGCACATGGATGTCGGGAGGTCTGCTTTTTGTCAGCAAAGCCTTAGAGGATGCTGCATTAACGAGGTTTTTGAGCCCGATATCTAAAGATATAATTCAAACCTGCCTTGCTCCCCTATTCTTATACAAAGCGCTCCAGGAGTTATTAATCCAGCGCACACCTGGGAGCCATTAGAGGGCAAGGTGGACGTAGATTGTCATGCATTTGCATTTCCATGTCAGAATACAATAGAATCAGGTTTAATCAATATGTCACGCGCGCAACAGCGACATATTACATAACTACATCGGACCCCTTGAATACCCATTATCATATCGATAACACAGGTTTACAATTTATATAACATCATTGTTTTTGTGTGTCAAACGGGGATACGAGTATATAAACGGCTCAATCGTAGATGTCGGGACCAAATTAATTTCATATAAGTTTGATCATGATCAGTCGCAAATAACACCATTCTTTATTGCGTTACTCTCAGTCACATATATTCTGGCCTAGCATTAAATGGGGATTATCAGTTTCTGTTTACCCATCACCCAACGGAGTTGGGGTAGCGTTGATCAAATAATGTCATTGCTTGGGAGCTCAAGAATAAGCCAATTTGTGCTTCATTCAAAGTTGCCATTTTTAGATGAAATGCCGAATTTATCGCACCGGTCTCACAGAGGCTACACACGTCATTTAGTCACAGGAGGTGCTTAACTGGACCACAGCCTTATTAGGGACACGATTTAACACTTAACAGGTATTTTCTAGCGGAGACGCATGGAAATGCGATCCGTACGGCAAGTCGGTTTTACTACCGTAGTCTTCGCTTAAATAAAGTGCCTGCACACACATGCTATTATGTTCCTCAAAAATTAAATATTATGTTAATAGGTGAATGAGGGTTGAGGATGAGGCATTATTACCATCATTCATCATGCACTGCTGTGTAGCCCCACTCAGAACAGGGGTGGTAATTTTCAAAGGCCAATTAATGTTGCTACTTGTTTTATAAACATGTTTGATCATCAGACATACAAATTCAATTTTCTTTCACAAATTACCTTCCAGTGACGTGATCACCTGGTAGCTTACCTTCTTAATGACAATTGATGCCGGCGTATGGTCAAAATCAGCATAACTTACCAAACTGTTATATACATACATCAGCCATTTTATAATAGATAATAGAACAGTTGAGGTCACTGATAGCACTACCATATACGTCTATTCCTTCATAATATAGTACCATAACGGTTGGTAGATGTTTTTCACCGCAGAATTGTTCAGATATTTGACGAAATCGGCTAATAGGATCGTATGATGGTAAGATGTTGGGCATGGGCACTACGGTCTGGAGGATAGGGGTTGTCAAATATCTGACAACAAGTAAAGCTCTAGCCCAAATCAACTTTTCAGGGTCGGACCATCTACTCCTTGTGATGAAACATGCTAACAAATAGGTTATGGTGGTAATAATGCCCAAGAACAGAGTTTGCATCTATCCATCTTTTGCCTGACACATCATTGACATAGAAACATCCATTTATCTTCCTATAGACTTCTTTGCTAAATAATAGACACTTTATCATTTTACCCTATATATTGGTATGAGATGTGCATGACATCTGCAATAAGATTCTAATCGATGTTGTTGACTAAATTAATCGTGGTACATAGTGCTGATAAGCTGTCGTAGTGTTGATGAAATATCAATAGCAAGGTCTCAGTTTGGTGCTTAGAGGCCGCAAATCGTGAATTGTTTATCTTGTACGATGCAATATGCTCGCTAATATTCTCAGAATATCTATTGTCAGGAGATTAAACGCATCAATAAATAGATCGGGATTGACAAGTACGTTTGTAATGCATCTGCGCAACTCAAATGCTGCTCTCCAAAGTTACACAGCATTTTGAGCACTGTCTTAGAAAATTATTTTGAGACAATCAGCCATAATGATTGTAGACCACTAAATACCCTCTGAATAGCTTATAAGAAGAGCAATTGTGTGCAAACACCTCGCGCGTGACGTACAATGTGCTTTTGTATGCAGAATGGTTTAATGCACTGAGTAAACTGAGCAAGCTAGACGTTTTGTCTGTTCATTTACATTGCTGGGAACGACGAGTCAATAAAACGAGCTGATAGGCACACGGCGTCTGAACATCTGCGTCAGTAACCTATCACAAAGTTGATTTATAAAATGAACCATTTGCAAAATGAAATCATGCGAAAAAGGATGTCATCAGAAGTTTTCCATTGCAAATATATCATCATTCATCTTAACAAAAATGATTGGTTTTGTATTTGCGATCGACTAAATATGCTTCAAAATAAGCTAAGAAGTTATCTACGCAGAAAGGCGCCCCCTCACCACCTACATGAGTCTCGGTGAGTAAATAGAATATCAAAATATCGTTGAATAAATAGAATATCAAAATATGATGAATTGCATTTTGGTTTCCTATGCACGATAAAATCAACATATTCGGCCATGATGGTGGAAGTTGATATTATTCTATGTATTTCATGTGGAACGTATTGTGTATATGTTTATTGTTCTATAACCATGGATCCTTACAGATTATTTCCTGTTGCTTGTAACATGCTTGATCTACATCGCATACTTTTTTACAATTTATATTTGGCATCAGACGTTGTCCTATGTAACATTGCGATGATTATCAAAAATAGCAAACTTTTCAAATGCCGTGCTTGAAATTTTCCTCCTATTTATCGACTAGATGATGTATGAGACACTTAGCGCTATGTTAAATCGTGCTGCTTATTTGGGTAATTCCAAAACAAGGAAATGATAAATCGCTGCTGATAACGGTTATTAAGCAAAACAGGATACAACGAAAACCAGATGCAATTACAACACAAAATTGAATGACGCTTGCCGGGAAGAAAGTGACGGTGTAATCAATTAGGCAACGGACCTGCTTCATGTAAGCAAAAATGCGGCAATGAATACGTCCACTTAGTCCCCATGTGGTTATAGCTATCACATGACACCTGCAACAGGGTAGCATCTTCTGTTTAACTTGATCTTACATATCAATAATGCGTTACAAATAGAATATAGCAAAATTTATTTCCCCAATAATAAGTAGACTTTAAGCCCATTGTGTAATGGCGATATATACTGCCCATCTACACATACAATGGCAGGTTTGTTTGATGGGTACTGGTCAGTGACGTATATCACAGCAGCCAACCTCAGTAGAAAATTTGCAGACATTTGCAATAACGCAATATTACACCTGTTATACATTATTCATCACTCATATGCATAGTACAGAACTAGGACGTTAGGCATCTCGATGAGAAAATGCTAACACAAGTCATGTAGGTGTTATCTATAACATCGTTCTATATGAGGCTACTCAAACCAGTTTTGTCATCCAATGCAACATTTTGATACATTTTTCACACAACACTATGTTACTTTTGGAATGTCGGGTTTAAGATAATACGTTCACCACGATGATTGGGTGGTTCATAGGAATCGGTGCTTTTCAATGCCTCGTTTGAATCCTTACACCAGTTGCAGTAGGAATGTGCGTTCATCATACAAAAAAAAAACCTGTAGATAGAAATCTGGTGGCATGACTTGCTGTTCAATGTAGTGATACAATGTTTGGCAGTTCATGGTGATATATGAATAAAAAAAACCTTGATAAACTGAATGTGTGTTGCACATTTGGATTATTTCCGATAGTTAACTACAGTTGTTCGGATCCGTGTCGATTACTACATCAGCAATTGTCCGCTTGCAATTTTCGCAGTCTCTGCAGTAATAGATATAACGATCGTCATCATCATCACCAATATCATCATCATCAACATCAACTAACTTAACTGCAAAATATGCAAAAGTTCATCTCAAATCCGCAAACTACGGTTATGAGAATGTTAATTATGGCTATGTCGTCATGGTCACTAACATCAATATAGTCGCGATCAATATAATGTTTTTCATAATTATCGCTGCTTGATGCATTTGTGAGAAAAACACGCTAATAGCATCACATAACCTACATATTCTATGTTAACGCCGAAATTACATCACTCTTGACGTAAATGATCTGTGTTGATATAAAGCCCGTTGGTGACGATCGTATACTGTTATTACCCTGCATTTACTGTACGTTACTAGGGACCACGTATTAGTTATAAGCAATGAAAGGGGATTGGCTGGGGTCGTCATTCATGTGAAGGTGTCGCATCTAGCGTAAGCAATCATGTTGCTATAACTTTTTGTATTGTTTCCTCAACTACTTTAGACATGAATCACATCAAACGATGGATCTAATCATGAAAGCTGTATTCAGAATATGCGAGCAATTGATCAGCAATACACAGCTGTATCTACCAAACAACTGCAAGGCCTAAACTATTGCTAGCCCAGCACTTGGGATACACCCGCGAACAATGCTCAGTGACATACCGTTACTCTTGAAAATGTCACCCCCATCGCACGTACGCTTACCAAGCAAATGTGCCGGGAACCTACATCAACCCAGTCTTCTGCCGTCTGTTTATTGGTAGGATTTCTCTTCAGGTATTACCTCACCGTATTCTAGCTGCATTCTTACATAATCATACATTTTGGGAGGCAGCTGGCTCCAGGTACTGTGTAGCGCGTTTAAATCAAAAGACATATCCCGTGCTATAGCGACCGTGCAAGACGTCGGCATATCTTGATAATTTTTTCAAGAACAGCTATGCAACATTAGCTTTACCATCCGTTCAGTGAACTCAGCACAGTTCTTTGCTAAACATCAGTATGCACAGTTTGATTCTAAGTTGATCACTGTGATTGCCGATATCTCTGGGAGTGATTTTTAATAAGGCGGTATAAGTAGTGGAAATAGCGGAAATGTCCTTACATAGTTGGGGTTGGTTCATGAATGTTTTTCTTACGCCCCTGATTGGACGAAAATGGTCATTGTCAAAAGATGAATTGTAGCGGGAGTATATCAGGCGAGCAATGAGCAAGTGCGGAGACCATCTTACATTCCTTGTGAAAATGTTATTTTCCTTGCCAGATGAGGCCAAGTACGGGCTTGGAATTCAATGTAGAATGTTCGATGTTCTGTTACCAATCATGGTTGTTTCAAGGAGTGTTCTACCCTTACAACAACCCCGAGCTGTTCATTTGTAAAAGAGTGATGTCTGTGACTGCATCGAGGATGTTTTATTGCGCGTCAATATACCGGTGACTGGGTGTATTTTAACATTTGCCAATACTCCCTCTTGCCCCCTGGCACCGCGATATTGTTTGCCTGCACAGCATAGCTATGATCGTAGTTTTCTGGCCAATTCGAGGATGGCTTTACTAATTTGGAAACTATAAATTGGTGAATCGACAGTCAATCCAGATTATATTGCTCATAACTCAGCCCAACTAAAATCGGATGGATGTTAATAACGCATTATTGCGCCTCTCCTGCTTTCGGGGTGTTAATTACAGCGGACACTGCAATAGGAGGGACAATGAATGTGATCTGCTGCAGCACTGAAAAGCACATTATCATATCTCATATCGAGCAGCGATGTGCATATTATGCGCAATGGCCTACTACATCTCACCGAGATTACGTCGCATATTTATTTGTATGTCTTGGCAGGAAGATAGATTACGATTTTATATATTCCTACTCAGTAGATTAACTTATATAATCATATAATTATCCTATCCTTTAGGATGTGGTATGTCTTTCTGCAATCCATGCAGGATTGTTTTTTAAGCTTGTTTTTCAAACGCACATTGTAATATTTTACTCTAATCGATGAAAGCATGAGATGATATTAACAATTAGCGAGATTGAGGGGCTCACGTTTGCATGATGTTATCGACAACTAAAGACCGAAAGGCCGATGGTTGGAATCAGTTATAGTTGAAAATAATATCGAGGTACGTAAGTCGGTAAAGTGCATCTTCAATGTTAGTTGTCAATTAAAAGGACAAATATATAGCATTGCACACATAAACCTTATGCTTTTAGTGAATACATGATAGGATAAACAACAACGATTTCCGATTTGTCTCTGTAGCGTTGTCCTTAAGAGGACAAGAGATGTGTGCTTTTGAAACTTTCCAAACTTTAAGCGCCTTCTTGGTAAGTTTTAGGCAATGTAATATACACGGTAGTTTTTAGATAATTTCGTTTCCGGTTGCAAAAGCAGCATATGACCATTTTTTAATGAATGCCAAATAAAATGATGGAAGCTGTTGGCTGTTACGCGATATTTAAAAGACTCATAAATTTTTTTGCTCAGGACCTTCTTTCATACCGCATAGATTAGAGCGTTCAACCATATAATCTACGATGTCTCACTGATATATTTACACATAGACTGTTTGTCTGGATATTTATGATAACACGGTCTCGTTTGCTGCCGATAAATTTTTATAACATAGGTGAATAACTTTACAAGTGTACATGATTCAACATAGTTATTGCACCAATAGCGTTTGTTACCAGGTCATGATGACTCTGATCAGGGCTATTGCAATGCTCGCTGTGAATGATTACTGAACGTTTTTCAGTGGATCCGGGCGCGTGATGTTTTGCGTAATGAGTTCAAATTATGCGATCACATATATTGTTGGGTGATCTTACTAGAAAAGTCTGTTTATAGATACACAATGAATAGAAAGGCTAAAAGATAGAAATTACCTAATTTTTAGATATATATTCTGAGGCAACGTGTGAGTTTTGTGTGTTTTGTTGCCAAGTAACAACGACGACTCACAGCGCGTTCTCGGTCTTGTGCCGTCACAATAACACGAAGACATCGATTACTTTTGAAGGGGGTCAATGATGTTTCGGTAGTAAACATGCTCACAAAATGACTCCTGACAACTGTTACATAACAAGAGTGCACAAATCTTGTATTCAGCAAGTATTACCGGTTATTTGGTGTTTTACATTGATTCAAAACACGCATCAATGTTGCAGTGAATGAAAGGCCCCTTAATTTATAACACTGAAGAGACAAATCCAATTAACATGCCAACGTCAGCAACAATACCCGTAGTTTGCATTCAAAGAGGGGCATACAGAAATCATTGCTCTTGAATCATAGTAAATACAACATTACATTACTAGTACTACTTTCAATCCAATGGTACATAATGTTTGTATTGTAGATAAGGCATTAGGTCTGCTTATATAACCACCCACAATATGTCATTTAAACAATTCGCTAATCTATTCCAAAGTAAGACGAAATAAACATTGAGATATGACGCTTGAAAAAAAATATAACAGTCCGCAATAGAGGCACAAGTATTGAATCAATTGACTTCAATAAATTTTGCTACCAATGACATCCATGTGGACCAAATTTATTATAAATTGCAACCCTGCACAAATGATCAGCGGACGGCAGACGAAATTTTGGGGACTGCGATTTGGATCTGCTCGTTTACGCATGATTGAAACAAGATCGATTAAATGACGATTTTATTTGGAACAATATCGACGAAGCTAGGCATAATTCAGACTTGTCTCAACATAGTTGCTCTACTTGGCGTACATTTGGTATTTATTGAACCTTAAACGTTGGCGAATAAGTCAAGAGTATGGCAGATGTCAGAGTTCCACATGAACAAACAAGGTTTCTCTCACAACCCAACCGCATGAACATTGTGGAACAAGTTATTTGTTCGATTTGTACTGCCAAAAATGCTTATTTTGTGTAATGCTGTGAATTGGGCAAAGTTTCGTTCATATTTCACTTTTTAAACCAGTATATGCTTTACCAAGCCTCACGTGTAAAGACGTAAGGATCAGGCATACACATCGCAACTTAATTTGTTCTATGTATGTCTTCAAAAGGGTTATTTCTATTGCCTTTGTTTGTGTTTCAACGGGATTTGCAGATCGCTTTTGGCGCTTATATAAACTAACTGCCATCCAAACTCTGGTAGCATGCAATTGTATCTAATCTAAGTTACCACCTACTACATGTAAGTTAGGAAACCCACGTGGGGCAAACAAAGAAAAGCATAGGTTGTTTGGTGTGTGAGCATAGTCGCAGGTCTTACCGTTGATATGCTACATATTGAAACATTCCGCTGGGTGCTACTCCCGTTATATCGACGATGCATGCTTAGCACGGTCATGCATGGTGTTGACAGTTAACCATATCTTTATTAAGCTAAGCTAAGCTAACCCCGGACTTAATCTGGAAAATCGCGCCATGCCCCAGTTGTGAATTTACCACTCATTATGCTAGAACGATTGCTAAGACCTGTTACAGTAAAGATAATGATATGCTACAGCATTACATTCATCCATTATACGCGATGACATGATTGCAAATGATGTCAGCACAATTAAGTAATGCTGATCAGTTGATCTGATCTATTCAGCGTTTTACCCTTACATCGTGGCCCGTCAAAGGAATAAACAACAGCTCATTGCAATTGCTGTCTTATAGTTAATGTCAAAATGCGAAGAGGTGCTACAGCATATCAAGCATGGGGAAAAATTGTCAGTATGTATTGCATTACGAACTTGAAAATGTAAACAGGCTATACGAACATTATTAAATCTCAGCAATAATAGCAATAATGTAGTTAATATTTTGGCTTAAACTCCAAGGAACTAAAAACGCCGCTAAGACAAACTACCTGGCATGTTCAATTCAATGCAAAGACTACGCAATAAAATGCGTGTTGCATTGTTATATCATGCACCATTAAGCCAAGGTTGCGTGATAGAGTTGTTGTGCCTCGCATGAAAATTAACTCTCCGCACGTACCTGTCCAAAATTGAGATTTTATATAAATATATATTTATATACATACATATATATATATATATATATATATATATATATATATATATATATATATATATATATATATATATATATATATATATATATATATATATATATATATATATATATATATATATATATATATATATATATATATATATATATATGTGTGTGTGTATGGGTTTGTGGATGAGCATTGACCCATCAATTGCAGCCGTGGGCATTTCGTCGATTTCACATATTCAGTGTTTGAACCAAGTTTACATCAGTTGTGAGGCTATTAAAACGATGTTTGCCAATAACTATTTTGCTGAAATGCCGTCACCACTAGACACAAACCCTCTGCACACTTAGTCGACTTGGATGTCTGATATGGTCGATTATATTGGCTTGCTAATTGACAGCTGATACTGAACGGTAGTTTGATTCGGTAGAGTGGTAGGATCTATATAGCTTACTAAATAAATCCTGCATTGGTTGCTGCTCTTAAAATCAGTTGAAGTCGGGAAACCAGTAACTGGTGATTCATAATGCATGTAACGATGAGAAGAAAATACCCGTCAGTGCGTGTTTAGGTGCATGTGTTTATGTGTGTGTGTTTTGGATTGTTTGTTTGTGAGTGTGTGTGTTGGTATTCGCCCATGCTTGCTGCATTAGTGTGGAAATAAGTGCGCATGAATAGGAAAAAGGAGATAAATGAGAATTTCCCTGGCTTCTAAATCCAACATCTGACTGGGCTTATGCAGGCAACCAGAAGTTAATATTTTGATTTAGCAGGAACACACTGCGATAATAACTCAAGAGGCATACCAGTACCTATATACTACATACAACACACATATATAGGTTGGCTTATGGACCTTCTTACTGGACTGGACGAACAAACACCGGTAAATATTGGGAAATACGTTGTTGAGATAGTAAGTTTATGCCCCGTGTGAAAATTGGGCGCATTCATCTTTTCAAATATAAAAACTGTTCGCAATTAAAAAAGCACAATACACGATTTGGTTGAATGGCACTTTATGCCAAAAAAGGCTGTCAGCTCTTACTGATCTTGTAAGGAATTTATATTTTTGTCGATTTCATCAGTTCATCAGTGTTCTTATGGAACGGGAAAAATATAACCAGGGATTGGTTGTGGTTTACTCTCTCTGCCCCGAGAAGGATTGTGTCACTTTGACTCTGATTGCACTCACTGTTCAGCTAATTTGTCAGCAGCAAGCGAACACAAGAGATAATTATCGTGGTCTAATTGATATGCTTCCCAGCCAAACATTGAGCATTGCAGCCGCCCCTATAAACGGAGGGTTGTCTCCACACTTCCATGAGAGTTGATAGACATTGCATTTCGAATAGATTAACCAGGCACATGAGCTTAAAGGGTGGGTTCCACTTAAGCAACTGTATCTATTGTCTACTCTCTCGTACATGACTCATATTAACTTACACGTGTCGTGGTATTCATAAATGTCAAGCTGAGATAAAATTAGATTAGTCATAGACAAGATAACAAAATGCTAGCTCCAGTGGAAACTGTCTAATCTTGCAAGTCGCATTGTATAAACATAAACAACGCATGATCGGTTAAGTGGCAACGAGTTAGCAATACATAAAGCCCGTTTATAAACCCGATCAGTTGTGTATTGGTCATATTATCGTTTGCATGATTTACTCCTTGCGATTTATATACCGTAGACATTGTTGCGAATACGATGTCCTTCGGGGTTCCACATGATTTATTGATTGACTACATTTCTGTGATCTATTCCATTGTGTCAAATACCTGCACGTCGTAAGCGTCAATGGTGTTGCTGGAATAAGTAAGTCGTTCCAAGTTCCCGCTGCTAACATCGAATGTATGTGCAATAATTATCCACTCCGTATCGAGATGCCTGTTCCGTTAGACAACATGGCTTAGAATGGGACATTTTGTTATCAAAAACGATGGTCATAATGACTGCTATCATCCGAAACAGTGCTCAACAATTTTAAGACCATAGGTTACTAGTCTATCACGACCCCATAAACTCTAGATGCACAACCCTTGAAAGGACGTCTACAGTTTCCATGGTTATTCCTGGCAGCATATTTTATGGATTATTATTACATTAATGGTGACTATCTTTGCCGAGTGCATTTCAATAGTTTTCCTTTTTTTAACTACAATACCTATAACTGATTGGATAGCTTAAACCTTAACCTAGCAGCCACCCTAAAAGGCCAACGAATGATATTAGTAGCAAGCTTATTATGCCAGTCTAAAAATGAAGTAGAATAACCAGCGTCATATCCCTTTGTTCTCTCGCCCGAAATCAATCAGTGGTCTAAATAACCTGTAAACACAAACCAAGCATTTAGATGGGCAACCAAAATGCAATAAGAATGTCACAATGTTGGGTCTGATGACCCAAGGGGCTCTTTGCAATGAACTTGCGGTTTATTGACTGTCTCTAACTAGGAATTTTATCGCTTGGATGCTCCCAATTAATTGCATCGCGTATGTGTCAATTTCAAAACAGAAAGACAAGATCATTTTAGCAAAACGCCTACTCAATAAAGGCAGTCCAGATAGCAGGCATTTATAGACGCTTAAATATTAAGCTAATAGTATATTGCCACGCATTAGCAATGTATTTGCATGAGTTGCAAACATAATGTTGGTGAAATAGAGAGTAATTAACACCTGCATTATTGGATATCAACGGCCGCTGTCCGTGAGTCTCGAGCTTCATTGATTATATAATGATTTGGATTGAACAAAAAATCGCATTTAATGAGTGAAGTATGTAGATAAACTTCTCTCTTCAAGCATGTTCATGCTAAAAGACAACAGAACGAAGCATTGACCATGATTCTGTTTGTAATGGGTCAAGGAAAAGTAATAATCTATGCCCATTACCGAGGCAAAATCATCATATTGTTTTTTAACATTATTATATTTTGCGTAAGAACAAAATGGGCCCAGTGGGAAACGCAAAGCCACAACCTTTTAGGACATTCTGTCGATTAATCTGATCGCTTTATCCGTCATAGTCCCACATGCATCAATGGTTCGCATCAAACGGCGCGCCATACGATTTAAGTATCTATCGCATAATGTATGTACATACCGTACCTGTTCTGGGATGGTCGTTTGGTTCACGTGCACAATAAATGCCATAGCTGACATAAATTGTTTTTGCTTTCTTATACAGATGATGGGATGGACGAAAATCATGAGAATGCTACTATTAGTAACCTGCATGAGCCTGTCGGCCATGTTTTTTCAAAAAGCACGTATCCATCTACTTGGTTTAAGTGAGATATTCCAATATTGCTATTAGCCATCAATTACCTGTTGTGCGAGTATTCGGGTTGTATCACCGGGACCAATTGCCCACTTAGCTGTACATTTTTTGTGCAATTTTACATATATCAGCACATCTCTCTGAGAACTCTCATACATGAATTATCTCAAATCTACAAAACCATATGAATAAGAGATTGAAGGCTAGTATGTTATTACTACTGTATGTCTTGGGTTCTGTTTACTCTTAAAATTTCGGGTAGATTTGAGTTAGTAGATGGCGTCAGAAAATAGTTCCTTCCCTTTAGACTGTGAAACATAGCAACGGCACGAGTCGTAAATCGTTAGTAATAATAAATAAACTGTTCATAAATGCAATTAATTTTATGCATTTAAGACATAATGATGTAAAGATAAACAATATCCATCTAAATACAGAGTTGCAACAATACGTACACATATTCCATCCTGCAGGGGCTGTTTTCACCGCCACAGGTCGGGTTTTGATTTCAATGTGTGAATACCTGACTGGTCCCCCGTGACTTGGGCAGTCACGTTAAATGGCGGGCCTATCGGTGTGGTCACATAATCGTTAGTGGATGTAGTGATCCGTAGGATAGAATAACGTAGGTCAGACGTGGTGTAAGTACGTTAAACAATGTTTATCTATGTCAAACTACGTTAAGAAATTTGGGTGATGAGCCACTGAAGTGTACGGATAAGAACGTTAAAGTAAGGGACACCACATTAAAGTATCATCAACTACGCAAGACTACGCTTATTCGGGCGTGGCTCGCCAGCGAAGCGGGATTGAGTGGTACGTCTGACTACGCTTGACAACGGTAGACTACGGTATCCTCGTGAGAGTACGCAAGAGTACGATTTAGTGCGCTATTAAGTATGTTATTTACATTAGACTACGCTTCAGTGCGTAAGACGTAAATTGTATGTACGTATGACGCTACGTGTAACCACCTTCAACTACCTTCAACTGCGTTCAACGTTCAGCTAAGTCCACTAACGGCTATTTGAACACTTCCCTGCACACCTCTGTTATACTGATTCTCTTACAGCAAGACTGAAGACAATTCATGTCAATGTTATGACATCATTAAGCATGTAAAACTGATTTACAAGAGAACAAGCCCTCTGAGTGTTCAAAATATGAAACCCTCGGGCTATATGTTTTTTTTCTGAATCATCTTATGGAATGCTATTATGCCATATATTGTTGGAAAGTAGCTGGCTCTATGGGATAATATCCTCATTTACGCAGGGCATTAGAACACCGCTCGGTTGGAAGTAGCTCACATCCGTCTTTTTGGCTAAAGTCCTTTTCAGTGAAGACGCCCAAATGTTGCTTGAGTTATTCAAGCGTTGTTAATAGCCACCAATTATTAACTGTGCAAGCTTGCAGATTGTATAACCATAGTCAATCAGCCTGTAAGCTATGTCACGATAATTCTATCTATCAGCGCCCGCGTTCGTGCTACTAGGACAGATACGCAGCGGCGATGCCATCAAAAAGATACTCATGGGAATTTCTACCTGCCGCGTATTTTAGCATAGGTAAGCATATGATAAACCCGATCCACGTCACACTTTGTACATAACTGTGGTTGACTGTTTGTACAAACCACACATGTGCACAATGTACATCATAATACACACCCGATTAACCGTGCACTGCTCGAGGTGTTTTCCACGTAGATCAGCGGAACCGACTAAGATTTAATTTAGCCACTTGTTTTATTTAGCCACTTAACCTATCATTTTCAATGATGAGGCGGCCCAATTTCTACATCTCTTTCGCGGGCCGGTGAAGGTGGGGGGCTGCAAATCGGAAACTTAGCGATAAGGTACAAGTCAACATTGTTCATGGTGTTTTGCACCGAGTTGTGACTAGAAAATCTGGCTTGTTCAGCGAGTTCCCTGGTCAAAGTCTGCTCGCGTAAAGTGTTGCCATGGAGAGGAGAGATAATGCTAGATAAATACTGTATAATGGCGTCATGTAGTACAGGAACACTTGAGTGTTAAACACGTGGTCATAGGTTATTAAGTAAGATTGTTGTTCGTTAGCAGTGCGCGGGTTCTTTGATCTAGTGTAAATGCGAAATTCGACATGATATTATACCTACATTTATATATATATATATATATATATATATATATATATATATATATATATATATATATATATATATATATAATATATATATATATATATTTATATAATATATATATATATATATATATATATATATGAATACATATATATATATATATATATATATAAGAGCATATATATATATATATATAATACATTATACATGCATATATATATATATATATATAGCATATTAGACATTTATATATATATATATATATATATATATATATATATATATATATATATATATATATATATATATATATATATATATATATATATATATATATATATATATATATATATATATATATATATATATATATATATATATATATATATATATATATATATATATATATATATATATATATATATACATACGAATGCGACCATTTTAGCAAAAAAACAACCATTTTGGGACATTGGAGGCGACAAAAATGATTATTTCTTGTTTTCTGTTGGTCTGTCGGTAACATGTTTCGGTTTCGTAAACTTATCTTGGATTTTCATTGTTTTATTGAATTTATATATTTTGTGTACCAAAATGGGTGTTCCAAAATAGTTCTGATATAAGGGACACGTAAAAAAACAATTATTTTGGAACATAGCAAAAAACCAACTATTTTGGGCATCACAAAAAAACCTACTATTTTGGCACATAACAGAAACCCAAACGCTTTGGGACACAACAAAAACCAACCATTATGCGGCAGTGTGGTGAACTTGTGGCGGGAATTAAAAGTTTGCATCTATGCCATGGGGTATGTCTTTCATCCCTGTCTGTATGACGGGTAATCTTAATTTGAAATGATAATAAGCGATAACATTAACGTGCAGTTAAGGGGCAGTGCATGTTTAATTAACTACGATTCATTTATTTCATATTGAAAGAAGTAATTCAAACAACGTAATTCAAACATGGAGCAGCAAAGGCTCTATATGCCTGGCGCTTTCGATTGCCTGGTCAGGCGCATGAATAGATATATCTACACCGAGATACGCACACTGTGAAACTGGAAGTCGTACAGAAACTCGTGGGATGGAACGCGCAATATGTGTCGAGAGTCTGAATTGGAACTTGACAGGGGTCGGCTTTCTTATCATTGAGAAAACACGAACATAGTTCAGAATCATTCCTCATCCTGTCCGAGACCTGTACGCTCCGTCGCTAAGTGATCTTCGATGGTTCAAGCGATGTTAAGCCCTAATCTTGCACACACTCCGCATAAGGATCATCCTCTGCTACTAATATAACAACACTGATGTAGTTATAGTAATAGACGATTTATATAAATCCCTCTGGCTCCCACTCTTATGCTCGATATGGTTGTTTGTTTGTCCGTGGAGCGTTTCCGTGGTTCATCATAACGCTTAATCATCCAATGTAGCTCACAGACGGGCATGCTTTTTTTGCTCTAGTTCATAGAAATATACACTAATAACTTAATCATAATCGTACTACCGCTATGTTATCTCTATTATTTCTGATTATATCATCTGCTCTCGTAATACATTCATAGTTCTCCCCATTGAACAGGTTTCATAAGGCCATAAGTTGTTTGAAAGGGGTTGGATTTGAAATGCAGGTAACACAACATTTATACCACAGCTTTGACCAAGTAAGGCCACTGGTAAACATAATTTTAACATTGAGGCCATGGGTAAACAGTTTAAAAATCGTTCTTTACTGTCAAAAGATATGATGAAATATAATTGCATCATTAACTGGGCATGTGTAATATTGTCTATAAACTATATAGTGATTAAAAAGGTCACTTGTATGACAATTATGCATGTTTATTGACATTTCAAGCATCATTAAGAGTTTGTGGCCCATACATTTGGAACCAGCACTGCTCATTACAATTATGCATAGTTAATGGCATTTCAAGCATAATTAAGAGGTGGCACAAGGCCCATTGAAACTTGAGCTGCTCATTCATATTTTATTCCAAGTAGTGAACATCCCTTTGGCAGCTGTGACTTAAGAACTTCTTTCTTCCCTGAAACAATCAACATGTACACATATTAAGCAAATTGCTTGGCACCACTAAACAAGAGATAACAGTTCTATTATTCAACCAAATGATGTGTGGTTCAGATTGATGGGTCATCCCACATAATGTGAGGTAGTGTCTCTTGCTGGTACAGTTATAACCTACCGTTTGTCTGATTGAATGGTGTAGAACAACTCCAGGTGTCAAAGTGAGGTTGTGTGTGAGGGTAGTGTCAAATGAATAGTTTCACATGCATTCCGTATAAGATGGTGACCATAAATGTTTTACAGACTAGATTGACCAGGACATCTTCAGATAGATGCACAGAACAATAACAGCGATTATTTTAGAGCTACACAGATTGTACATTTAGTCAGTGTAGCTACAACTTTTGTAATAATCTGTCTGCAGTGTAATGCTGAGAATAGAAGAAATAACTTACTGATAAAGCATCAGATAAAGTTACTTAATCATGAAACATCACATGGCAGTGCAAGGCTAATCTACAAGCTTAAATAACAATTCAGCCTACACCACAATTGTGCAACAATTGTATATCATATATGAAGAAGAAGAAGAAGAAGAAGAAGAAGAAGAAGAAGAAGAAGAAGAAGAAGAAGAAGAAGAAGAAGAAGAGTAGAAGAAGAAGAATTTATTTGTCTCCCGACAATAAATATACATGTACATACTTATGTTGAATTCACAACTCACATATACTGTCAGGAGACGGGCGTGGTTTAGCCACAGATGGCTATCTTCCAACCACCCCGACGATCTCTAAATAATGCAATACTGCATGAGGTACATCTAGAAATCAAAATAGGTCAACCAATTTGTTCTAAAAAAATAGTCTATGGCAAAATCCCAAATATTGACAAAAGCATAAATTAACTTAGATAATTCTGCATTAAATTACAATCAACACAATGGCGGTTTGAACAATTAATGGTACTGTGGTAATTACTTATGAATGTATACATCAAATATTTTTTTACTTCGGATAACACTGAAAGTGAAGAGAGTAATTTTTGCCATTTGTTCCAAGTGTTAGGGAATGTATATAGAGGTAACTTTTTTACAAATTCGGGATAGGTGTGACCATTAAATGGGAATTACGCGTGTTATAAAAATGGTTGATATTGCATTGTTGATGGAATGCATTGATGAATGATGATGGCAACATGTTATTATTGTAATGGTACATAAATAAGGCTACATTATACTCATAGAGATCATTTAATTTTAATATATTGCTACGTTTGAAAAGGAGTTCTGTATGAGCGTTATACGATGATTTGTTAATATATCTCAGAGCACGTTTTTGTAGTATTTCAGTACGCTTTAAATTGTTTTTGCCAGCATTTCCCCATGCAAGTATACCATAGGATAAATATGAGTGAACAAGAGCAAATATAGACTGCGTAATGCTGATTTAGGTAGAAAGTCTTTTACTTGTTTGAGCATAAAAAGGCCATGAGATATATTTTTATTGACATGATTTATATGTGTTTTTCCAGGATAGTTTTTCGTCTATAAATATGCCCAAAAATTTATGTGCACCGTTGTTTGTGTCTATCCTGTTGATTACTTCATCATCTTTTTTTATCTCACAATTTTTTATATCTATTTTCTTATTGTGTCTTCTTATTACCATATAACTTGTTTTACTAGTGTTTAATACAAGACCATTTGTTACTAGCCAAGTTGTTAACTGCATTGTTAGCCTTTTGAAAAGCTGTTTTGATATTTGAGGATGAAATTAGTAGTGTTGTGTCATCAGCAAAGGAGAGAACAGTTTCATTACAGGCATTGGAAATGTCATTAACGTAAAGTAAAAACAACATTGACAGAGGCCCTAAAATGGACCCCTGAGGACTCCTATATAGAGCTACACATCGGATCGGATACAGGTGATTTAATGTTTTTATTTGTGTATATTGTTTACGAAGTAAATAAATAACTTGAAAACCATTTATGTGCGAGACCTCTTATTCCAAGCGAATACATTTTAGTTAGAAGTGTTTCATGGTTTATTATATCGAAAGCTTTCGAGAGGTCGCAAAATATTGGGAGTACATATTCATTGGGTGATTTATTATTTGCGTCTGCGCAGTAATTGAGAAAATGCAATATTGGATGAATAGTTTTGTTGTTTTTTTGGAATCCATATGATCTACCATACAAGAGATACTGGGAATGATAGTTATTTGCGTCTGCGCAGTAATTGAGAAAATGCAATATTGGATGAATAGTTTTGTTGTTTTTTTGGAATCCATATGATCTACCATACAAGAGATACTGGGAATGATAGTTATGTCAAATTTATCCTGATTAATACAATATATTCTGAAGTGTATATACCATACCTGGGAGTAGTTTCCTTAGACTGGGGATCTGAATGTGACTTCTGAAGGCAAATTGTAGAACTTGGGTCTGCCTTGTATCCCATTAGAAGTGGTTGCATGTGCATTGATATATTGTTTTCATATTTCGCTATTAGTTTCTAGTTATAGCAGACTTGTAATGACTTTCATAATATAGCACAGGCCTTTATAGACCATGCAGTGGGTAGTGCCTTTTATATGAAGGTCACTTAACTAGAATTCATTTATAATGCATCGAAGCCTTCCGTTGGTTTATACCTTGTCACTAGTTAACAGACCACAGAGGAATGAAAAACACTCACTTGTATTTTTGATGCATGTTCTGCTCGAGACATCCTGATCTGACTCAGAGTCACTAGAAATCAAGTTGTTTTTGTTGGCATCTTTAAGTCTGGGGTCCACAGGGCTTTTTGTTCTAGTCATACTTGTGGCATAGCTGGTACTTGCTTGGGCTGCTGGTTCAGTATCTAATAAACAAAAGCACATACATTTTACAATATGCATTGCAAAATTAATATAATTGACACATTACAGACTATGCATTAATTCAGATGTAAACAATGAGAAACAATATTTGTATCACTGCATATTTCTGCCATTGTTTCACATTTGTTCATAATTATGTGACCTGCATATTGTGTGAGTTTTTCAGAACCATTTAATTGATTATTTGATGAAAATCGGACCATTTTCCAAAAATATCGGTATGGTTGTGGTACAAAATTGAAAAATACTTCATCATACAAGCAAACAAACCGACTGTGTCAAGGCAATCCATTTGTGCCAAGTACACGCTCACTTTAGTTATGGCCAATTCAGGCAGTGTTCTCTGATAGGTTCCCAAGCTAACATCTGACATAGGTACCTATATTAATGAAACATATATGGGTAGATATGTGGAAATATACATATCTGGTTGGTTCAGAATAGAATTTCTTCCATATTCACAGTACATGGGGCCAAAACTTTAACAGAGCTATATATAAATAATAATGCATTTCAATCTGCATCTTTATTAGAGAACTAAATATGAATGGAAGATTGGAGAGCAATGCAGTTAGAAAATAGAGACTCAGTATACAGATGCTGGTTATTTATTTTCACAATATAACACCTCATAAAATGTTTCCACACTAACTTATAGGATACCTTCAAAGGTCAGATCACGTGATTCAATGACAGGAAACTTATGTGAGGCCACATCAGCTGTTCAGCTGAGAACATTCAATATAATCTACTGTCAAATTACATAATAATCATCGTCATGGCGTTTATAACACTGACGGTCATTTATTATGCAATTAAATAGTTATTCAATTCAATTCAGTTCAGAGGCTGTTTATTTCAAGTCTGTATT
This sequence comes from Urechis unicinctus, assembly GCA_034190875.2. Taxonomy (NCBI): domain Eukaryota; kingdom Metazoa; phylum Annelida; class Polychaeta; order Xenopneusta; family Urechidae; genus Urechis; species Urechis unicinctus. The sequence continues at coordinate 33,631,192 of CM067352.1, read as the reverse complement.
TGCACCATCAACTTATTCCCTCTTTTGATAGACCATAACATTGGCCATTGCTTGGATAGGCAACAGCCCAATATGTATGTGATGTTGTGAATTCAAATTGTAATTGATATTTGGTCATAACATCAGACAACCTCTTTACAATTTAGATCCAACATCAGAAATATGACTACCCCCATGTATAGTTTATAATTGCTATCTTAAGATAATTGGCAATAGTTAAGTTTATGAAACACCAAGTGACAGTGTATGAGCAGCCACTGATATGTGTTGATAAATTTATAAAACCTACTTTGCAAATCATGCAGGGCAGTTAAATCAATCGATGGTGCTGCAACATTAATGTCTTCAATCACAACTTGCCCAACAGTGCAGTACCATACACATTATGGTTAATGTCTGACCATAATGTCCATATGACACCATATCTATCTTCATGGCTGAAGCCTAGTGAAGGGAGTGAAGGGCAACCATTAATTGTTAAAATTATTAGGTTGATGTTTCATAGTCAAGTTCTCTTTGCATTTACATATCACCGAACAGTCTTAGCTATAATAGCCAAACAAGTCTGTCAAACAACAATTTGTTTTTCAACTTAACAGAACCATCCAACATTATTGAAACGAATGTTGCTAACGCCTTAATTGTATTATTTTACCCACACAGCTTCTTTTTCGTCCATGTCAGAATGTATTTGTTGGGGAAATCCGTATTTAACAACAAATTTCTATGCTTTCACGAATTAGTTTCTTAATTTATGAAATGTCATTATTAGCCGAAATACTGTAACAATCGTATCATTCTTAACCAGGGCTGGGATAAAATAAGTTAAATTTAATTTTAATGTTCACTATTTGTCACATTGGCAATTTTATGTGACTTGACTTTTGTAATCGTATGCTAATTTTTCGCTCTATATTTCGCAAATCTGTCGTTCATCTGGGGTCAAAGTTCGAAGCCAGATTATCATAGCATTATTCGGTAGCTTCGATTGTAGGAATGGGTTTTTATATCAAGTGTTTATTTATTATATGGTATTCAATGATCCAACAGTGTTGAATATTGTGTGAATAATGTATATTTGGTAGTTTGTCAAGAAGGTACTTGACTTTTACGGTCGCACTTGATTATTTTGGTCACATGACCATACAGAAAGTAAACAAGGCGGGGTCATTGAGAATAAGAGCACATGTCTAGACTACGTGAGTTTCATGGAAGGACCCGGGGTTATGGAATTATGGAGGCACTGGCATTCCGTCTCGCACAATCTGACGACGTCACAAAGACATAGTAAGGAACATCTTCTCAGCTACCTGGCTTTTGTCAACAGCCCCTCTCTCCTTTGCAAACTTTTTCTGGAGCCACTTCCTGTGGGCCACGATGGTAGAATCGTCTTCACTTTCAGGCTGCTGGGGAAGGTAGTTTTGGAGGCCCCAAGTCCTCTTTGAAGCCTCAATGCAGGAATCTAGTGATGGCTTCTTTTTAGGTCACTTGCGGGCCTGCACCTCTTCCAAATCATTCCGATTCGTTTTCTGGAATTGCACAACTTGTGCTGGATGCTGTTCCGCCAACATTTCTGTAAACAATGATCCTCATTGATAAACATTTCACTCTTAAATATTCTCAAAACTCTTAACTGTCTCTAATTTTCCTTTGCATATTAGTGTAAATATAAATATGTTTAAGTTACTAAGAGATACTAAGGAATATTAAATATACCAGTGTTAATTATACTAATAGTAAAGTCTTGCAATGGATGAATGCGAATGGAGATAATTTACCAGGTAACACAAATTTTAAATAAAAATTTGCAGGACAATGCACTCAAAAAGCTCTTCACTATTTTAGCAATCAGATCGTGTGCCAAGATGTGACTGTGTGCCAAAATAGTAGGTCGATTATATCAAAAAGGTCGCATTCCGTATATATATATATATATATATATATATATATATATATATATATATATATATATATATATATATATATATATATATATATATATATATATATATATATATATATATATATATAGATATATATATATATATATATATATATATATATATATATATATATATATATATATATATATATATATATATATATATATATATATATATCTATATCTATATATATATATATATATATATATCTATATATATATATATATATATATAGTATAAAATATAGTCCAGCTTCCTTGGATTATAAAGCGAAATAACGTGGCTAATCACCATGCTTACTCATATTCGGTCCATATTATCGCTCCCCATGTTCAACACATCTTTCTTAATGAGCGTATTACACGCAAGTAGAAATAGATATTGGAGTTTTTATCATATTGAAAATTACCATTAGCTTCCTATTCCCGTTCGGACAATGTGGTACGTAAGTGGCCTCCTGGTATAATATCCTAACTGTTTCTAGATAGCAGGAATGTCGAGTCCAAATGCCATTAAGGTTAAAGTTGCGCATATACATCATCCTGATACAAATCCTACACTTCTGATTCGACGCTCGAACGGCACTTGAGCTGCTTCACGAATAGCTCAATGTTAGCCATTGTGCAAGTATATTGGTTGTTAAGCGGGAGACAATTGCCAATTAGGTTTCTAGTATGTCGTACGTTTGTTTTTATCTATCAGCGCATCTACCTTAGAGCTACCGTTAATATCCCCAGCAGCACTACCTTACCAAATGAACATCAAATGCTTGAAAGTTGCATTAATATCAAAGTACTTTCTTAATATCGTCGATTCATGAACTATTCAGAGTGAATGCAATAAGCAATCGTGGAACGGAGAGCGCAACAGCAAGATTCATGGCTGATTTACGACTTTCTTCTAGCATATTCCATATTTCTATTTATGATGAGATAACAGAAAACATGCTTATGTCGATATCATTGTTTATTTCGTTGATCAATAAGATCTTGTTTTCAATGCGAAATAAGAAAACCAGTTATTCATTGCATGACCGATACCCAGTCAAAAGCAATTGTCATTGTCACTCAAGGCATATAAATTCAAAGTCAAGCTCAAGAAACGTTCCATTCAAAGTCAACCTGTTTTCAAACATGCTTTATAATGTTTGAAAAAATTTCATAATCTTAAGCATTGATAAGGTACATATAGATCAGTCTGTATAAGCTGTTCGGTGTATCAAATGCTGCTTTTGCCGTAGGCAGTCTTTACACGTAATATCACTAGAGCTGAGAGATGCTGGGACCTCAAGAACCTCTTTGGCTGATGTACGGATGCCATATAAATGAATTATTGTGGGCGTCTGACCTTACAAGGCCTGCAAAACAAAAACACGATGTGTCCTCTAGGAAGTCATTGAATTTCCCGCAAGGCAGGGTGGATGTGGCTGAATCGCTAAAATACGGCTGACAATGCGGGCAGCCGGATTTTTTTTCCACTTGTAGCTTCTGCTAAAGATTAGTGGGCAGGCCAGATAAAATAGCCCTGCAGCAGTCTGGTTGCTTCTCCAATGTGCTGAAAGTTTCACCCAGTCCGAGCAACTAATTCTCTGCTAAAGGAGATGGTGATTCATGTTTGAACCCTATAAAACGAATTGGATTAATGATGAGAGAAAAATCGCCGTCAGCTCAGCTTGTCGAACTATGTTGATTAATCACTACACCTGCCTTATTATTTGAATGCTTCATCGCAGCACAGAGTAACGACTTTCGAATATAGTGAGCGTTTCAAACAATGGATCTACGTTTAATAGAAATTATAGTCGGGCATTGTGCAGCCGAACAATCGAAAGAACGTGCTTTAGAGTGAGCTAATGTTACATTGAAAAAATGAAAAGCGACAACAAGCAAGAAGCGTACTTCTGAACTCAAACGCATGCACAGGTTTACACATTCAACGGATTACGATAATATCAGGAGCAAAAAAAACTTTTAATGGATCGTTGAATGGGCAAATACATATACATATGCATGTATATCAATTTTCAAACACACACACACAAACATACACATACACACACCCGCGCGCACGCACAAAGGCATACAGGTCTATATCTATATATATATACATATATACATATGCATAAATATATGTATATATAAATTTGTGTTCACATATATACATATATATAAATATATGTTTATATAAATTGTGTGTTCACACACACACACATATATATATATATATATGTATATATATATATATATATATATATATATATACATATATATATAAATATATATATATGCATATATACCTATATATCTGCATATATCTATATATAAGAATATATATATATATATATATATATATATATATATATATATATATATATATATATATACATATATATATATATATATATATATAGACATATATAGATATATAGATATAGATATCTGTCTCTCTGATATATATCTCTATAGATATATCTATCTATATATTCTATATATCTCTATATATCTCTATATATATCTATATATATATCTCTCTCTATAGAGAGATCTTTCTCTCTCTCTCTATATATATCTCTATATCTATCTCTCTCTCTCTCCTCTCTCTCTCTCTCTATATCTCTATCTCTCTCTCTCTCTCTCTCTATATATCTCTCTCTCTCTCTCTCTATCTATATCTATCTCTCTCTCTCTCTCTCTCTCTCTCTATCTCTCTCTCTCTATATATATATATATATATCTCTATATATATATATATATACGAACGAACGCGCGGCTCAAGCTGAAGGTATATTTTGGGATTGTACAATTCCAATTTTTTCATACCGTGTGGAATTTCCGGTACGCGAGCGAATATAAAACAAAGATAATAATCGTCAACTGACTTTTTACGCTCTGTTTCCATTTGATTCTTGTTTGGTCAGTATGATTCCTACGTTTATACATTGAATATCATTCATGTGACAATGAACGCTATTGTTGCGGGAAGAAATTTCATGTACGACAAATTATGAAATACACGTAGTTTACAGTGGTTAGCGAGCCTCACGGGACTGTTCCGGACGTGGGCTCTGCCGCTCACAGTCACACTTAACGATCACTATTCCAACAACCAATAATACCCAGATACCGCATTAATATTACTAGATGCCTGCAGCTTGGTTGGACAGAGCTACCTATTACCATTGATCTTCTTTAGAAATTGCATCCCCAAAGGTACATTTAACCGTATTGGCCATTTTAGCAAACGGTTTTTGCACCATCTGTCAGATGTAAACATTGCCATTTCTCCCACTCTCAGCTTGGTATTTTCGTTGGTGGTATCTGCGGACATGCGCTCCGGTATCACAGTACCCCAGACGCTCCAATCGTCTTGTTGAGTAAGTTAGGGGATCCAGGAACATCGATCCCACTCGTCTTCCGACTTCATGCCCTGTAACTTACAATGTTGTGTGGTGGACTATCACACTAGCCACTGGGATGGCGAGTGTCATAGTCTATCATACAAAAATCCTGGTGGTAGTGCGGAGGGGGGGGGGGGGGGGCGGGGGAGGGGGTAGGTTGTACTCTTTCATATGTGTTTTGTTTAAGGTAAAAGATTGATATTTTGCATTTGAACTTGAATTATATACTTGCATCAGTTATGTTACCTTTCAGAGTACATTTATTGAAATGAATATAGCGTGATCTACTAATATTATATATCATGCCAATACACTAAAACATAAGTTCTTTATTACCTATAAGTTTGATTATGCGTTATATGATAGTTCAGTCATGGACAGTGTCACACTTTTGCCATCAATTTGTCAGGAAAGTGATCCTTTAGATTCCAATAGAAGCTATCCAAAAAAAACTGTGCTGGTTTGAGTTGACAACCAAGATTAACAGTGGCTAGCTAAAAAAAAGGTTTTCAAAGTCAAGGACCTCTTTTGTCAGGGTATCTTCTACATCAATATTGGTATTAAAATTGTTGCCAAATGTTCAATGTTTGTAATTCAAACAATTCTTTGATAGAACAATCACCTCATTTTAGTCTATCAGATACAGGCTATAAATGCCATGGTCATCTGTCAGTTCGTCTTAAATCTGTGCATTTGGTCTAGTTTTGATAGTTGTATTAAGCATATTTGAAACCCAAAATCACACATGAGGATTTTTTAGGACATTGCAGTTCCCAAGATGTAACAAACTGACTGGTTATGCATGACATGGATGGTCATTTGGATTGGTTGCCCTTCCCTGACCTGTTGCATGCCACTTATACGGTAAAATGTATGGGACCATTAGGCAGTAACCATTAATATTTATGGGTCTCAGCAGAGCTCTGCCTTGTCCATCTTTCTGCTTGTAAACTTTCGGTGTCACATTTTTTTAATAATGCAAGCCATTGTTATATTGATTGTCACTTATATCAGCCATTTGTGACCTTATTATTGAAAAATAATCTCATTAGCTATGTCAACCAATAGGGAATACCAGTCTCAAATTAAACATGAACCACTCTTATATTGATGAGCACTTACAAATTAAATATCAGCTTTGCATGACCTTTTGTTCCTGAGTGATTTACTCAATGGGGAATAATTCTTGATGGCACGTTTTCTCATAATGCAAGCTAGCAACTCCACATTGACCAAATCTTCCTGCATAACCTTTGACCCCTGGATTATTATTGAATAATCTCCTGTGCCTATAAACCCAATGGGGTATTGAAAGTATTGATGTCACATTTTGTTATAAATCAAGCTAATGGTCTCAAATCCTATAAAGGGCATTCTCATGTCAGTATCTCCTTGCTAGCTAGAAATCAGATCTGTATGGTCCTTGACCTCAGCCAAAATGTTGGGATTATTATCAATTATGCTGGTCAAGTGAAAAATGCCAAAGGTAATTTTGCCCACTAGCCAAACATTATTTTTGGGATTAGTGTTCAGCCCTGTGTGTCGTTGTATGATTTAATGTGTAATACCTTATTATTAAAACTCATATAAAAAGCAGCAGACCTTCAAGGACTATTGACTTCTTGTATCAATCTGGATGTCTCAAATCATGCATGGGCTTTATCATGTCCATATCTCCCTGCAAACTTTAACTCATAGCTTTATAGCTTTTGATCTCTGACTTGCTAAATAAAAGCATATTAAAATTTCTTGCTCCAGGAAAAATGTTATTGATAACTCATGGGTGTTTGGGTGAATCATTTCTCAAAACATTAAATTATTAGGGTTAAATGCTAAACTATTTGCATAACAACTTGGCAATGGACTGTTGTTGCCAGACAAGTGGGTTTGGGGGTTATTTATCGGCCCTTGTGTGTCATTGAATACAAAGCTAAACTATAAAAGCTATGATTAAATGCTGTCATAACTTGTAAATGAAAATCGTGTCAAAAGTAGAAGAGTTCAATAGCCGTCGGCCGTCTGTCTTTATCGTGACACTGACCTAGGGTTCTTATCACCAGCCCAGTATGTCACTGACCTGGGGTTCCTATCACCAACCCATCGTGACACTGACCATGGGTTATTATCACCAGCCCAGTATGTCACTGACCTGGGGTTCTCCTAACATGGCTTCGTTTTTGTTTGGACGAGTATAAACTGTTAAGGACAGATAACATCTCATTGCTACTCGTCTTGACCCGTCCTGATGACGGGTGGCCATTTATTGTTAATTTCAAGCACTGTTACTGATGACTGAACTATGCTCACAGGCCTGTAGACTTATTCTGAACATCTGGCGAATGATTTGTCACAGAATCAACTCTAGATGCAAATCAGATATGTATGTCCTCATCCTCCCTATATACTAATTTTCAGATGTGCACAATTTTATATGTTACCGCAGGTTTAGGGTAAAGAGAGCTGGCTTATGTGGATGAGACATTTAATCAATGGTTAAATGACCATGGGAAATGCCCCAAAGCCTACCCAGGAGAACATCCAAGCATTGAATTCTAGTATATTTATCAATGCTCAGCTCCATAGCAACCTTCCTGGTGGTTACTAGTCAATGCCTGTCATCTCAGTACCGCGAAAGAGAATGTTAAAGTTGCCATCAGTGGTCATCGAAAGAAGGTTACATTAATTATTGATGGGTGTGCTGTTTGTTATGGGTTATATAATTGCAGTTTAAGGGCATATTGATAAGATCAGGCTTACAATGAGTTTTTACCAATATTCTGTTAATTGATATTCAAATGTAGATTCAGTTTCTGCCACATGAGAGTGGATTAACTTCCTTTACTTAATAGCAAGAGAGTGATTCATGTGACATTTTGTAATGATGATCAACCTAATCAGGTTGGTAAGAATTAATGTTGTGTAATGTTTTACATCGACTTCCTTTAGTTCTTATGATATAAGACTGATAGCCAGTTTGACAAGTTAATTTTATCTGTGTAACAGAATGTGCAACTATAGCTGGCGCACAGCAGGAGCATCGTCTTTTGCTGAATCATATCGACAAGCTGTTGTATGGATTCACTAATTTTGTCCATATGGAAACCCACCAAGACTGGACCTCTTAAAAGTTTATTACTGCTAGTGCAACATAAGACGCTGTTGTGGTAGTTCCTTCTGATCATGTTCAAATTGATCTGTTGATATGCTTTGCTTGATATCTGGATCATTGATTTTTTATATTGTTAACCCTTTTGAGGTCAATACATTCAGTTCATTGAGGTCAATTTAATCAGCCGAATCAACTATGAATGCATATATTGCGGATACATGTTTGATAGAATTTAAGTGACAAAAGATAAGCAAGTGAACAGCAATCAAAGTTTAAAAATTCATTCATCTTCTACCTAGTCCTGACCTTAACAAATCCTTCAGCACATTGGCGGCAGATGCTGCTGTGTTTTTCATTGTGTAATGAAAGGCGATATATTTCAAACCTACAGATCGTTAAATCCATGTTTAATCATGGTGTCCTGAGAGGATTTATATCATTCACACTGAGAGTTGAGATTCAGTTAAATTCTCAAAATAAATTTAATGTAAAGCCAGACAATGATACTCTAATGCCAAATAAACGGATAAAACATGTAATAAAGAATGAACAATGAATCAATTTGAGGTCAGTTTTAACGCTCGATGAAGCAAATTGTGAAGATATGCATGAACATATGCCGTTGGACGCACCATTATATGACAGGCACATACTTTGATAAGTGCCCTGTTGCCTAAACTTCTTTGCTGGTTTGCATGATTGCAGTTAATATTTAACTACACGAAAATAAATTATTGAAGCGTATATAAGAAGAGCGAGGACTGGGTTCATATTGCAATGTAATGCTGCCTCCACTGCTCCGTGTTATTCTGCGTATATCTAGCTGCTCAGAACTTCACAGAAGACTGTCAACCCGACCGATTTGGGAGACACCAAATAGCTTCAGTCGAAAATTATTTGCTGTCAAATTAACATATCTTATTTGTCTTTTATTTGCTGTATATAAGCACTTGTTCTTTCATTTAATTGGAACTGATATAAGATTATCACGTTGTTGTTCTTGTTGCACCAAATTTAAGCGGATTTGGCAACTTTGGCCATGTGCCGCAAGATTGTCGCCGCGTCGCACGGAAATTATTAATGACAGCTGTTTGGACTCTCCCGATTCAAGGGACGCGGGACAGATTACAGTGTCCATAGTGGTTAAATAACATTAGGCTGCCAAAGCAGTCGATATGTATAATAGTTACACCAATTACATCAATGAGGGCAATTTGATTATCCATTAATCAGAGAATAAATACGTTAAAATATATAACCTACGTGCATTTTTGACTTGGATTCGTCCGTGCTGCAACATTAAAGACGACCATCTTCAGAATGTTAAGTATCACTGATTCTTGTTAAAACACGCAGTTCCTTAGTATAAACTTGTATTAAAATTAACAACGGTTACGCTGAAGAACTCTTTTCCTTAAAAAAGAGACTTTAGTACATATTTTCTCCGTTCCCCCGTGCACCTCCCGCACGGCAAGGTTCGGAACTTTTCGGAGCAAGACATTGCGTCAGTTTTTCGTGGAATCGCGGTGATAAATTAGCTTCACTATTTTCTTCATGGCTCGTTGAATGTACATTTATGAATAGCTTCTGCGCAGTTCGAATTCTGTAAACAATCAGAAATCAAAAAAAGTTTCTTTCGGTTCCCGAAAGACCTAAAAACGCGCAATACTTTGTTTGAACCTTGTAACCGAAGATTGTACAAACGATGGTCTGTCAGTGGTAGGCTGGTTGGGATATTAATGGTTGTTAATATCGGAATGCAAAAAGGGCTGGCCGAACCTTTTGTTTACTTAAATGGCCCATATGGTCGGTTAAAGAAACAAATGGTAGGATATATGAAACGACCAAAATGGTTGGTTACATAAAATGGCCAATAATGGTTGGTTTTATTAAAGGTCCAAAATGGTTTTTTTTTGCATGACAAAACTATCATGACTTTTTTTGGTGCAACCATTTTGGGCTATGATTTGTATAATCCTCTGAAATAAGTTTTAGCTGAAGATAATAACTGAAAGCTGCAAAAGGCAGATGAATAAGGTTTTGCATCTGCGATATCACATAATTTGAGCTCAAAAAAGCGAAATACTCGAATGACGCAAAATTGTCGGTTTTGTCGATATAGTCCAAAATGGTTGCAATTGTAAGTATATATATATATATATATATATATATATATATATATATATATATATATATTATATATATATATATATATATATATATATATATATATATATATATATATATATATATATATATAATTCTAAATGCTTCTGCTAGTTGCTTAATATATAATATATATTTATATATATATATATATATATATATATATATATATATATATATATATCTATATTATATTCTATATAGTATATATATATATATATATATATATATCTCTATATCTATATCTCTATATATATATATATATATATGCTCTATATATAATATATATATATATATTTGACAAATTGATATATATATATATATATATATATATATATATATCTCTGAGATATATATATCTATGTATGTGTATATATCTATATATATATATATATCTATATATATCTATATATATATATATAGATCTCTATATATATATATATATATATCTATATATATATCTATATATAATATATATATATATATATATATAGATATATATATATATATTTAATTCAAAATTCTATTGCTATTTGCTTAATAGCTGACTTGAATTTGTCCAGCCATATTTAAATCACACTTGGTATTTTTAAATTCTGGATACAGTATCAGCCTTTTATTATTTTCTGTCACTCAACTGACTCGAAATTTTTAGATTCATGCCACACTGGGTTATTTTGGATGCCATTTGATCCTTACTGCTATACGTGATGTCAGTAACGTCGACAACTATGTTTCCGTATCTTATTTTGAACATATATGAAATTTAATCAATGTTTTCGTTTGTCTATCCACCTCGATTCCATTTGTGCCTGTTTTAACGACGGTTCTGAACCTCTGTTCAGTGCTAGCGAGAAAACTCCTCTAGTGCATCCCCTGCCGTGATATGGTGTTGTGATTATGGACCTTATATGTTATACAAAACTATCGGGTTTTAATCTATATTTCCGTAAACTATTTTCAACAGAGGTGGAAGATAATCTGTCAAGATTTCTATCCCTATATCCACCTCAATTCCATTTGTGCCTGTTTTAAACCTACGGATTCTGACCTGAGTATGTATTAGCGAGAAAACTCCTCTAGTGCACCCCCTGCTAGATTCAATACAAGATTCTGAACAACACCGTTCCAAATACGCCAATCAAAACCCATACCGTTCTGGAATGATCTGAACATCTAGGAAGTCCCAATATATACCGAAAATATGCTTGAAATTGGGGGTTGGGGTTGAAGCAACAGCTACAGTATTTATTAGTGATATATATTGAACCTGTCACTGAGCCAGCATGCATTGCTGCTCCGAACAATAGGTTATCTGGTAGTATTGTAGCCACAAGCAAAAAAAGAAAGCATGGTGAGGACAAACACAGGCGAAATAAGCCCGGTTTAGCTTTTTGATGCCTGATTGATGTCATACGTTTGGGCTTAAGTTAGGCATAGCAAACCTAAAGTAGGCAAGCCCCAGATGTAAGTGACTTGGTTTCAAGTCGCAACCAGGCGTCCCGTACAAACATAGGAAGCATTTGCATAGCGCCTGTTACTGTATCAAGTATTCTACTCCTCACATGAAGATGCTGCGCATTACTATGTATGCCATTATACTAATGTTAAACTCAATTCTTCTTAGCGTCCGATAATGACTAGCGTTTGCGCCATGGGCTACAAACTGGCAAAATCTCCGTATATCATTCATAATATACCGAGATTAAAGATAGATATTTGGATGATCAATTGGCATTTATAGCTATATTGCATACAAATATGCAGCTTTAGCATTCATAGTCAAAACGTGTCAAGATTTCATTTAGTAGGAGTTATATCGAGCTATTTACTATTGCACTGTAGTTAAGAATAGGTAGTAATGGGAACGCTGTTCGTCTTCAATAACAACTGTGCCCATCAATACAGCAGGGCATGCGAACCGCAAAGAAAAGTGTATCCAGCGTCTAATTCCGTCATAAGTACGACAGATGATGGGCCTATGTCACAATTCAAAGACGATTGACGGTCATATTCAAGGTCTTAAAAGGCTACAAAATGTGTCTCGCATCTAACACAAGGGGCCCGTTAGATTACTAATAGGGGTTTGATGTAACAAAGTGGTTATGGTAGCCGCTTTGCCGATATCAGTACATTGCATATAAATGGTCTTTGATTGTGCTCTACGAATGTTAAGCTGCCGGACAAGATTAAAGGCCCACATCTAGCATCATTCTATTTCAAACGCATTTTGTTTTTATAAATTACCTCTTGCTAATACTTAGGCATAATTGTAAGCAAAAAGCTAGACGGATATAACTAACCTACTGTGTTCGCTGTTTTAGGCGATCAACAGTTTTGCAGCTACTCTCTCTATGTGGTTGCGTTCTGCTCATTAGTAGTTTCCTGGTAATCATGCACGCTTTTTTCTAGCGTTGACAGCCAATCAAATGCCATGATATTTTTCTGCCCTTTCAGGTTGGATCAGATGATTTTCTCTGGGTGGGTGGATACATTTTTGTTGCATGGTGTCAGTCGTGTCCAAGTTGACAAGAGTCGCTGTGATGTCACTTCGATCGTTGTGGAAGTCCTTTTGAGCTCTTCCCAGCCCCACAGTCTGCCCCATAACCAGTTGTGTATTGTATTAGTTCTTCACTTTACCTCCCACAAGGGCGTCCATAAACAGCAGCACCCCCTGACTGCTGGAAGGCTACTCGTCGTTACGTCAAAGAAATGGTACGTGCTGGTTCTTGTAGAGGGCGATCATATAAAAAGTACCAAGACAATAATTGCTTATTCAAGTTCCGTTGAAGCGCCTCCTGGTGGTGGCAAAGCAGATGGCCAGGACAAGTCAGCAGTTGAAGGTGTACTGTTCCCGGTAAGAGGCATCGAGGTTATGGATACAACGTGATGGAATCTTTTGCAAATTGAGAAATATCAAGCCATTATTTAAAAAGAACCTGTACTAGATGGTGTAACGCGCTGATCATTTTCCGTGAAGCTTGCAACGGGTGTTAATCTGTTGGTGTACTGCTTTAAACGACGGACTATTTCCTTTGCAAAATGCGGTTGTCACAAATACTATTTCGGTACCAAATATTTCGTTCTATGCATGTGTTTGTCAGTTCGCCTCTAGGCGGATCCAAAGTACGAGATGTGCTACAGACTAATAATCTCGCCCATAACAACCGGGGTATAGTTTGGGTTCCATTTTACAACCGCCGTCCTATTTGGTATGCAAACTGGTTCGGCTCGTCGACTCATGAGGCTCATAAAGTGACCTGGCAAAAGGTGGCGTAGAGGGAGATGATCATAAAAGTCGCACATGGGATATCAAAAATCATTCTTTGGAACGTTTTTCCTCGGCCACAAAGAGGATTACTACAACTAAGTTGTAACGATGGAGCTTGAAAGAAGGCTTGAGCTCTCTGGATAATACTAACATTGCCGTGAATCATCTTTGCATTTCTTGTGCGTGTTGACTTCTGCGGCCATCTGAGCGTCCTAACAGATTGGCTTTAAGTCTGATTTTACATGCAATATTTGTACACAAGTAATGCATTTAATATGAAGACGCTTATTAGATCTGGTTGCAATATTGCCCCGTTCACTATTGCATCTGTTTGCTAGTTTTCTGTTCCTTTCTTTAATCCTCCACTTAGCGGCGTCTGTTCCTGGGTATGTTTTTTTTTCATCAAATGATTAGTAGATAATTGCAGGAGGCATATCTTCTTAGAAACAGAACGTCCATGCTATTGTATAAAGAAGCCATATAATTGAATTTGTGTATTTGTGCCAGGAAGTTATCATAATGCCAAAGATGGCTTTTGGTTTTTGACATTTGAGCAAAACTCCTGGTCATGAAAGTCCGACATTAACAGAGCTTCAAAACCTCCTAACAATCAGATTCCATCTGCTGTGGACATCAATATTTAATGAGATATTAATATTTGTTATGGCACGAAGTGTTGTCTGATGATTGATAGCAAATATGGATTCCCTGTCAACGTTAAGCTATTATAGTAATCAGGGCTGCCGTAGGTCCACTTTTTTTGTACTATTATTATTGTATCTGCGCCTAATCTAGAAATATGGAAAAAATAAGTATGAAAAAATGACGAAAACAAGACGCTTTGGATACAAAGTATTTTTGCGAATTTTTGGTATCTTACATCAGTGCGACTACATACCAGAAAGTCTCGAGCGGGATTTAGTCCAGCATATAAATACAGGTAGTGTTTGCAGGCTATGTATGGCTGGAAGAGTTTATGCGAGCGGTGATCGCTCTCGAATAGTGAATGTCTAATGTATATATTCTGCATAATACTCAGTTGATAATAAATGATGCCCTACTGTCGACATTGCGCTGAGCTCTTTTTCTATATATACCAATGACAGAAACACCCAGTATGGCACAGATTACCTGTCCCCGAGCCTTATATATAGCAATTTGTGGTGCTTGACATTAAGATAGGTGATATTATGACTAAATCATAGCATATTTTGATGAAAAGAATATTCATAATTGTTTGATAGCTCACTGATTCGTATGAATAAATTATGTTGCGCATTCTTAGTTAGTGTAGTCGGTCTTTATATGAGAACATATCGTACACCAAGCCTAGGCCAAGGCTTATATTGCTATACAAATGTGACATGTTGACAAGTCACAGAAGAACTGGTGTCCAATTTTGACCCCGTTTGAGTACATGCAAAATTGCCCGGTGTTTATAAGTTGTCATTCTCAGGTCATTGACTAAAAAGAATACAATTCATCCTCAGAAACGGGGCTTTTATTAAACGCTAAATATGTGCTTCGTCACTTCGTTATCACTGCGTCACAAAAACACCCTTCCCTTGGACGCTGTTGGCTGTTTATACGCCTTAACCTGCTATGTTGGGCGACCATGAATGTCAATAAACCAAGCCGAAATTGCAAGTTCCGATGGTGAATCGAAGCATCACATATCGATTCAACTCAATAAATTGCGTTTATGTTCCCTGTGTAGTTCTAGATATTGAAAATGTTGGCATTAATCTCAGGACAAAATATAAGAACATGATTATTTTGCCTCTTTTCAGACGAACGTTTGTTAGCAAATAAGCATAAACAGAATCAATGCTTTGATTTGAAGCATTCATGGGCCTGATGTCGAGATTGAATCACATAATTAACGCAGCTTTACTTCCAGCAGATGTATAGCACTCAACCGCGCACAAGAGTGAGCATATGTTTCTATTGGCAAACTATGGCTCTAGGTATCATACGGACACTGTTTTAGCTGTGTAGTTAGGAGCCACCATTATTCCTGATGCAGAGTTGGTCTGATTCATCGCTGGGCGAGTTTGTATATGCATATTGGGACATTTAAAAGGAACGGTCGAAGAAATTGCTGATTTGCGGTATGATTCCATTTCGCTGACATTATGACTCAGCATAAAAAGCCATCGACACAAGCTATTACGGGCATTGCGCGATGACAAGTTACCAGTTGTGATTTACGGTGCATAGGCATACTACATCCGATTGCGCTCAACTCATCTGTTTTTGTTTTGTTATTACCAGCTTAATTTCTGTTGCAAGGCAGGATGTACTTCGCTGTGCCAGACATGCTTCAATAAGCCAAGCAATCAGAAGTGACGTCAGCAGTCTTGCTTGCAGCAGTTGTCTTGTTTTATGTGACTAATTAACTCATTGTGGCACAGTTGATTAAACGAGGCGAATGCCACGTATGATTCCCCGCTATTATCATCTGACTTGATTGTGTCTTCCCAGGCTTAGTCACATTGGCCGTAAATAATTTCTCGCGTTAAGTGTGCCACTAATAAACAGCTACATATTTTATGAGAACTGCGAGTGCTTGCTACATGAAATTTCTTTGGAAGGTATCAAATAGTTTTGTGTTACCATGATTTACTCGGTCTTCTCATATGCGAACGTTAACAGTGGTTTGCAACGGCTAATAAACTACGTAAAGAGCATCTTATAGAACAGCAATGCAACTCCAGCCTATGGTAAATTAGAAAATGAGATGCTCACGAATCATAGCTCCTACAATAAAATGTCACATAGGCGGCTAAAGTGAGTTATGCCTCCTACTTAAGTGAGGGAATGTTTCGGTGTTCCAGCAGTATGTGTCTCTATAGTAGGAAAACATGTGTCTGACTGACAGTTCATTCTGACACCAAATGAATAGGTATTGAAACAATTTTGTAACATGACACAATCCAATGATATCAATGATGATTGTTCACACTTGTTATTCGTTACATTAGACAAGGACGAACATTGGTGAAGGGTTTCCAGCTGCACAGATGCTATTGTAAATCTGTTTTAAGACATCAAAGCGTAGCCTAATAACGTACTACTTGAATCAGAGTTGAATGTTTTAATAACCTTGCGCAAAGTTGTGGATTAGTGCAAAATGTGGGTCTGATTGCGTAGTACGAGCATATTGCAGCCGTTCATCGTGTGGCTTATTGGTCATTTCACATTCTGCCTGATGCTGAATGATAAACGCATCTTACAGCTGCAAATCCGAACACAAGGGATCAAGTGTACTTTTTCAAATGGACATTTGCTCTCTACCAGCAGTGAACCAGGAATTCCAATGCGAAGTACAGGCCATAGTCGAGTCGGTGTGGCATGATACATGATTAAAAACTCCAAGTAAATTGACGGGCATTTCGGTACATCTGCACCGTTGCATTTGCTATATCATAGATTTTTTCCCGCTTGGAGTTGCTGGGTATCCTTGTGGTGAGGCTATTAGAAATGACGGACAATAACAGTTTGCATTGCTCCAATTTATGCAAAATATTGGGAAGTAGTGATGAATATCCATTTTTATAATATCAGAGTGATGCAAGATTAAAGGGCATTAAATCTACAGGGTCAAGAGCAAACTAGAAAACTTCAAATATATCGCTCTCAGGTTGCAAAACAACATTTACGATCTATACAGCAATTTTTTCACCTTTTTGTGTTGTTGCATGTTACCTGTTGTGACATTCCATGAATGAGGCTGTAAAAGGTTATGATGCTATAGGGCACATTATTACAGCACAGTTCAAAGGCCAGTGCTGATAAGCACAATTCACGAGGGCATTTTTCCGTCACGAGTTGTGTTTGAGTGCAATAACATTATATAACAATCATGTGCATCATAGCATATATATATATATCTTTGATGAAATACCACAGAACTCGAAACGCCATGTTAATTCTGGGCCATGTATAAAATGATACGTTGGAGTTTTTAATTTTGTATATTTAACTGACCTGCAAAATAATCCTAATTACATAATGGGGCAGGTATTGCTGAATGATAGTTATAACAATAAGCGCCAGCCCAAAAGTCCTTCATGATGCATTTTCCTTGTTTTCGCTTTGAAGGTTTCTTACCCACTGCGGGATGTGAAATCGGTTAATGAAGTGTAGCTGTCATTCGCAGGAAGAACCACAGAACGCTGACCTAGCTGTATTGTTATGCGTACTTGCGTCAGCTGAGGGGACAGCATACCTGAATATTGAATATCTTAGTAACACTAATTTGAGCGATTGATGCATTGTACTGTGTACTCAGGACGCATCATTTGCTTCGATGTTCTCATTATGGTATTTGATTGTAGGATCTCAGCAAACTTTTGCATGACGTGGAAGAGCTTGCAAAGGGAAGATCTATTTAAGTCTATAAATGCTTAACAATTTTATTGTCCCTCTTAGGGTATGAATTGTGATATGTTTTGGGCAACAGAGCGTTGATGACTCTGCTCCGGATGATTTCTTAACGTCGCTAATCCATATGAGATATTTAACATAAATACTGTTAAGCATTATTTTATGATAACGTAATTTGGTTATAGAATACATTTGCATAAGAGACAACATTGACATTATATCATCAGGTGATAATCGGTGAATATGTAATGTAGGCAGGTTATCAGACCAGTATTAAAAAAATATAGACAATTAGTTTGACTTCCAGAGTTAAACTTTCGGAAACTTGCTTTAATGTATACGAGCAAGTAGTGTGACGATAAGGTTTACTAAGGTGAAATATGCTGTCAACTGAACGTTTTATCTGATCATACAAAAGTGATACATCGGCTACCAAATAAGCCTATAACCTTCTCACTATTCATTTGAAGCACTGAAGCTGATACGTTCGTACATTGCAATTGGGTGAGAATTCCTGTAACAATGGTGCATGCTTAAAGAAACGCAGCTCGAGCACATTGATATCATAAGCCTTGGATTATTGCTATGGGGTAACATTCTCTGTAATGTAGGGCTAGATAGGGGCTGTGAACATTGTGACTTCAAGGGTTACGAGACAATATCAGAAGCATTTCTGTGTGTAAGAACTGAGCTTGCCAAACTAGTCTACGCATTTACTGTGTATGCACCACCTGTTTCTGCCGTTATTAACAGCGTGTGGTGCATTATATTACGAAATAAGGTAATTTTTATACGGGTTGTAAGGGGCAACTGCCAAAGATTAATATGGATTGTAACACGTGAATGCATATCGTATACTTGATGAATACTTTACTTTTGACATATTATCATGTATTTCGTTGACATGTATTAAATCTGTACTTCGGGTGCATTACATTGTTGTGTAAGTCACCAGGTCATTATTGAAAGCATCATACTCAGTTATGAAGAAACGTGACACTAATAATTCAGCTACCTTGCAGAGTCCTAAGCTGCAATGAGGTATCTAAACGATACAAACGGCCTGGCACATGGATTATATCCAGAATGATTTTCGGATTATTGCAACTTGGCAACATCTCTTCCATCTTATTGCGGCTGCTGAAACGATAGGTGGAGCGGTCGGAATTTGGAGGAGTATAACATCGCCCTTATTGGCCATGCTTTACAGGCAGGAACTTGCAGTTAAAATTTTTGACGGCTTGGACATGAGCGACTGCAGGATGTCCATCCTTTTTTCAACCAAACATGGCTGCGTTAAACAGCAATAGGGACGGTTAAGCTGTATGCTATCCGTTAAAAAAACCCAGATAAGTAAGGATTTATAGAGATGGACAATGTAAGAGAGGTTCAATAATTATGATCAAATAATAATATGTCACATTAAAAGAACAATAGTAGGGCCTCCGTCGCTCTTATCTCTTTCAGTGCAACTGATGTCATCCCATATGTCCCTGCGATGTACCGACTTGAGAGGTTGAAATACCTATCATTATGATGGAGTTGCATGTAAAGGGGGCTTCGTTCGCGATGACCGCTATAGGACCTATAAAGGTCACATTTCAGAGATTTTCTTCAAAGCGACCAATATACACTGTAGAGCCGAATGATGTATCGAACTCTATCCATTTTAATCTACGAATGGCTATGATCAGCGTATCAGAAATTGTACGATTGGGGCGTATCCTTATGCCATGTCTAGAGAAAACCTTTTTATTCGGTGTAGGCCCTGTATCATAAACATCAATAATTGGCTGGAAAAGATTAACTGTGGGGATTTATTGAACGTATTTCCACGCAGTTATTACATGAGATTGCCAAATAATTTTGCTTATCAGACTATTGATATAAGCCACTAGTAATCATGATTCCTTCTACATGTGCAACAAGATTATATAATTGTTCTACTTAATATTCGAAAAGCGAAACTCTATGTTATTCACATTCACATCATGTTTTGTAAAAAGTGGATGAATCGTAGATTAAATGAATAACCGTTCGGATTGTCATCATAATTGGTCTAAATTAATGTTAAGCCTTTTATTATCATTCAGGTTTTAGCTGAAATAAACAATGCTGACCGACGTCCCCATTTAAATAATTCAACAATGTGCAAATTTAAATTGACATCCCAATTCAATTAACCAACTATTGTGCATTTTTAACCGACGTCCCTTATTCAATTGATCCATTACAGTGTGAATTTTACTGTCACCAGAAAAGCGGTCGCATGCTTTCAAGTCAGACGGCTTTTATTAGCATGTGTCAGATTGGGTTTTTTTTCATTGCACACGGCCTTAAAACCTTACTTGGCTATCTAGCAGCTATCTATCATGTGAGAGGCGGTTAATGACGCAAAGATTTCGAAGTCGGAAAATTGTGTTATATATACGCGTCGCTGCCATTGACATAGCTCAACAGATATTGGCTTTTTCAGTTAATACAAACAAAGCTTACCCTTCCCTTAGCAGATAGGGGGATTATTGAAATTGTGTTTTTGATGTTGCCAATGTATATTTGGCCTTATCGTTTGAGCTATATACGGACGACGAATATAACTCGGCCACTAAATATCACACTGCCAATCCATAACTAAGCTACCCAACTGGATTTGAATTGTTGTCGCAATATTTTCCCACCCTGGATGATAATGAAATAAAATAGACGTGGTAGAAACAATGTCTCAAACAATGTCTCAAATGTTCTGATCATCTTAATTGAAAAGGTATCAAACCATAGGATTGCACGTACATATGTAATTATTCTATTGCACATTGGCATTGTGAAGGCCTTCACTATATTGATTCGTTCAATGAGTAGTTATTATGTAACAGTTTTTATGCAACAAGCAGTACATGATAACACGGATATAAGTAGCCGAAGCAGGCATGTGACGTCACGACAGCTTGAATCTCTTACACTAAGAATCGAAGTAGAAATAAATTAATGCTATCAGCGATAATTCAACCGCACAGTGCTTTCATAAGAAAGATTACTTCATTGGGGTGAAGTGACACACTGCACTCGGTAGTGAAAAAAATGCGTTGCAAGCTGCGCTTCTATATGGGCCAATAGAATTGCTATTTTCCGACGACCATTTCATGAGAGCCGAAGTGCAATTGCGTGTAATCATGAGAATGGCTTACTATAACAGCCCGTTGTTTATCATTGATTTAATCAAATATTGCAAGCATTAACAAGAATAGTTAAGGAAGTTTCATATTTGCGTGACGACAACCCATTTTTTGGTACGAGCATTTTACGCATGACCTAGGTCATAACGAGCAAAATAGCACCGGGTGTGCACTGTGCTGCAGCCAACAGAGTTGTTTATCAATACCTATTGTTAGAGTGCTGCAGTTTAAATGAGTGTAATCATCATCATCAACGTTTGAATGCGCTTTAGCGTAAATTGCGTTATAAAACTGTATTTCTACTGAAGGCTTGATGACCATTGATATCTATGTAGGGTTATTGCAAATTGAATGACAATTTGTTGATGGAGTTTACTGGGTGACTTATTTGATTATGCCTCAACTTTTATTGTCAATTGACTCTTCGCCGCCCATCTGGTACGTGAATATACATTTTCTAGGCCAATGGGAAATGGAATCCTGGTGATAACCTATAATTAAATGATGCGCTCACAACAGAAGACATGATTTAAGTATGATTAGCTTCGGTGAAGATTGCTATAGGGCAGGGACAATACGTTTCACATGTGCTGAATTGGATTCTCAAACAAAGGCAGGTTAAGAAATAAGCAGCATGACAATATCATAATTACATGAATTCATCTGGTTAAATCAATAATATTAAAAACTACCTAGTGGTTAATAAATAAAGATTTGCCCAGCTGCATTTTAACTTAATTCTTACTGCTTAGCGTATCTTCATTTTGTTATCTGATTTGTCGCAATCATTGGGATATGACTAGATAAATGGTGGATTTATAGCTGCCCTAGATTAAATACCTTATGGGTTACTAAGGTTATTTATGTTCTGTCTACACACTTACGATCATTATCCGGAAATAAGGGACTGAACGTGCAATGTTGACGCCTACAAGTAGGATTAAACATGTCGGTTAACAACCCTCCTTATATGTTAAAGCAGCAAAGGAATAAGACTCACACCAAAAATAATAATTCCAGGATTTTGCATGTATATCAGAGCAATGATGGTTGCACGAATAAGAGAGAAATGTTTAGAGCTTGAAAGCTGCAAACCGCAATTTGTAATGCGTTGCAAGGCCCGCCATACATTTCTGTTGGAGCCTGTTTCCTTTATTTGTCCACATGAGCAGTATTGATCTAATCTTTATGTACATCTACATGGTGCCTAGAAAATCACCAGGGGATATAATGTTTAATCGTAATTGTCATAAGTTAAACTATTACTGTTGACGCATGATAGGAATAGCGCAATAATGACAGAGAGGTCCTGCTGTTGATACGAATAAAACATGAACTCATTCACATATTAAAAACAACTTGAATTAGTATGTTAATGAATGAAACACATGCCTATTGTCAGGTGGCACTGCTATAAAATCAACAAAGCTTACATACCCCCGAACATTCAGAACCTTCCATTTGGATTTAAGATAGAAACTACGATAAGCAGCTCGGTTCACACAGGTGGAGTGTTCACATGTTTTGTAGTGTACCTATAAGTTCTTTGGTATGCGTCGATCACGTTTATTTCCTATTGTGTAGTTTTTATCCATGCCCTGGCTAAATATGAAGGCATCTAATGAACATTTAGAGTGGCATGTGAGTTCATGCATCGGCAGACGTAAATAATAAAGAGTCCCTATATGCCATGTTATTTTCATGAAACTAACATATTCCGTCACATTGACAACATCACAGCTATCAAGTTAAACCGATATGCGTATATAAACCTCATCTGGGATATGAGTTGTCGACGTATTGCATCATAACCATGCCAGAGAAATGGTCGCATCATTTTATAACTCCCATATTTCTGTGTCATCTTACTCTAAAGGACAGTAAATCTATCAAAAGTTTTACACTGAAAGGTTTTTACAATGTGCATTAACATTTGAAGCTTCTCCTGAATAATGTATTGACTTTACTTAGTTAATCGTTGATTCACATTTATCCAAACGACCGCCCAGAATATCACCCGCAACATTTCCAAATAGGCGTTGACCACATGACGTTTCCATTACATTCAGTGGAACACTCGTGTCAAGTAAGCTAAGCCAATGTAGACTTGGATGATGCCTCTACTGAGTTCACATGCAATCACAAAAATGTTGCCTATTGAAGCATCGAAGACGATGTTAAGCGAAGAGGCGTATATTAAGTTTTATCTAGATTTCTCTGTAATCTAGAATATACTTATATATCCCTGACCATGAATTACCTATGGAGTAACTTTTGAATACTGCGCTTTCGTTAAACAGCAATACAATATGCCTGTGAATAGAACGATATATATCATGTTTGGCCTACATCATATGACGTATGTCCCGAGTCAGAGGAATAAACACACGTGCCCCTATTCCGGTGCAACAAGGAAATAATTGGCTTTGTTTAGTTCAAGTTAATTGGGTGGATATGGACATCATGTGAAAGTACAAGTTATGGCTTCACAAGCGCTGCTATAAGTAATTTTGCACCACATGAAAGCAAAGAATGAGAAGCGTCCAGAAATAGGTCGAGGGTAATTTGCGGACATAATGGGTTAGTTTGTGATTTTGCAGAGAAATACCTTTGTCATGTTGCACTGGACAGCGAGCAAAACAGACTTGTCAGTTATGTATTACCAAGCGATAGGAGCTTTATTTCTTTTTTGTCATAGATAACAGATAATCGTTAACGAGACCTTTGATGCCAGTTTTGGAAGGAGTGTTGTTCGTTTACTTTGAGAGACCGAGATATAAGATGCTTGTAGGTATTGCAGTCAAAACAGCGTCCTCTCAACCACATATAGGCATAATACGATATCAAGATATAAAGTAACATGGCGACGACGATAAAATCTTGAGAGTTGTCGTCACATTTGGTCAATGGTGTATCCTGACCAGAAGGGGCAACCAGAGGGTTGCCACGGGGTCCTTCATTACCACATTCAATGGCACATAGCCCCGCAACATTCTCAAGGCTGGCTATTTATATTTTCCTGCTGACAAATGCATCCAAAAATTGCCGCGGTGTTTCAAACCCACCACAATACCCACTGTGTTACCAAACCCCCATTCATGCTCATGGTGGATAGTAGGAGAAATATTCTATGCTGTGCGAATTATGGCGGCTCGGTTTTTACGGATGTTGACCATGACCTAACATCATCTTCCCAGTCTGGATCAGTGCCAACCCGTTCACCCACCCCCATCCATATGACGCATGGATTCTTCCAATGGACCGGTTGAGGATTTCGGTCCGATTATGATTATGTAAATCATCTATTTGAAACAGATGAACCGATCATACCAAACCTTGGTCGCTTATGGCATATATAACGCACGCAAGGTTGTACCAGTATCACTTGCGGAATTTATGAAATACCAGTACTCCCATGTAGTAACATATTCAACCAACGTATGATAAAAAGTAAACTTTTGATTTTGTTAAAACAAAGTGGCAAGCGTGTAATCTTGGGGTTTCTAGCATTTAAGTTTTATTCCAACTGTGTAGATCCGATGTAATTATTTATTCGAGAGCCACACCATGACTATGTGATGTTCAGTATTTCAGTGATTGCATTGAATCTCAACAGCATTAAGCATTTGTCATGTTAAAGGACAACGGAAACATGTTTAAATATACCGATCAATAATTCTCCGCATTAACAATTTGAACGTCAATCAAACGGCCGAGAGAGAGAGAAATAAAAAATGAGAGAGATAGAGAGATGTAGAGAAAGAGGGAGAGAGCGAGAGACAGAGACAGAGGGAGCAAAGGAGAGAGAGAGAGAGAATGAGAGAGAGAATGAGAGAGAGAATGAAAGAGAGGGTAAAAGAGCGAGCGAGATGGAGAGAGATGGAGTGACCAAGAGAAATCTCCAAAGAGAGAACCAAAGAGAGAAAGAGAAAACGAGGGTGAGAGAGATAGAGAGAGAAAGAGCGAGAAAAGAGCGAGAGAGGAGCGAGAAAGAGAAAGAGAGAGAGAATGAAAGAAAGAGAGAAAATAAAAAGAGCGAGCGAGATGGAGAGAGAGAGTGTGAGTTTTTTTCAAACGGCACCTATATATAGCTGTTCCGTCTTGGTTAATGTTGTTTTAATGGACAGTAAGTCATTGGAACAAAGCCGAATAGATGCCATCGAGCATGATGCGGATTCTCAAGGCATACCTTATATGCGATCAGAAAAGTCAACATTGCATGCGCACTTTCGAGGCGCCCGTTATACTTTTTATAATTGTTCCAGTGCGTGAGGAGCAATGATTTTAAAGGTCCACAAGCTAATAGAGTGTGTATTTTAGTGGAACAAGAGTGGTGCTTTACCGTGTTCTAGCGTTCTATGCTTCTTGGACTTGAGTTAGAAAGTGGCAGATCGCGGAAATTTTATATTCTATTTTAATTTCATTGACACGTGACAATATTACGGACAACATGCAGCAGTAACAACATAATCAATGATATAATAGATAGAAACAAGACTTATAAACAAATATCCTCTCTATTCTTGCTAACGCATTTCATTGCTTGCTAATCTTTGTGACTATTCTAGTCAATAGTAACAATATTGACTAAAACAAACTTTGATATATTTGTCTAATTTAGCGTTGTACACGGTCCCATGGAACCCCATGATTAACTTTGCATCATGACCTTATTAGGCCATATGTTTACGTTGTTGGTTGGCTGGATGTCGATCATGATCCTGCAACGTTTATTCGCAAGCAAAGGTGCCCAAACCTAATATGCTTAGTCACTTAGTACTGTTATTTTTGGCAACAAACTGATTGAAAAAACTAATACATGTGGTATATACCGCCAACTTAAGCTCTTGCAATTATATGACCATTACGGCCATCTACCTTTGTATGGGTTGTGGAAAAAGAGAACAATTAATCTGAATCTAGCAAAGATGACTCTGTTGTGTCTACAATTAACGTCATACCATACAAACGTTTGTTTTGATAGATGAACCATCAAGAAATATGCCTTTTTACACATTGAGACTAAGCTATATTGCAAAACATGCAACATCTTTGAATAATAAATTTCAGTTGTGTATTATATGATTGCGTTTCTTTTGCACACTGCTAGTTTTACGGGCCCCTTCAGAAACAGCTTGAGTATTCAGGTCATGCTCCGGTGCAGCTGTGATGATATGACTCGGCACACAAAACCTTGACTCTTTGCGCGCACATATATCATTTACCGCAATATATATATATATATAGATATATATATATAGAGATATATATAGAGATATATATATATATATAGAGATAAGAGAGATATATAGATATAGAGATATAGAGAGAGATATCTCTCTATAGATATATCTATATATAATATATATATATATAGATATCTATATATAGATATATATATAGATATATATATATATATATATCTATATCTATATATATATATATATATCTATCTCTATATCTCTATATATATATATATATATATATATATATATATCTATATATATATATATATTATTAACACACATGCTTGGACTGCAATGCGCCTGCAATATCCTGACCCATTCTCAATCAGTATGGCGCGTTCCAATCACGCTGGGAACCCTTGTGACACTAATGAAGTTTTTAAGGTAGTATGGCATTGCTATCATTGCTCAACACACAACGAAACGATCACAGCACGGGTACCGGCCATCGATAACGTTCTTAATCACATATATAGTACTTTCTGAAGAGCAGCACATTGCTCGATGACACAAATCGCCCTCTGTTCCAATGACATTCTGTCAGTTATAATGCCGTAAACGTCTCCAATACTGCTTTGAAAGGGTGCTTTTTGTTAGCTTCTTGATCTCGTCAATCAACCGAATGTCGGATTACTAACATGCGTGGTCATAACGTGCTTCTCCAGTCAGCACATCGTGGCTGTACATGAATGAGCATCTGGACATGTTGAGCAGTGAAGAAATACACCTGCCTATGCTTTCTTATATGCTATTTTCCTAAACGGATCTACTAGCATTAAACTAGATTCAACAGAATGCTTGTTTAGTCAAAGTACGGAAATCATTAAGCTAAAGCGATTCTTGCAATCACAACAGACAAGCCCAATACCAGGTTTCTGATGTATCCAATACAACAAGTGCCATGTTCAGTTATTGCTATTTTGCTTCAGGGATCTCTCCCTGATTAAGTCTGTGGTAAATGGCTCATTCACTTAAATGTATATGACCGTAAATAAGTGGAATTGTTTTGCTGGAATGTTTCAAATGGAATGGTTCCAATTAATTTCGCAATTATACACTGGTAAACAAGGCAATAAAGAAATCCCTACATATTACAGCTTCAATTAAAAGTATATCTCGGTTTTGCATCGCTTATCTCACCATTACTCACCATTACCCTTGGCGATTTAAAGAGTTTCCCTTACGGCGAGCGACGCAATATTGGTCGATGAAATAAGCAAGCGCTGGTTAAACTAAGTTGTATGCAGGGTGAAATAAAACTTGTTGGTAATTAGATATGCAGCTCGCGAACAGCGTTAAATTTGGAATCAACAACAACAACAACATATGCAGCTCAACAGAAAACGTCAACGCAAACGAAAATCTTCGAGACTTCATTTGACCTCGCCTGGTAATTACCGATACTCCCAACGAATACCAAGCAAACATATGGTCATATTCCGCCATTTGATCCGATACGACCGCAGCATTTCCTGGATGCAATCAGCAGTATAGTAACGTAAACGGCTACAGTTGTCTAACGTTTGACTACCAGTCCATTTAAGGCTTCACTATCGTGCTCTACCTTCTTTATACCCTATGGTAGATCAATCAACGCGAGTTAATGCACCATAAAGCATGTAACCATTATGTATATTTGGCTCAATTGCAAATTAATATACACTTATCTATAATAGTCTTGGTATGTGTTATGTACCGGAAAGGGCGGACATTGTGAATATGAATCATATATAAATTTACCTACTCTAAACAACCTCTCAGTCTCGGTCAGAAATACGGTGTAGGAATATACATATCCACCTACATAATGAAGTATGAAAGCGATGAAATATATTTAACAATAACCTGGTGATTCTAGACAGCATATTGATAGCTTCTGGACGGTGTAGGTTTCATAGCTATTACATGATTCTCCTTTGAAATAACCTGGCAATATTGATGTAGCCTATGTTTAACCATAGGAATTATCTTTCAATGTGCTTTATTTCCTGCCCAACATTTACATATAAATTACAAGCAGGGCTTAGCTATGAGCCGGTACTTCATGCCTATTACTAGCCATCTCATATGTTAACCAATAGGAACTTACTAATTTCCGTGACTGAGTTACACTCTATTGCAGACTTTATTGCTGTGATGTGGAATGAATTACTGTATAAAGAAATCTTTGAACCGTGTATGGGTAATGAGAATAACTTAATGAATGACTAAAACGATTTATTGGTGAAATCGTTCTGTTTAATGTTATAATGAAGCTATAACCCATTCGCTCACTCCCGGTGCCAAAACATTCAACTGTTGGCGATTTGCACAGGAATCTTAAGATTGCGCTTGAAACTTTTAGCTTATGCGAGCGTATGATTCATCTCATTTGTTATTCACAGATTCATGTGTTGGCTTATGTACGATTCCCGCATGCCAAATCAACTAACCGAGCTATCAGATCGCAGTATTTCGTGCACTGACGTCGGTATATATAATAGGCGAAACCATCCTAGAGGCATACAAAAATGGATTTTTCTTGTTGCTAGAAGTACAGTTTGTCCTTGTGCATCGCTATATATCTGGTTCAACTCATCGTGTTATCTGCATCTCAGGGTTAGGCAATAGCTATAACCTATTCAAGAAGCCAACTGTCAGAGTGTGACCTACAAGGAAAGTTGTTCTGCGGTTCTTTGGTATAAGTGCTGATGCATGCCTTCTGGAGCAATCCTGATGTAGCTTGCATGATGACCACTGAAACCCGCCCCACGCATGTGCGATGAGCAACGAAGGTCATATAAGTGCAAAAATAGGATTACGGCTTCACTAACAATTTGGCTACTCTTTCGGTCATACAGGATGCATCTACATTTTGCATCATGGATGAGTGACAAAACGCACACCACTTACTCTGTCAGACACTGACAATTCTGCGGATTCAAACCAATATTGCCCTCTTGTGAAGGCAGATGCTATGCTGCTATATATTTTGTTTCAGCAAGCTGGGTGTACTCCATACTAATATCATCATTCTAATGAGCATGGACGCGGAAAACTCACGTGCGCATCGTTTAGATTACGATGGGCATATCTCGGAATCACGATCAGTTAAATGTAACTTTGTAACAGTGTTGATTAACCCAACAACAATGTACGCAACTTAGACCATCATCTTCGTTTTGGAACTTCGTTGTAGCTCATTATTGTAATCTTTGGATGTCAAAGCCATGCAGATGTATGGTTTATTTAGTTCTCTGAAAAATATTTTTTCAATGTCAGAAACGAGGTTAATTTCGTATTTGTGAAGGTGCATTTAGAGAGAACCTCATCCAGCTCTGCTTATGCATTTCCTTTGAAGTGGCGGCTAGTGTGAATAGAGGGATGGTGGTGTATTTTACCACGGGATGAAAGAAGCATAGGGAAATGTAGCCTAGACAAAAGCTCATTTAACATTTACGCTATGTTGACTGACACAACTATATATATACCTATACCTCGGATGATGTTTGATGGATCAAAGAGCCGTTATTTGCTGGCGTTCTATATTTGTCTTTTTTTCCTTATTATGGGCAGACCTATTCCACATAAACAATGCAAGAGTCCTTGCACTGCCAATGTAGTTATATAGTCATATATGCTTCGAATGATCGTAAAATAGAAGTGGCCAGACATTAGTATCATGATATTATCATTGCAGCGGAATGCACGACAGTTTGGTTGGTGCTCGGATGTGTAAAACAGAATGATCGATCGGCATCTTGTTAGGATGTTTCCGTTGTTGCTAAAGGGTATGGGTTAAATACACAAACCAATACACTTGAATACAAATGAGTGGAGACTTAGTCAAGTAACTACCCATGCGCAACTCTGGCCGAATGACATTTGAGTCATTTACTTGTATCATCGCTCAAGCTTCATAAGTTTTGCAACACAGAATGTAAAATAGCTAATGCCGCGTGATATATAAGGGCAATTTACCGCATCCCGCCGAAAACTGATGTTGCTGTATATAGAAAGGTGTCCAAAATACGTACCCGGGTGTGTGGATCGCGCTCGAGCCTACGGATATAAATTCCAAAAGTAGTGAAGATTCGATGAGTGAAATATTTTTGCGTCATAGTTTTTAAGATTGTTTTTATATGCATCTCAATTTCATTTTCGAGTGCCCTTTGCCAGCACATACACAGGCTTCAGATTGCTGTCGTTGCTTATTAACCATCATTTGTTCCAAATGGAAATAAATAAGAATAAAATGCATTTGCGTTCCGACAAACAAACTTCAGGGTCTTATTACGTTAGGAGAAGGTATCGAACCAGGGGTGGAGTTGCAGTTGAATGAAACGCTAGTCGGTTAAAGGTTGGCTTAAAATCGACACATCGAATATATCGACAGCTGGTGACAAATATGTTTGAAAGCTAAGGTTATGCTCAACTCTCTCTCTCTCTCTCTCTCTCTCTCTCTCTCTATATATATATATATATATATATATATATAGATATAGATATATATATACATATATATATATATGTATAGATATATATTTATATATATACATATATATATATATATTATATATATATATATATTTATATATACATATATATATACATATATATATATATATATGTGTGTGTGTGTGTACATACACATATAGATATATATATATATATATATATATATATATATATATATATATATAAGATCTCTATATATATATATATATATATATATATATATATATATATATATATATATATATATATATATATATATATATATATATATATATATATATATATATATATATATATCTATATATGATAAAAGCACACAGCGTCATTGCGCTTTACTCTGCATATGATATTCACACATGATGGATACTTACGAGATTTAATTGAGCCATTCTTTGCATTAAATCGGCCGGGTAACACCATTGAAGACCGGAACTGCCCCAAATGCTCAACAGCTCACGTTTAAAAAATAACCGGCGTAGGTTTGCTACTGCATGGCTGTTGTGGTAGGCTGCATAAGATTTGAATATCAAGATTTGTTATTTTCATATTTGACACAGTGCCTGAATATTTATAGATAGATTGATGGTAGCATTCGCATGCAAATTGGCTAGGCCAAAACATAACGAATTTCAATTTTGTCGCCAGCCTGTTGTCCCATCACTATGAGATTTGTGCTGCCATTAGATATTTTATATGAGATATGGCATAATAATCATAATTTGAACACTAACTAACGACACATGAATTTGTAAAAAGATACAATTTCATACCCTGCTCGCGGGCTTTTTTTGAAACTCCTTTGAGGTGCAATTGCATCGGTAATTTATTAACAAAAGATAGCTATATGCATAGTATAGATATTACCCGCAACGTCTCGCAAATGCAACCTTTAATTGCCTTTTTAATGGCATTGAGTGCTATGGCCTCATTTATGGAATAAATGACTACTGGCCTCGGCCCATGTGCGTATTATTAATGCAAAAGGCCATCATTCCACAAGCACTTTCAACGAACGTATGTATGGAAATATCTACTCATATTAACAGCCATAGATTTACAAGTGCCAATTCTTCACCATAAACCCGACATGTTTCAATCACCAGGGTGTCGTTTGTGTGTTTATAGATGCTCAACCCGCTAGTAAGCCAGGCCTACCGGTGATAGAGCGTGTGGTAACCAATCGGTGTTTACTCGTGGTAATCTGTAGCATGCTATGTGGTATGAGGTTTCTCTAAAGAAAAGAGGGTCGATCTATGTTTATTCTTTCCATAAGCAATTAGGAGCGGATCATATTTTTATGCAAAACATTATCACCGTATCACCCGGAGTTCAATTGGATGCTTTACCTGCTAAGCAAAGGTCATGTTGTGTAATCCGTATATACTCTTTATGTCCAAATACCATTCATTAACACGACACAGCTCGCGTGTAACTTAATCGTCTTATTTGAGCCGTATATCTCATCATAAAAGGACGATTATGTAGTAGCAGTCTGATATCTTTATGGTTAGCGGAAATAAATTAAGCTTACCGATATTATAGCATGGCTCCAGTAAATCATCTAGCATATTGAAATAAAAAATAATTGACGCAAAAGCACATATATATATATTCTGTGAGAGGGCTAACAAGATCAAAAACATAAGATAATTAAAGTGGACGATGCGATGTACGGTTGGTGGCCTTTGAGGTTGCTTCATATAGTTGCTGTATAGTTTATGTGATCCATGTTAATTAGAAAGCAACCACTCCTTAGGTAGACCAGACGATTAAAGCATATTGTTTCTTGCGAATTTTGCGAGCAATGCTAACCAAAAGATAACGACAGCAAATGAACGTTTAACTTGGTAAATAAATATTAGTTTCAAAACCTTTCTATCGGCGTGGCAAGACGTTATCCTGCAAGTTTCCACGTGCCAACGTATTTAATAGGAGCTTATTATATTGCGCAGCCACACATGCATGGAGTCATGAACGGCCAGTCTTATTCAAACAGCCCAGCCCGGTTAAAGGCATGCGTGTCTAATTCCTTAACCTCTCTGATGTCAACACTTGACTCATTTCAACCTGTAGTTATTTGATCTTTTATAACCAATTATATCCAGTTTACTAGATCTCATATCTCTTTCACTCGATGGAGCGTCAACTGCGCGAAAAGGAGGCACGCACCTCTACTAGAGGCTCTCAATCGTTTTTAGCTACGATGATGCGTGTCATACCGCTCAGCCAATCAGTCGCGTCTACTACCTAGAACTGGCAAGAGTGTTTCCGGTAGGTGTCATTCACAGCTCTTTAATGTTGCCAAATAAAAGGATTATTTTATTTTAAACGTTAAAAAGCCCCCCGACAAGTACTCCATCATATAATTTATACATAACAACTTGTTGCTCAGCAGAACTCCCCGAAGAATAACTCAATAATAAAACAATTCAAGACGGTAGCGTATTTGTATTTCATGCGCGTTTACTTAGATGATCATATTTTTGCCTGATATATCGGTGTAAGATTGAGGCGCATGTTCAAAATTCAATGTAGGACAGTCTTTCTTGGTCATTTCAGGTAAAAACATGAGAAGCCTAATCAATTATAAAAGGGCGTGGTCGACAGAGCTTAATTAACAATGCTGGTGGAATAGGCCATCAATGATGAGTTTAGCTGCTAGTTTGGTGGTCAGTATATACCTCGTTATTGTCTTGGCACATCGAATTAACCAATAATGAAACGTATCAATGATTGAATGTCTTAATAACCGCAGCATGATAAATTCCCCGACTGATATAGATTTGTTTCATCGTCGTACGACTGATTCACTGTTGAATTTTCATGACGGCATGTTTACAGACCTCGAATTTTACTGCAATTGCTCTGCAATGTTCCGAACACGTTCTATTAGTGCATACCTTTTCTCTTAATTGAGCAAATAGCGATTGTGTGATGCTACTTACGAATTGTTCAAATACCTATAAATATATCGAAAATGCATTCGGTCTGACAGCTCTTCGCCCTTTTTTGTGTGGGAGCTAATCACAAAACACACCCTTTTGAGGGTTAAAAATACAATTCATCAGCAATCAACATTGATTATTAGCATTGTTTTCTGTGAGATAGCTGCCTGCATTCATTTATCCGACAATAACACTAGTTTCGAACGGAATTGTTTTGTATTGAATTACCGGTGGGCACAACTAAAGTCAAACTCGGGTAACTCAATGTTCATGTTTACCTCTGTTATTTTACAGGTAATATACGGTTTGTTCACCACATACATATACATATTCATATATTGCGCGACATAGTTGAAGTAATGAATAGCTCTTCAATATTGGTGGTAGGCCTTATTAGTTATAAATGGCTGCCTTTGTTAGCTGTATTTCGACAAACATGTGGATTTTATATGCTGTTATTTATACCGTACCTAAAATTGTAACAAACTGATTGTGGGGTACCCCTTAAACAATTTGTCTAAACGTATCATAGACTGCAACAAATTCCCAGTTTGTAATAAAATCCCAAAAAACATCACTCTCACTTCCAATTTCTTGCGAGTTTGAAAAAAAGCACATCGCTGTTGTTTCATGGTACCATCAGCGCTTGTTGCATTTGAGCATTATCCGTTCAACTTAATCGCATATGTTAAATTTAGGAAATTTCCAAAACCAGCGGCCGGCACTCAGCGTTGCTATTTTACTCTTAGTCGATTTGATACATGATTTGCCCGTAGACTATCACCGCTCACATTATTTATGTTCCAGTTCGACTCGACATTGCACCGCTAGATTTATAAGATCAGCAAGATAAATATCTCATATATCCTGAATAATGAGCCCAGGATGCGGACGTTTGCATCTGAAATTTATCATGCACTTTTGTGCACTATCGTGGTCATTTATGTGAGGAAGCGTATGATTGATGTAAGGGCCAGAAAGTAAGCTTTGCTATGATAAACTATTGATAGTGAATTGCGCTATGTGGTGTTCCTGCCTGCATGTTTTATTTATTTGCAATATAAGAGTTGTCAATAAACATAAAGGTGTGGTG
>CM067352.1:33555663-33588332 GCA_034190875.2 Urechis unicinctus | reverse complement strand
TATGTGTGGTGTTATTCACAATGATATCGTGAGTCACTTCAAACCATGCGCACCGCAGCCCTTGCATGCTAAACATAGCAACATCTACGGACATATATATATTTATATTATATGCATCGACCGTTGGGAGACTTTTGGCGGGAAACGACCGTTGGGGGCCTAGTCTCCCGAATGTTGATTCAGTCTATAAAATAGTTGGCTTGACCGTCGGGGGACACCAAAAAATATATATCTTAAACCGTCAATATAAAGGGTTATTTCTTTACTAAATCATAATCACGGGCACCGTAGGAGCAATTTGATGTAAGTAATGTTCACGTGCGGCGCATTAACAAGAAGTCCCCCGACGGTCGTGTTTTGCAGCATGTCCCCCGATGGTCGCATTTGTCGGTATATATATATATATATATATATATATATATATATATATATATTTATAAACACACATGCATGGACTGCAATACGCCTGCAATATCCTGACCCATTCTCAATCTGTATGGCACGTTCCAATCACGCTGGGTACCCTTGTGACACTAATGAAGTTTTTAAGGTAGTATGGCATTGCTATCATTGCTCAACACACAACGAAACGATCACAGCACGGGTACCAGGCATCGATAACGTTCCTAATCACATATATAGTACTTTCTGAAGAGCAGCACATTGCTCGATGACACAAATCGCCCTCTGTTCCAATGACATTCTGTCAGTTATAATGCCTTAAACGTCTCCAATACTGCTTTGAAAGGGTGCTTTTTGTTGGCTTTTTGATCTCGTCAATCAACCGAATGTCGGATTACTAACATGCGTGGTCATAACGTGCTTCTCCAGTCAGCACATCGTGGCTGTACATGAACGAGCATCTGGACATGTTGACCAGTGACGAAATACACCTGCCTATGCTTTCTTATATGCTATTTTCCTAAACGGATCTACTAGCGTTAAACCAGATTCAACAGAATGCTTGTTTAGTCAAAGTACGGAAATCATTAAGCTAAAGCGATTCTTGCAATCACAACAGACAAGCCCAATACCAGGTTTCTGATGTATCCAATACAACAAGTGCCATGTTCAGTTATTGCTATTTTGCTTCAGGGATCTCTCCCTGATTAAGTCCGTGGCAAATGGCTCATTCACTTAAATGTACATGACCGTAAATAAGTGGAATTGTTTTGCTGGAATGTTTCAAATGGAATGGTTCCAATTAATTTCGCAATTATACACTGGTAAACAAGGCAATAAAGAAATCCCTACATGCATATTATAGCTTCAATTAAAAGTATATCTCGGTTTTGCATCGCTTATCTCACCATTACTCACCATTACCCTTGGCGATTCAAAGAGTTTCCCTTACAGGGATGGGGGTGTATTTTACCACGGGATGAAAGAAGCATAGGGAAATGTAGCCTAGACAAAAGCTCATTTAACATTTACGCTATGTTGACTGACACAACTATATATATACATATACCTCGGATGATGTTTGATGGATCAAAGAGCCGTTATTTGCAGGCGTTCTGTATTTGTCTTTTTTTCCTTATTATGGGCAGACCTAGTCCACATTAACAATGCAAGAGATATGCTAGGCTCTTCCATCTCCTCCTACAGTCCTTGCACTGCCAGATGTAGATATATAGTCATATATGCTTCGAATGATCGTAAAATAGAAGTGGCCAGACATTAGTATCATGATATTATCATTGCAGCGGAATGCACGACAGTTTAATTGGTGCTCGGATGTGTAAAACAGAATGATCGATCGGCATCTTGTTAGGATGTTTCCGTTGTTGCTAAAGGGTATGGGTTAAATATTAAACCAATACACTTGAATACAAATGAGTGGAGACTTAGTCAAGTAACTACCCATGCGCAACTCTGGCCGAATGACCTTTGAGTCATTTACTTGTATCATCGCTCAAGCTTCATAAGTTTTGCAACACAGAATGTAAAATAGCTAATGCCGCGTGATATATAAGGGCAATTTACCGCATCCCGCCGAAACTGATGTTGCTGTATATAGAAAGGTGTCCAAAATACCCGGGTGTGTGGATCGCGCTCGAGCCTACGGATATAAATTCCAAAAGTAGTGAAGATTCGATGAGTGAAATATTTTTGCGTCATAGTTTTTAAGATTGTTTTTATATGCATCTCAATTTCATTTTCGAGTGCCCTTTGCCAGCACATACACAGGCTTCAGATTGCTGTCGTTGCTTATTAACCATCATTTGTTCCAAATGGAAATAAATAAGAATAAAATGCATTTGCGTTCCGACAAACAAACTTCAGGGTCTTATTACGTTAGGAGAAGGTATCGAACCAGGGGTGGAGTTGCAGTTGAATGAAACGCTAGTCGGTTAAAGGTTGGCTTAAAATCGACACATCGAATATATCCACAGCTGGTGACAATTACCAGCTGTATTGATATTAATTATCACTAGCTGCTAGCATTATTTTGTATCTCAAGTGAAGCATCTGATGCGGTTTGAGTCTGCATAATAAAAAAATGTGTGCTCATCAGAAGGCATTAAAATCGGTACAAAGCCTTGGTAGACTACGATGCTTACGATTCGATCATTGTTCACTTAGCAGAGTAAGGCGTTGACGTTTGTATGAACATGTACCTTTGCCAAGCATTAATCAAATTAACATTTCATACCACTTCATCAAAACTTTAACGAAACCCTTTGCGATCTTTTATGGACATTCTCAGGCCAGAATGCACTACCATTTTTAAATTTGTTATCAACATATAGCGTCAACTTAGACGACTTTCAATAATTCTTATTGATTTATTTGGTTTTGCTTCTTGAAGGTAGCTTTGGCAAATCGGCGCTTTCTAGTAACATCTTACATACAATGCTATTATTTGGGGCAATTTAGGCAATTATGGGGCTTTGTCGAACTCATGCGAACCCATGCTTGGAAACGTACTCCTATTATGCGCAAAGTATGGACCGATCTAGTGCTTTCTTAAATACACCAGTTTACTTATTCAAGATATATAATTTCATTCCCGTCGTGTAGAATGTCAGATATGGTTCAGTACTATATGAAGTTTTGCTACTGCAATAGCATTGTCAATGCATTAGCGATATAAATATCAAGGTTATTTTTATCATACATATGCTGCGTCGGGTCCATAATTGGACCATATTTGGAGTAGGATGAGTTACGGCATTTGCCTCAATAGAGTCTCACAGGCAATTGTGAAGCTTGCAAAATAGCCTCGTCTCTTGCGGTCTTTCTGGTTACTCAAGTGTTCGTATTACAGAGAGAACAGGGGAGATGATATAAATATGCGCTGCTGCAGTTCCGAATTGCAATTCTATCTGCTTAAATGAACCTCGCTTTTTGTGGAAATCAACTATTGGATATAGAATTTAATGAATCTAATAGCCTAAATATGTGTACTTCAAAAGCCTAACCACGGCAATGGCATGTTTATGATGACTGCTGGAAGAACAATCACTGGAAATGAACCCTCAATATTGTTTAATAATTTTCACAGTCAAAGTAAGTCAGCAACAAACATAAAAAGAAAGCGTTAGCCAGTGAATAACAATTGAAGTGCAGAATTTGTATTATTAAGCTACATTTCCATGTGAGTAAATATGTTTGAAAGCTTTTACAAAAGTGATGTTGACATTTTTACTTTCTCACACAGGCTACGGTTATGCTCAACTCTCTGTACAAACAAACTTTGTATTGCACGATAATCCTTGGAAATAGGGCTCATGTAAGTTTTTTTCTGAAAATATTTATTCCTTGCTGAAGATATTATATAATGAGCTTGTCAGTAGACTGACCTGCCAAGTCATTTTTGAGCATATAATTATTTGGATGATAATAGTAAAAGCGTTACCGTATTTAAACCCCAATCAAGGTGACATGATTGTGTCTGATATGGTTGGCATCCAAAGCGTACTACATATAGCTTTGAAAGGGCTGGTCACAAACTGATCTGCTTAAATTCTATTCGCCAAGCGTCTATGAATAAATATGGCTCCATAAATACACCTCCTTGTCAGTCGCTTGACTATATATATATATATATATATATATATATATATATATATATATATATATATATATATATATATATATATATATATATATATATATATATATATATATATATATATATATATATATATATATATATATATATATATATATATATATATATATATATATATATATATATATATATATATATATATATATATAAAAGCAACAGCGCCATTGCGCTTTACTCTGCATATGATATGATTCACACATGATGGATACTTACGAGATTTAATGAGCCATTCTTTGCATTTAAATCGATATGGGTAACACCATTGAAGACCGGAACTGCCCCAAATGCTCAACAGCTCACGTTTAAAAAATAACCGGCGTACTCTGCATATGATGTTCACACATTGCTACTGCATGGCTTTGCATTAAATCGACCGGGTAACACCATTGGTAGGCTGCATCAACAGCTCACGTTTAAAATATAACCGGCGTATACTGCATGGCTGTTGTGAATAGGCTGCATAAGATTTGATTTGAATATTTGTTATATTTGACACGTGCCTGAATATTATGAGATAGATTGATGGTAGCATTCGCATGCAAATTGGCTAGGCCACAACATAACGAAATTCAACTTTGTCGCCAGCCTCTTGTCCCATCACTAGAAGATTTGTGCTGCCATTAGATATTTTATATGAGATATGGCATAATAATCATAATTTTAACACTAACTAACGACACACGAATTAGTAAAAAGATATAATTTCATACCCTGCACGCGGGCTTTTTTGAAATTCCTTTGAGGTGCAATTGCATCGGTAATTTATTAACAAATGATAGCTATATGCATAGTATCGATATTACCCGCAACGTCTCGCAAATGCACCCTATGGCCTCATTTATGGAATAAATGACTACTGGCCTCGGGCCATGTGCGTATCGGTAATGCAAAAGGCCATCATTCCACAAGCACTTTCAAAGAACGTATGTATGGAAATATCTACTTATATTAACAGCCATAGATTTACAAGTGCCAATTCTTCACCATAAACCCGACATGTTTCAATCACCAGGGTGTCGTTTGTGTGTTTATAGATGCACAACCCGCCCAGCCTACCGGTGTAGAGCGTGTAGTAACCATGTTTACTCGTGGTAGCATGCTATGTGGCGAGGTTTTCTCTAAAAGAAAAGAGGGTCGATCTATGTTTATTCTTTCCATAAGCAATTAGGAGCGGATCATATTTTATGCAAAACATTATCACCGTATCACCCGGAGTTCAATTGGATGCTTTACCTGCAAAGCAAAGGTCATGTTGTGTAATCCGTGTATACTCTTTATGTCCAAATACCATTCATTAACACGACACAGCTCGCGTGTAACTTAATCGTCTTATTTGAGCCGTATATCTCATCATAAAAGGACGATTATGTAGTAACAGTCTGATAGCTTTATGGTTAGCGGAAATAAATTAAGCTTACCGATATTATAGCATGGCTCCAGTAAATCATCTAGCATATTGAAATAAAAAATAATTGACGCAAAAGCACATATATATGTTCTGTGAGACGGCTAACAAGATCAAAAACATAAGATAATTAAAAAGTGGACGATGCGATGTACGGTTGGTGGCCTTTGAGGTTGCTTCATATAGTTGCTGTATAGTTTATGTGATCCATGTTAATTAGAAAGCAACCACTCCTTAGGTAGACCAGACGATTAAAGCATATTGTTTTTCGAATTTTGCGAATTTGCGAATGAACCAAAAGATAACGACAGCAAATGAACGTTTAACTTGGTAAATAAATATTAGTTTCAAAACCTTTCTATCGGCGTGGCGAGACGTTATCCTGCAAGTTTCCACGTGCCAACGTATTTAATAGGAGCTTATTATATTGCGCAGCCACACATGCAAGGAGTCAAGAACGGCCAGTCTTATTCAAACAGCCCAGCCCGGTTAAAGGCATGCGTGTCTAATTCCTTAACCTCTCTGATGTCAACACTTGACTCATTTCAACCTGTACTTATTTGATCTTTTATAACCAATTATATCCAGTTTACTAGATCTCATATCTCTTTCACTCGATGGAG
Organism: Urechis unicinctus; assembly: GCA_034190875.2. Lineage (NCBI taxonomy): Eukaryota > Metazoa > Annelida > Polychaeta > Xenopneusta > Urechidae > Urechis > Urechis unicinctus. Next base: position 33,582,226 of record CM067352.1, on the reverse strand, counting down.
CGTCAACTGCGCGAAAAGGAGGCACGCACCTCTACTCGAGGCTCTCAATCGTTTTTTAGCCACGATGATGCGTGTCATACCGCTCAGCCAATCAGTCGCGTCTACTACCTAGAACTGGCAAGAGTGTTTCCGGTAGGTGTCATTTACAGCTCTTTAATGTTGCCAAATAAAAGGATTATTTTATTTTAAACGTTAAAAAGCCCCCCGACAAGTACTCCATCATATGATTTATACATAACAACTTGTTGCTCAGCAGAACTCCCCGAAGAATAACTCAATAATAAAACAATTCAAGACGGTAGCGTATTTTTATTTCATGCGGCGTTTACTTAGATGATCATATTTTTGCCTGATATATCGGTGTAAGATTGAGGCGCTAGTTCAAAATTCAATGTTGGACTGTCTTTCTTGGTCATTTCAGGTAAAAACATGAGAAGCCTAATCAATTATAAAATGGCGTGGTCGACAGAGCTTAATTAACAATGCTGGTGGAATAGGCCATCAATGATGAGTTTAGCTGCTAGTTTGGTGGTCAGTATATACCTCGTTACTGCCTTGGCACATCGAATTAACCAATAATGAAACGTGTCAATGGCTGAATGTCTTAATAACCGCAGCATGATAAATTCCCCGAGTGATATAGATTTGTTTCATCGTCGTACGACTGATTCACTGTTGAATTTTCATGACGGCATGTTTACAGACCTCGAATTTTACTGCAATTGCTCTGCAATGTTCCGAACACGTTCTATTAGTGCATACCTTTTCTCTTAATTGAGCAAATAGCGATTGTGTGATGCTACTTACGAATTGTTCAAATACCTATAAATATATCGAAAATGCATTCGGTCTGACAGCTCTTCGCCCTTTTTTGTGTGGGAGCTAATCACAAAACACACCCTTTTGAGGTTTAAAAGTACAATTCATCAGCAATCAACATTGATTATTGGCATTGTTTTCTGTGGGATAGCTGCCTGCATTCATTTATCCGACAATAACACTAGTTTCGAACGGAATTGTTTTGTATTGAATTACCGGTGGGTACAACTAAAGTCAAACTCGGGTAACTCAATGTTCATGTTTACCTCTGTTATTTTACAGGTAATATACAAACTGACCGTGCACACATGGTTTGTTCACCACATACATATGCATATTCATATATTGCGCGGCATAGTTGAAGTAATGAATAGCTCTTCAATATTGGTGGTAGGCCTTATTAGTTATAAATGGCTGCCTTTGTTAGCTGTATTTCGACAAACATGTGGATTTCATATGCTGTTATTTATACCGTACCTAAAATTGTAACAAACTGATTGTGGGGTACCCCTTAAACAATTTGTCTAAACGTATCATAGACTGCAACAAATTCCCAGTTTGTAATAAAATCCAAAAAAACATCACTCTCACTTCCAATTTCTTGCGAGTTTGTAAAAAAGCACATCGCTGTTGTTTCATGGTACCATCAGCGCTTGTTGCATTTGAGCATTATCCGTTCAACTTAATCGCATATGTTAAATTTAGGAAATTTCCAAAACCAGCGGCCGGCACTCAGCGTTGCTATTTTACTCTTAGTCGATTTGATACATGATTTGCCCGTAGACTATCACCGCTCACATTATTTATGTTCCAGTTCGAATCGACATTGCACCGCTAGATTTATAAGATCAGCAAGATAAATATCTCATATATCCTGAATAATGAGCCCAGGATGCGGACGTTTGCATCTGAAATTTATCATGCACTTTTGTGCACTATCGTGGTCATTTATGTGAGGAAGCGTATGATTGATGTAAGGGCCAGAAAGTAAGCTTTGCTATGATAAACTATTGATGGTGAATTGCGCTATGTGGTGTTCCTGCCTGCATGTTTTATTTATTTGCAATATAAGAGTTGTCAATAAACATAAAGGTGTGGTGTTTTGGGGAGAAGTCCATTGCAACGTAACACTTCGATATTGCGTGTAGGAGAGCTAGTACCAAATTTCACGATCTAAATCTCACTGCTACGATCAGATCAGTGAGATACGTCGCAGTCGCTCGCTTCATATTTGCTTGATTGCAATTTGTCTATGCGACAGAAAGAATTGATAGGTTCGATGCTTATAGCGTCACAGCCGTAGCTTCAGAATTTTGTCAGCGTATATTCACTCAAATCTAACGCTACACTAAATAATTAGTAAACTGCAAAAGCTTGCAAAGTTCGTCTCCAGGTCTGCAATAACAAACGAACACTTTGAAACGTGACGACATTCAGTATAAAAGGTGGCACCGACTTTGGCTGGATAGAATCCTGCAAGTTACGATAAAATGGTGATGAAGAATACATCATCATCATTTTCTAATCAGCCAGATGAATTAATGCAGAACAACTTTGCAAATTAATTCGTTGGTGTTATAGCCCATGCTTGCTTGCTTCCGGAAAACAGCAAAGACACAGCAAATAAACATACTGTTGTAGGGATAAAAATCCAAAATCATAAACGTCGTGCGTGATATAAAATAAAGATTCTCGCTAAAAAAATGTAGCTCTTTTATTTGCCCTCATGGTTTAGCGATCGATAATGTGTAAAAGATGTAATGTCGTTTTTCTTCTCGCCGTCATATAGGGGCATTCTACGTCATAGGCCCTGTTGCGTAAGGAAATTGGATTAAACAATGTTTGATAGTCATGGAAAAGTAATTGTCCCATGGTGTCGAAAGGGGAGCGTATCAATGGCCCATAAAATGCAATTTGGTCTGGTCAAATACAATCAGGCGAATGGATACAAATTTGCTAGCTAACTGCGCTTGTCTGTGTGTTCTGCAGCACGGTCTTGCGAACACGCAATGTAAGCGCACATATCTTTGTCCAATGAATCTTTTAAATTTATATATCTCTTGTATCACATCTCATATAAAATGCCACATCTCACATCTCATATTCACAAAATGGACGCGATTCCGAATAATACGAGTGGTTTGATGTCTGTCAAATGCTAATTATTAAGAATGAACTGCCTCTTGTAAGTTGCTTAGATAATGAGTGACAAAAATAGATCATGTGTCTATATAAGAAAACGTAGACCTAGCTCAGCTTGCTTATATTGTCGCCATTATATTAACCGTAGAGGGGCAGATCATGTTGCATTCATCTATGTGTTATATTTCGCCCACAAGCAGACGGAGCATTAACTTACAGCTCGCTAGCACCCCACTCTTATGTAATATGCACAAAGCCATACCGATAACGTATCAAATATGGCAGTTGATGAATAAGTACAGCACTTAACGAAATACACTATTGTTTCATATCAGTGCGTAATAGGATCACGCAATAGTTTGCAGTGCATGTGTATTTGTGATCAAGCGACTTTTTATACATAGAGCGCGCTGGTTGCACAGGTTGTTATCGGTACACTTGTCATTCATGAAAAGAACACTACTTTAGTGCCAGTGGTTCATTACGGATTTTGGTGTTTCTCAACAGCACTAGGCGGTACGTGTCTTAACTGATTGTACCGCCTGCATTTAATGCCAGTGTTTCCTAACACCACTAGGCGGTACGTCTCTGAACTGATCACATCGCCTGCATTTAATATCGATGTTTCTTAACATCGCCAGGAGGTACGTTGCTCAACTAATTGTACCGCCAGCCTTTAATGTTAATGTTAGACAAACATTACTCTGAGTTGACGCTTTCATTACGCATAACGAATAAAATGCATAATTTGTTAGCTGACTATATTAGAATCAACGTTTTTTGTCGATGAAGTGGCACTTAATACTGCAATGTTTGTTTTTATCATGAAAATGCAAGTCGTTAAGGACAATTACTTCATGAGTTTTGAAATACAGACGGTGCGATAATATCGATGTTTGCTACATTTTACGATTGATAGTAAGCAGCAATAAATGAGGCTCAATAAATAAATATATATGTATATATATAAATGTATATATATATATATATATATATATATATATATATATATATATATATATATATATATATATATATATATATATATATATATATATATATATATATATATATATATATATATATACCTATACATATACCTATATATATACCTGCTACTACATAAACATATGTATAAATCAATAAAACAAAACGTATGGAGTATAAATAAGATTAGAAGCAGCTAGCCTAACGTTAACGCGTGTGCTTACTCCATATGTAAAAAATAGGCCCATGGGACATGGGAATGCGAATTCGACAAAACAAATCATTCGTTTTTTAAAGGCAAAATGTCATCACCGCTGGTTCAAAATTGACAATTATCAACTATGGTGTTGATAGGTGGCAATTCTTATCTGGAGATAGTTGAGTAGAAAAGCATTTCCTTGCATTGAATGTAGATTAGTGCACCGGGTTAGCCGCCAGGTTCACTTATCGCTCACCGCCTGTCCCCATCCGACATTTAACAACACCACCAAGGCATTACACCAAAATAATCAACCAGTCCGAAAGGTATTACAGGTTACCCGAATCACTAAGTAATATGTAAGCGATGTGCGTTCTTTATATAAAACATCGATGGCTGAGCAAAATGATATAATAGCCGAAACCTTCAGTCATAATAAGAGGCACACACATCGTGTGAATGACTGATGACCTGCTTGTAACATTAGGAAACGCGCACTTAATCGACCATATACCACTTTACCGTGATGGTGTAGCGGGGTGTCTGTCTCAGGTCCATTTAACAAATATCTCAGGCTGCATGCATTCTTCTTTGTTCAATAAGAGACCTAACCATGCGTGGAAGAAAGCCAGGGCCACAATTTTTTGTTATTGTTTATCAATAATTCGGCCGCTGCAGCTCAGACCACATTTTGGTCTCTCGTAGGCTGCGCCGATAATGGACGTAATCATGATTGCTACAGAACATTTCATTTGTGTTTCATTGACACACAAAAATCGCATATTGTTTGAGGAATTAGGGACGGGTTGGGGGCAAGGGGGAAATTTGGCTATGCTAGTAAGCTCCTCAAGGCTTGCACTGATTGAGGCCGACACTACAATCCAGCAAGAGAGAATAAACTTAGAAGCCTCACACGACATTTGGCAAGAATGCCCAAATTAATTATTCTTTCTCGGAATTAGGCCTGAATTCCGTTATGAAGCGCCCTATTGATATACAACATCTTCATAGAAACGCCACTGCCAGCACAAATTAGGTGTCCCACTTGGAACAAAAGTGTTGTATTCGCTGTTATTATGATCTGCATTAGATATATCTTAAAGGAAATGCTGTTTACGCTTGAGCCATGAGTGTGTGCAGCCACCCATCTTACCGAATAATTAGGTTCGGTGTTGGGTTCGTATTTTCATGCTTTCGGTGTTGTGTGCCAAGCTCTTCTTACTTGAAATAATATATAAAATTTATGAAGTGGTGTGTGTTATTGAATCAAGCCCAGAGCACATACCATAAGCTTACCATGTGACATATTTAAATAGAGTTCATCTGAACTTAGAGACTTAGAAATCTGAATGATGAATATAACTACAGAATTCCGAATGATTAATGTGACTCCAGCATAGAAACAAAAGGTGCGAAATGTTTAATTTTGCTTTGCATTTAAGTACGCTTGACGGAAAATTGCAATAATTTGAGCTTCATACCCCGTCTTTCCCTGTATTCAATTTTCACTTACATTGAAAACTGTATCATGGGTTTTTTTAGGGATGACAACGCATAACCGAATAATTCTGTATCTTTTGCCATGACAAAGCATCCGTAATACTATGAGGCTTTAATCAGTTGAGCTAGTATGCTTTTGTGCATTGTTTTCAAGTTGATTAAATGACGCTCCAACTATAGGGCAGACGCAAACCGCAACCGGACGTGTTAGATGTAGGCTACATTAAAATCATGGTCGGCTCTTGAATACTGTCAACAGCATTTGTGAATGTATTAATGAAGAATACATATTTAAGGTTGCACATAAATCTGCAGGTTGTGGTACATTACAGAGAGCAGAAAGGTAATTCGTTCATTAATGGACCATATGTTACATCGTTTTAAATTTAACTACACGCACTAAGGAGGAAAATTTATCTAAAATAATTAACGCTGTGAATAACTAGACATAAATTAAAATCAATGTAAAATGTAACATGACAGCACACGCAAAATGAATCAATATATCTACAAGGACGTCAACTGTGTGTAATCCTATAAATTCTGGCCAACAACTTGTTCAATTATATCATTTTTAAAGATCGGATGGAAATTATACGTATGGAGGTAAAGTGGCCTTGGCGGAGCGGATCGCATTTGCCCTGAATCTGAAACTTGTACCTTAATGTTTACTCTACCAGGTATCACTGGTTTTCTAGTGCATTGTTTGCATTCTCTGTGCACAATTCCTTCAACTATGTAAATAATTAAGCAATATTCATAATGGATCACTGGAAAAACATCGGGTTTTCTTATCACCATTATGAAAACGCCTTGACCACTTTAGGAATTGCTAGTTTGCTATTTGTCAGTGAACAATATGACTACTGGATTTTCATGACGCGCTGGAGCTCATTTACGATAACATGAGATTTAGTTATACAATAAATATTGATCTCATCTAAAGATTGCACTCTCAGGGAATAACCCAACCGACGGTAATGGCCCCAATTGATGAATATGACGCATGGCAAACCACAATACAAGGAATGATTCAAATAACGAGATACATGACATCGGATTAATGTTTGGTAGTGATTGGCATGTTTACAATTGAACTACTACTATAGCGGGTAAATCTTACCCTCAAGGATGTGATATTGACACATTATAATTATTGTTTCATCTTACGCAACGGAAATTCACCACTATTCAATAACATATATACGTTCGTACAACCCAGCGCTGTTTATTTATGCTTATCAGACGTAAGTGGAATGATAAACAGTGTAGCATCAGAGTTCACTGTGAATGCAGACGTAAAAAAATGGAACCCGGTCTGCGGCGTTAAGCATCAAATATCATTTTAACCAATATAAAATACAGCAGGCGACGACTGACTCAAAAGATGTCACAGTTAGGTACCACCTGAAGCATAAAGAACTGCGTTGTTTCAGAGTTTGTTGACGTATAAGTAGAAATAGCCCAAAGCGCACTGTGATTCCTTCCACTTATCATCTGAGAAAAACAAGCATGTTACTTTATCGATCGTTTAAAGCGGGGCTTGCTTTCTTCCTTTACGCAAGATAAATTTTGTTGGGGTTTGTGCTTTCTTCACACCTTGGATGACAGAATCCTACAGCGAGTGGTGTTATTGATCTCTCAGATACTGAACAAGTGCACATTAGATGACGTCTGATATGCTATGAGATGTCTTCATGATAGTTTGCAGCCGTTTCTGTTGCCATAATGTCACGTGTTTCCTCGCACCTCATTGATGTTATCAACCCAAACCACAGTCAATCGTTCTAGCGGAATACAATAGCACTGTAATTGCCACGCGAATTTGAAGACCATCGTTAAATCACATGATACTTATATAAATCGGCTGCTTCCAAGAACATTTGGTTGCAGTTAAAATGCAAGGCACGGTGGCTCTTTACATATCCAAGTACAAAGTAATGAAGTGGAGTGTTTTGTATGCACGACACTTGCAACAAAAGCACTTAGTTAGCTTCAAAGCCCGGGGTATTCAAATCATTTTGTACTGTTAATTCCCAATCGATTTCATGATGAACTTCTATATACATCACTCATGTTTGTGTCCAAAGAAACAATTCCGTGTGCTATGACAAACCAAATGAGAGGCATAACATTGTCTGTGTCATGGTAGCAATTATTGCCTCCGAAACGGATTCTAATCTATTTTGGGTAACTGGTTACTTGATGTTTTGTTCCCGCGGCTTGTGAGCAAATGTTTGTGAATTAAGCAGGAATTCCATCGCGAAACGTACAATTAGTAACAAAACAGGAGCTATGCAAGATTCAATTTAATATTGCAGTGGTATCCATTGGCTAGCCATTAAAGCACATCCGTTCTGGAGATTTCCGCAGCATCCTCCATCAGATTGTCCATCAATGCGTTAGCCCATTTGTGTCTGTTTTCATTCTGGGAGGTTATGCGACTAGTGATAGTGTCATGGATAACAATATCCTGGTAAAAGCCGATTTTGATAATCCGTTGTCGAAATGAGTATATAGTTTCTACTGAGGCACGAACGAGAATACCTGAGGCGGTTATTATGCCAAATATTCTCGCGGTGCGCTTAAAGATGAAGGAGCACAGGAATATTATCTGACCATGATGTATCGCTAGAGGCATTGCAGGTGATCAGCGATACCATAAGTAAGTAAATAGGAACAGACAGACAGACCAATAAATGGCTCGCCAGGATTATAGCATTGATGTGGATTTGGTTGCGCATGCGTTGACTCTTAACATGTCTGTGTTAGTACTGATGTCGTGTAGGTGAATGTCAACAGGATGGTATCTAATATATTTTGTTACTATGCACGCGCTCACAAGCCAGATGTTTTCCATATAATGGAAACAGCCTTCAATATTCTTAGCTGTAATGATATAAAATCGTCAACCTCTATGTACGTTACGGAAGTGTTAAGACATCAGCATGACGTTATTATTTTGGTTAAAGTCTTATGCAGAAAAGTATTTGCTTGTGACATTAGTGTTGTATCTATGGCTGAAGCTAAAAAGATTTAATTTAGCATGGTATGACTCGATCTGTTAAGTGACATATTATAGCCAATCGTAATGTCATTAAATAGGTACTTGGAATTCACCGTTGTATAGAAACACAGATAATATTAACATAAAACGAATGCCATTGTGTCATATACATGTCAACACGATTTCTGGGTCAAACATCAATTACCTACTGCTTTATATTCTGCCCTGTCCAGGTTATTGCAGCGTATTATACATGTTAGGAAAGATGATGTGGCTCTAATTACACAACGTACTGTTCAGATGCAGCTGTTTGCGACATTGTTCAGCGTTTTTGTAGGCGTTTTAGCGACAGCCGCATTGTGATTCAATTAAGAAGCGAGTACATGAGTGATTCAATCACGCCATTATGTCGTTGTGCTGTCCAGGACCTTTTCATCTACGAACACCACACATATGGTTACTGCTTAATGCTGGGAATATATTGCTCTAATCCCATTTATGCGATTGAGACACATCATGCAATTAGGCTTTACGAGGTTAAGCGATGTCGGGCGCTAATCAGTGTCATTAGAGAGGCGGCAGCTGTCTGATCTATGCCGATGTATGCGTTCTCAGCGAGATGCTAAGTTAAGAATAAGCATATTCTGTTGGATCCGGTGAACATCGAATGGTTTAGCAAACATCATTTTTGACACCATGTAGAGCTCTGATACAAGCTGACCAATGAACACATCGCCATTGGTTTGAATTTCTTTATACTCTCAACTATGCTGTTTTATTACTATTTTCAATGTGGAGCTTGTGAATCGACTACATCAAGTCAAAGCTACCACCAATAAAGATTAATTGACACAATGCCAAGGAATATTTGGGAATGAGAGTATTGATGATGACTCACAGCGATATCAGCATGCCAACGAACTGCACCCAGACATACCATTGCTGTCTCAGTTGGCGTCAGTATTACGATAAAGCAAATTATTGGCAGCAAATATGGCAATTGCACCTAAGTGCATCCTTACGGGCTTAAGATTGTCATGTTTGGAAATGTGCTGTGAAGCAGCGAATGAGCCCTTTGTTAATAAATGTTAACTTTATTAGTTATGATCCGACGATAAGCGGGCAAGATTTTGGCACCAGATTATGGTAAGTGTATGTGAGCCGAGTAATGTGCGTTATCTGGCCTATCTTTGCTGGGATAGCTGATGAACTGTCCGGCAGTGATAATTTGATATAAGGTACACTTTATGATAACCTCACAATATCCAGCAATCATTTGTTTTGCTTCATCATCAGTAGGAAGTAATAAAGCATTGTGATGAGCGGACGATGGTTAACGACGATACAGAATATGTTGTATATCACGCTAAAATCCTTAAGTAGGTATCGTATACTATTTGTTTTCTGCACTATCAGGTAGTAATAATCTTAGACATAGCTCGAAGGATTTGTGCCACATGAAGTGGTTTCAAATTATACATCATGGAACATATTGCACGACTCAACATCTATGTTGACTGATTTACTAATGGATCGACTGAGAGCAAGAACTGTTTGTGTCACGTACCAGCCAGCGCATGAGCACCAACTACTATTTCGCACACGCTTACCTGTTGTTGTGAAAATGCAGACCTCTGTTAGACACTATTAATGTGATCATCCGTCAAATTGAACACGGCCAGAAGTCATTTTAAGACCCTTAATACCGTTCAAGTTGTCAAATAATGCTTTAGCAGTGTTATTAAAATATACAGTCCTACAGGAGTATTGTATTAATAGAGCTGTTGCTACTATATGCTAACATGGCCAATCGCTTTCCCGATTTACAATTTACTAAGACGTTATTCCACAGCAAAGCAAATGATTAACGATGGATGATTTTAAATTGTTGGCCAATATTTGGGATGTGCTAAAGTGCTATATATTACCTTTTAATTGTATATCATGCGAAGCACATTGCAACCGAGGATAATGTTATGATACGGAACATATAACAGGCAACATCCTCTACAAACGTCATGATTGATTCTGACTTTGGTAATGTTGAGCAACCTAGTACTGACTTAATATGGAAACTAAAACATGCATATATGTAAGTAGTGAATTTGCCGATAAATGGAAAGAATACCTAACCATTCGGTTGCTGTTGTGCATATCACGCTTTGCCATAGATGTAAATATATTATGCCACAGACCTTCCGTTTGTCTACCCGAATAAGCTGATTTCATGTATTGTATTGGAATGGTGCCAGACAAATGTGCGACTTCAATTGCTTTGTTTCAATAACTGCTAATGCTTCACGCATAGATTGCTACATGCTACTGTCTCAGCGTAATACGTCCGAGTAACTGAGTACAGAGTTGTGGTATAATTGCATTTGTTCACATAAGCACACAAAAGCATATTTTAGTAATGTTGAGGTTGACTGCAGCAATTATAAATCTATCGTCTATACGAACAATGTTATGGTTGTTTTGGTAAGTTTCCTTAATATGAAGTTCTATTGCGCTTTTTTTGTCTCCGCTGAATGGCACGCTCATTCTTAGTATTTTCCCTAACTTGATCGTGTTGTATAGTATATTTACTGTGTGTCTCTCTCCGTATGAATCTTCTGTATGTGTTTCCATATGTTCTCTTATTGTTTTCGTGTGTCTGATGCTGCCGTATTTATAGTGAAAGATGGGGGTGGCTTGATGTGGTGAGCTCTGATTGGCTAATCGGGTGCTTGGGGTCATTTTGACTGACGCAGCTTTAACTTGAGACCTAACGGGTCGATGTTAATTGTTATGGGTATTGACGGGATTCGACAGTTTACTTCAAATGGTTGTACTTACTAAACCGGGACAATTTAATTTGGAGACTGACCCGTTCGGAACATTAACTTAAAAGGATTCCAAAGGTTTATGTAAATTGGACGACACTTATCATGAAATGTTGAGGATTAATATTGACAATACAGGACTAAGATTCGTAAAGCTGTTGACAGCAACTTCTAGTCGATGTCACATTGTCTCATTATGCACACGTAAGATTGCAAGATTGCACTTTCTCTCTTATGTACTTTGTTTGTTGTATGTAGATTAATATCATTAACTTTTCTGATAAGCTGATAGGCACTATCAATGGTTGAGTAGTCAAGTAGATTTAAAAACATTCAATTGAAACCAAAGGATGATATTTGCAGGAATAAGGTGATGTTAGCATTGTACATATTTCGATTAACTCGATTAACTCGAACCAACAAGCGTGTTTTTACATTTATTATATTTCTAATGTATCTCTAATAGTACACAGCTTCTAAATTAACACCCTATCTAACATAGATTTATCTGACCTTTCCTGGTGTATTCTTATCATCATATTTTATTATCACCATGTGAGATATTCATTATAAATACATACTTAATTGTTGCGCAAAACGCTCTTGTCGGGATCTACTGTTGCAAGCCAGTGAGTGAAACAGAGCGGTTGCAGTCATTATGCTAACGACAGTGTTCATCAGTGTATTCTATCTACAACTGTTGTGTTTGGCCCGAAGATGGTATGACTACACAAAGCCATGGGATTCATATTGTATGTACCATGCAATCGTGTCGCAGGAATATATATTTTGTATATTCATTCTGTAATGCACATTACACGAAGCAAACGTTGACGTTTTTATTGATATCCAAGTTGCACGGGCTATGTACAACTTATTTGATGTTATGAACACGATGATGTCCACAACATTAGATTGCTTTATATAATAAAATATAATAAATGTCTTAAAAGAATCACACACTTTGGAATCATTTGAAGCAATAGGTACATTCTGTTTGCCCTGTTTGATGAAATTTAATGATATAGAGCGACGCATGCTGGTGATCGTAACATGCGAGAAAAGCAAGTGTCATTCACCAAGTACATGCATTCATCAGGTCAGTCATGTGGCAGTTTATACTACCATGATAATACTTCATCTGTTGCTGATAATTATTTAAAGTATGCAAAAATGGTAAACTCCCTAATTTCCATGGTGCTCACGAGCGCAAATATGCATCCAGATAGTTCTAATATAACGTCAGCAGAGCATTTTATTGTATATTTGATGTTCAAGCATACTTTGGATGTGAAATCTGCACGAATACATAACGTATATTTGGTCCTTTTCCGTCAACACTTTCTGAAGTGTCAACTTTTTACCGTTATACCGACCCCTGGCTTCTTGTTATGTCTTGTTATGTCTGTTTGCTACGCATGCTGATCATATATGATTGACATAAATTCCCTATATGCGGGTCTGGGCAAGACACTCTGGCATAAATGGTATTGATAATTGTGTTTGCTAATAATAACAACCATCGCACCCAAGTTCCTGTAATGGCGTTGACGTTAACTTGCAGTTGCTGGCGGCATACAAAATACTCCTACATGACACCAGACAGGTGTATATGATATATTAATAATTTCATGCGCATTACGGTAAATACAGAACTAAAATGCGTCGTTTTCCTGGAGCATAATACAACGGACCAGTAATGCCTTTTGTTTTTTGATACGACTCGCGTATTAGCCATGGCTAGCTATTTTGTGCACCGCAAATCGGCCTTTGTCGGGCAATATGCAAAATTGGCTATAATGGCTAATCATGGCCAAGGGAATTATTGAACTCACTCTCGATTGCGATAACATCAGAGCAATCTCGGCATCGCTGGAGCTTAACTATTAAATTTGCGTATTTCCTTAAATAGAGTAGGTCTTAACGAAGTATTATAGAGGCAAACATGTGCAGTTATCTTCAGATTTATTCCATTCGGTTCGAAGAGCACGAAATAAAGATCAGATCAACGAATCTGAATTGCCCTTAGTAATGGACATTTAATAGGTAATTGCTGTTGTGATTGATATATTGACCGGTCCAGGGGCGGTATGTGTAGCTTGTTATTCACAGTTCAATTAATATAATTGAATCTTGGAAATAAATATACTCTTCTGTGGTACTATGGTATGGCGTAAAAATCCCATAAAAACTTGTCGATTGGTCGCATAGATGACGCAATACGTAGTGTTCTTGATTCCCTCTTTTAATTATTAGATTAGATGAACAATATTTGATAAGAACACGTCAAGCTGAATGTGTTATTCACTTGATTGAGTGTAAACGCACTGAATCCTGTGGCTGATTAATCTCACGAGAGTTATAATACTGCATTAAATTAAATGTTAACAGCGCATCATTAACAGGCTGTGGGATAATGCTTCACGTGATTGTAAATTAAGGCATGACAGTTTCTGGTTCACCATTTTGCCTAAAACTGTTCGCAGCGTTATGATTAGTAACGTAGTCTCTATTAGGTTTAAATCTAATCATGAGATGCATTTTTAGCAACTAAGTGATGCTGATTTACACCTAGATATGTCTGAAAAAGGAAGGCTCATATTGGTTCTATACTTAATGCACAGCACTCGTGATTGTATCTTTTACTAACATTCATTGACCCGTATCATTGACCATGAACGCCTTTCAAATGCTGTACTTGTCTGAATGATTCGTTCATAGATGTAGAGTAATACGGTTATATTATGAACTGAATTTGTATAACGTATGACTCTATGACTGTAATGTAGTAAACTTCTTTGATGACAGTAGGTTTTCATTGACATATGAAAGACCTTGTGGTATAAAACATCCAGCAACATCTATGTAATAACCCCGCGCCACAAATGCAGACAATTACAAGGATATTGCTAAGCTGGGCATTAGCAAAACACTGAAACATTCTTGATAACTGGGCAGCAATAATTGAGCACAATTTATCTAAGTGACCATAAGAGCCACCTTATTAGGGAATTGCCAACGTATAGCGAGTAAGATAAATATGTTATACCTTGGCGTCACGCACTCCCGAAAACTCATGAATAATTCATTATTGAAATTGCAGTGCTGGGCGTATTCCAGGAGGAGGCGGAGTCATTTGGCCCTACATAACGGCTATTGACAGCGCGTTGCCTGCATTGCCTCGACAGACACGACCAAGGCAGCACGCCGGTGAGCCACAGCAGCAGCAGCAGCCCATACATTGTTTTCTACGTGCCAGCAGCGCTTAAACTATTTCTAGCTGGTTGACACCCTGATCGGCGGATTTTCGGTGGATATCGTCCAGCGATACAATGCGTACATTTGCCATCCTTTGCTTCGTCATGGGCTGGTCGTGCTATATGTTTGTGGTTGAAGCAACTGATATGAACATAGATCCCGGAGACTCTACGGAATCTCGCAGCAGGTAACAGAGGTTAATATCAATTACATCCTGCCATTGTCTGTGCAAAAAGAAAATTAAATATCGTTATACTTATCTGATAGATGTAGTACGCATGACGAGGCCCGCGAACATGAACACCTGCTTCGTGTTACTCATTTGCAATGATTCCTTAAAGCCAAGTTAACCTAAAGTGCTATTGATTAGGAGGCAAATAAATTATTATGTTGCATACGCAGGTTGTTTATTGTTTCATGCGTTTAATGTGCAATTTTTATACATTTTTTACTTTGTAGCCAATTAACACGTCGTCTTGTAGAAGCATAAGTTTGAAATGCCATGGGTATATTCATTAAATGAAACCAGGGCCACGTCAGCAGAGAAAAAAACTCACTAAACATCTGGCGGTACTGAACTGATGGAACCCGACACTGGTGCGCTTTGGTCTCGGACTCATTCACTTGGAGCTAGATGAACGTGATAAGATTATGATTAGCAGTATGTGGATCAAAATGGTGCGTATTTATGGGGTATTAATGTTGTCCATTATTGAATTGTATTTTTAAGCGCTCGAAGTCACTCCATTTGATTAAGTCATAATGCAAATTTTCTTCGTCGCAATGACAGGTTACCTTGCCTCATGGAAGTCATTTCGGAGAGATACGCTGATAATAGCTTGATGAATGTCGTGGTTAAGAAATAAGGATAGTTACACTTGACGTATGATGCGTTGAAATAGAGATGGCGAGATGAATATCTGCAATGGAAGCCAGACGATTGGGGAGGAGTTGAGCATGTGCGGCTCGATGCTAGCGACATATGGATTCCAGACGTTATGCTGATCAATACGTGAGTTTTTATTTCACTTTATATTTGACGTATAATGTCATTAGGAATTAATGAATAGCGAATGTTTGCTCTTTTGCAAAATATGGTGATTGGCTTCGCTGGAGTGTTTTGCTTTGCGTGCTTCTATAATTACTTCCTCGTTTCTATAAAGCACAAGAAAAACAGCTCATGCTACAAATCATCATCATTTTTGTTGTAAGAGGTGATCCCAGATACGAGTTACGAAACAATCAGATTCTCATTTCCTCTGATGGAAACATTACATGGATACCCCATATGATTTTTCGGAGTTCATGTTCGCTGGACGTTCTTGCCTTTCTATTTGACCGACAGAAATGCGCCATATGGTTTGGTTCATGGACCCACACATCACGTGAGGTGGATTTGGACCTGGCCAGCGGCGGGCTTGATATTGGTACATTTCAAGCGGATTTTCATAAAAGTCGGATGTGGGATATTGTGAATCATTCTTCTGAACGCGTTCCTCCCGGCAGCCCTGAAGATTACACAGTGTTGCTATTCACAATGACGATGGAGAGGCGTCTGGTGTTCTCAGGATACATCCTCACATTACCTTGTATCTTCCTGGCATTTCTCACGCTCGTTGTATTCTGTTTGCCACCAGAACGTCCGGACAGAACAGGCCTGGGTAATTAGTTTATACTTAAATATTAACACGATAATATGGATATGGTTTATACACAGATCAATGAAGCTAAACGCATTCATGAAAGTAATGTATTGCAACTAGGTTGTCTATATTTTTGTCACAGGCATGAGTCTGTTTGCCAGTTTTCTCTTCCTCCTACTCATATTGGTTGAAACCGCTCCACCAACAGCCGCTTCCGTTCCCAAGCTTGGTATGTAATAAACAATGCTCTAGACCACAACAATGGGTGAATTGTCAACACAGTTTTCTGCTCTAGGTTTATACTTATGTTTCAATATGGTCCTCATAAATAGGTCGGTTTGTAGACGAACAAAAATACCGACCAAAGCAATGGGTGTAGCAAGAAACGTTTCATGGCAAACGTTTTGTTTAGGTACTTTTGCTTCAATATGGTTATACTATTGTTTCAAACATAGAAGGAAACGTTTTGTTGTATTATACTATTGTTTCAACATGGTCATCATAATGCTGTCGATCTTCTTATCCTCCCTCGTCGTCAACGTCAACAAATTAGGAGATGGCCACACTGCAATGCCGAGATGGATAGAAGTGGTACGATGACGGGTCATATGAGACATAGTTCTGAGCCAGATTAATTTTCTTGATTAATACTTGTCATCTTTATAATAAATGCTTATTTTTGTCATCTGTGTAGCTGGCTATCGACATTTTAGCAAAGGTGTTCCTTGTCAATAGTGGGAACTCACAATGCTGCTCCAAACCAAGTCACAACCAGTTGGAAACCGCTTTGGAAGATTTACCCTGCTTGACACACGATCAACCGAATAGCAAAGTAACACACGCATGCAGTGTGTTGACCAATAAACCACTTTGCGAAACGTCTGCAACAGACAGCCTTGGTACGCTTCTTCGTGAGCTTCAGCTTCATGTGTCCGACATTCATCACATCATGGTCAAATTGATGGAAAAAGAAGATCAAAAGTTGAAAGACAGTGAAAGGTTTGTGAAAGGTGGAAGTAAGTGGCGAGTATTAGCTGCTGTCTTGGATCGATGTTTTCTGTTGTCATATTGCACTGGAATAGTATGGTCTCTGTTTGTGCTGTTCCCATGGCCAGAGAAACTTAACAATCATTAACCGGTTCACTTGAACAACATTAAACGCAGATGAACTTTCAACCAATATCCACATGCCAGCATATTGTTCACTATAGCAGGTTAAAAGTTATACGATTATTTCCATGTACACAGTGCATACACTTCATCCTGCAGATCCAGCAATAAAGTACTACCACGTATGGGTTACGGTTTATGTTAATGACCATTGCCATCAGAGTTCAACAAAGCACTATGAAACATCCGCTTCGTTAGATGTACAATATATGACTTCCGTTAATCCGACCACTAAAAATGGCGTCATTACGTAATATTTCAATGTTGCGGCCATCCTCTATTACATTATCCTTCAACCCTGCTTTTTCGCCACTTAACACCCTATCCCAAGCCCAACACATCCCATCCTAAACAAATACACTAACATTTGATGCACCACAGAAGCTTAAGTAATGCTGCTGTGAAAGCAAAAATAGTTATTGTTGACCACTTAGTATATTCACAACATCCATGTCTTTAAACGATCATTGTCAGATGTGGTATTTCACCTATCTAGCCACTGGTGTTGAAACAAGTGCAATTAAACATTTCTTAAACAACGTTTCTTTGATAAGGCAGATAATAGACATTTTTGAAAGTTGTGGAGACACATAATACATATATATGTATATATATATGTATATATATATATATATATATATATATATATATATATATATATATATATATATATATATATATATATATATATATATATATATAAATATATATATATATATTTGCTATATAAATATGCAGCTATATCCATATATATTTATATAAATATATACATATATATGTATATATAAACATATATATAAAGATATATAAAAATATATATATACAGATATATTTGCATACATATATCCATATATATCTATATAAACATATATATATATGAATTTATATATAGATATATAAATGTATATATATATATCTGTGTATAATAGAACAAATATGTGTATGACCGATATTCGTATATTACCACGCATATTTGGCTCATTAGGCAAGAGCAGCTGCTGTCGTCGGTAATTAACGATTTGTGCTTGTCAAAAAACTACTGGGTGAATGATGTCGCGGGTTTACAAAGCTAATGAGGATACAATGGCCTTAGATCCTATGTTTATAAGTGAAGGTGTGTGTTTTGTGCAGCAAAGTATTTTGTCGTCAAAGGCTCGCTGTGAAGACGTCGTCGTGCGTTTGTTTGTTCGATGTTTGTGGTTTTATCAACGCATGAATTTAATTTAGATTCCCTTTCTTGTAGTTAAATTTTGGTCATCATTGATGAATCCATTGACAAACTGTATATGTCTTCTGCTAATGTGGTTATAAAGAGCATTTTTAAGAAAATTAAATACTCATTACCTTCACTGAGACGGCTGTTTTCTGGAAGGCTGATAAAAAAATCAATGAGTAAAAAATTAGTTTCAATACAGCTTTAGGGGGAAAAAATCCTAAGTAGCTTTTTAAAATTGTGATACAAACTTCACATTGGTGTAGAGAAAAATATCTATGGCAAACTAAGCCGGCTGCTGGTTGTCGCATCTCTCATTTCCCATAAAGATAAAGTATTGCCGTATTATTGTATGCGTTTGTATACCGGCAGACATTGAAAATATTGTTGCAAGCATACCGTACGAAACCTAATGCGAAAACATATCTTACAGTACAAATAAGTTTACACAAAATAGTGAACAAGCCTTATCACCAGCCACAAATTACATTCGATTGTGTAAATGTGTTACCTGCTAATGTTGCATTAAACTGCAGAAGATGATGCCCCTTACCTTGCCTCTGCAGATACGATAGTAAACATAGCAATCGCTGACACCGCACATTCAACACGAGGAGTAATAAGCCGAGTGTTGGGAAGCGTACACTGTAGATCGCGATAACACAACATAATAACCCTGATATTGTCGAAGATCAATATCAAGTCGGGGCATCTGCTAACTTAAGTCAACTCATAAGACGGCACTTGACTATTGTCGTTGAACACAGTCTATGGTAGGCAGAGTTTGATCAAGCTATTAGAACAATTCAAATAACAAATTCAGAAACGCTGACCAAAAGAAGCATTCAAGCTTCCTCGAAGCCTTGATAGTTCTCGTTCACCAATATCCGCATAATATCAATCCCTTAAATGATAAAGTTAGCACTCATATTAATGCGTTCAACATTGTGTGGTTATATTCATGCAGTGCTGCAATTAGATGACTCTCTATTAGGTTCACGCATATTAAACTGCATGCATGTGTTCCAGTCATAGTGCATAGATACAGCATAAAGTTGCTATTGCAATCTGCCAGAATAGTCCATATTTGCAAAGATAAGTTAAACCCATGAATTAAGCTACAGACTGTTAGCGCTTTTCTAGCTTAATTGAATCGATACGATGCAATCCATCAAAATGATTGTTATGTTCTGACAGATGCTTCCATCGATAACCATGAAATAACATAGTAAACAGCTCTGTTGGCAGTCCATTGCAATTATATCATCAATAATCTCAGAAAAAGTTCTCAGAATGGCTTTTGCTCTTCTGCCTGCTCACTGGGATGTGAGTTGCTTGCACCCAAGTATCAAACATGAAATTAATTCGACAGCGGCTGGATTATATAGCAAAGGACCTATAGCACCTTAACGAGCTACTGGCAGATAGTATTTTTCTATATTGTTAGCTGATCAAGAACGAAAATAAAGCAAGTAATGCATGCATTGAATAATTGAATTCTTTGCAGAAGCAGACTTCAATTGCAATTTTCTTGCATGGGCTTAATGTTGCAAATGTATTTTCAGCTAAGATGTGAAGCTAAATCACACGTTAATATACTGCAGGTCTTTACACCAATTTGCAGTTTAGCAATGTATTATGGCATCCAATTGTTATTCCTGCAGAAGCCCAAATTTAATTACTGTGGTGTTATTGAGTCAATGTAGATACATTCTAGCGAAGCAGACAAGTGTTATACCGCTGTATTGTTATCTCCGTCGCCATCTATATGGAATGAGCTAAACAATTTAGGTCAGGTTTTCTCTACCTGCTGTTCCTGGCAAAGTCACTGTTATACCGCTGTATTGTTATCTCCGTCGCCATCTATATGGAATGAGCTAAACAATTTAGGTCAGGTTTTCTCTACCTGCTGTTCCTGGCAAAGTCACTCAACAGCCAGCTACTTACCCATGAACTGGATGTTTTTGAAAGCATTGATGCCTGACGTGTAGCGTGATAGAATCAGCATAATGTCTTAAATCACCTTATGGAAATTCAGCACCTTTCTCGTCACACAGTATTCTTAAATAGAGGCTACAGCTTGCATTGTTTTGATCTATACCTGATTCCAACCTGAGGCATTTCGGCCTTCAGTTGTCGATAACATTATGCAAGCATAAGCCCCTTTATCTCGCTAATTGTTAATATCATCTCAAGCCGCATCGATCGACAGTAAAAATTATGAATGTGCGTTGGAAAACAAGCTTGAGAAGGAACAATCTTGCATGGATAGCAGGAATGCATACCACATCCTATAAGATAAGATAATTACGTGATCATATAAGTTAATCTACTGCCAAGATATACAGAGAAATACGCGAGATAATCTCGGTGATAAGTAATAGTACGCCATTGAGCATAATATTTACATCACGGGAGCTATACAAATGTACCTTTTAGACATTTAAGTTCTGTAGCACCTTGTCCGCTGTAATGATCACCCGATGGCACGCGAGGCGCAATAATGTGTTATTAACATCCGTCCGATTCCCGTTGGGCTGAATTATAAGTAGTATATGTTCGGTATGGTGCATCTTCAGTGTTACGTTTTAATCTAAATGACAAATATGCAGAATTGCACACATATTACATTATTCTTATGGTGAATACGTGATAGGACAAGCAACAACAATTTCCGATTTGTCTCTGTTGCGTTGCCCTGTTTAAGAGGACAAGAGATGTGTTTTTTTATACTTTCCACACTTTTAGCACCTTCTTGATATGTTTTTTGTAGTTAGGCAATGTTATTTTCACGACTGTTTTTAGATTTTTCCGACATGATGCACCAGTTCGTAATTGGTAGCGAATAACAACCCATAAAGCTATTTTGTCATAACGTGAGTGCACAAATCTTGTATTCAGCGAGTAAAGCAATACCGATTATTTGCTGCTTTACATGGATTCAAGGCACGCAATAATGTTGCAGTGAATGCAAGGCCCATTTATTTGTAACAATGAAGAGATAAATCCAAATACCATGCTTACTTCAGCAAGAATACCCATAGTTTGCATTCTAAGAGGGGCATATAGAAATCATTGTTCTTAAATCATAGTTAATGCAACATTACGACGCTTGAATTAAAGTATATCATATCAATTTTTGCTATTAATGCAATCCACGTGGACCAAATTTACTATAAATTGTAGCCCTGCACAGATGATTAGCGGACGACAAATGGTATTTTGGGGACTGCGAATCGAATCTGCTCATTTATGCATGGTTGGTAAAAGATCGTTTCAATGAAGATTTTATTTTGAACAATATCGGCTTTGCTAGGCATAATTGTGACTTGACACGACATGGTTGCTATAATTGGTGTATATTTGGTATATAATCTACCGGAAACGATGGCAAATTAGTCAAGAGTATGGCAGATGTCAGAGTAACACGTGAACAAACAATGTTTCTATCACAACCCAACTGCACGGACATTGTGGAACATGTTCGATTTGTAAAGTGGTGTTTTGCCACACAATGTTTTGGTCCCTTTATACCGATAGGGCATGCATAGTACGACCATGCATGATGTTGACAGTTAACCGTAACTTTATAAAGCTAAGCTAACAGAACCCTAGACTTAATCTGGAAAATCTCGCAATGTCCCAGCTTCTGAATTTGCCACTCATTGTGGTAAAACATTTGCTCAGGCATGTTACATTAAAGACATTTAGACAGCGTTACAATAATCCATTATACGCGATGACGTGATGGCAGCACGAAATGAGAAGGGGTGCTACAGCATTTATTATCAACGTAAACATCTCGAAAACAATTTTGAGGACATCATTCTCATATCAAACATGTAGCCAAAATTGGGTCGAAAAATAGCCAATACGTATTGCATTAAAAAACTTTAAAATGCAAACAGACTAAACGAACAATATTTAATCCCAGCCTGATCGTCAAAATAATAATAATATAGTTATTATTTTGGCTTATACAGCAACGAATGACGCTGCTAAAAATCACACAACTCAACCAAACTAGCTACCTGACATGTGCAATTCAATGCAAAGACTATAATGCGTGTCGTATTATTACCAGATTTCTTTCCCTTAGAATTAGGCATGAAAAATAGCTGATGCATGTAGACTCATAATCGTGTCACACCCACAATATATAATTGTGGGTGCTAGCATACTCTGTGATTCGACTGTTGAATGATAAGCCAAGTACCGGAGCTATATTTGATGGGAGGTTGTGGGCGTTGCGTCAACTATATTATGCTTGATCTGCCAAACATGATATGGTCGTTTCATATGTCCCAGTTACACCGACGGTCGGTCCCCAATCGGTCATTTTATTTTAAATTACTCGCTGTTTTGATCGGTTGTCATGCGTGATTTTAGTTCTGGTTTTCTGTGTAAACGGCCATCGGTGATGGACAAGTGTTCAATCGGTTAATCAAACATTTCATTGGTTGCTGGTAGGTGACCGAAAGCAACTCAAATGGGGTTGGATCGGTGATAAGGATGTTTTCATCGATAAATATACTGAAATACTATCGGTTTTTATCATTTGTAAATCGGAGCTAATTCGGGCGTAACGCTGATTAATCAGTGTTTGATAGCTAGCCATCAGTGGTTAAACACTTAACGTCAGATATGGCCGGTGATTCATATTTGGTTTGCATTGTCTGATCGGCGATATCAGTTATTAATAGCTTGCATATCACGTGATATAGGTTGCTGTCGGTTCTTTTATTAAAACAATTTGTTTAAGTGATGAGAACCGATAATCCTTTTGCATTTGAGTTAACATCATGGAGGATGGCAGAGCCATCCAGCAATTTGGTGTCATGTTGCAGCAGCAGGCAATTCTCAATGTCAGACAGGCCATTCAGCACGTTCAGCAGCCCATAGCTGATCATAGACGCCGCCGAAGGAGACGAAGGAGATGGTGGACCAGGCTCTGGTTAACACAGGAGAGAAGGCTTCAGTTTGGACAGTATAGCACCATTCTTGCAGAGTAGCGGGAGGGGGACACCAGCTCTTTCAAGAACGTCATGAGGATGACCCCGGAAATGTTCGACGAGCCTCTGCAACGCCTCGCGCCCAGACTTCAGAAGTCAGACACCAACTGGAGAAAAGCCCTTGATATCGGATTGAAGCTGGCGGTAACACTCAGGCACCTAGCAACAGGAGATTTCTCTCCTATGATTTTAGGGTGGATAGGACAACAACTTCCTTTTTTATCCCAGAAGTCTGCGAGGCCATATAAATATATATATATATATATATATATTTATATATATATATAAATATATAAATATATATATATATTTATTTATATATATATATATATATATATAAATAAATATATATTTATATATATATCTGTATATAGATACATACATATATATATATGTATATATATACATATATATTTTCATATATATATTTCATATATATATTCATATATATTTTCATATATATATACATATATATATAAATATATTTATATATATATATGTTTATATATATATATATATATATGTGTGTGTGTGTGTGTGTGTGTGTGTGTGTGTGTGTGTGTGTGTGTGTGTGTGTGTGTGTGTGTGACCCATATTATTTATATATTAATACTTTCGGACCATTCCTCCTAGATTCTTCACACCCGTGTTCAACTAGACAATGCGTCCATCTATGGCATATGCACAACAATAAATGAACCCGTTATCGTTGCCACTGATGTACATTCTCTGTTGATGTTAATACCTAGTGTGCTTACGTTATATTGCGGGGGCCGTCAAATTGAGGTAATTGCTGAATATGGGCTTCCATAAAAGTTTTGGTCAGTAATGGCGAACCACTTTGTCACACATATAATATACCTAGCTCGATCTTGGTATGATCATTCATCAATTGTGGGTAATACTTAATTCGCGTGTATAAAGTATTGCCCAGTACCTTGGAATACAAAGGCAGTGTGAAACAACGTGACAATTCACTATGATTACTTGCATTCGGTCCGTCTTATCGCTCCCCATGTAGAACACATCCTTTATAATCAGCGTATTACACGCAAGTAAAACTAGATATTGGAGTTTTCATCATAATAAAAACTACCATTAGCTTCCTGAGTACTTCCGGGCAATGTGATACGTAGGAGGGCTACTGGTATAATATCCTAACTGGTTCAGGATAGCAGGAATGACGAGTCCCGATACAAATACTACACTGCTGATTAGACGCCCGAATGGCACTTGAGTTGCTTCACGAATAGCTCAATGTTAGCCATTGTGCAAGCATATTGGTTGTTAAGCGGGAGTCAATTGCCTATTAGGTTTCTAGTATGTCGTACGTTTGTTTTTATCTATCGGTGCATCTGAGCTACCGTAAATATACGCAGCAGCACTACCTAACCAAATGCACATCACACGCTTAAAAGTTACATTAAAATCAAAGTACTTTCTTAATATCGTTACAGAAAACATAATTATGTCGAAATCATTGTTCATTGCTTTGATCCATAAAATCTTGTTTTCAATCAGAAATAAGAAAACCAGTAATTCAATATATGACCGATGCCTGGGCAAAATCAATTGTCATTGTCACACATGGCATATGATTTTACAAAGTCAAGCTCAAGATACGTTTCATTAAAAGGCAACATGTGTTCAAACATACTTTATAATGTTTGACTAAATATCAAGGTCTGAAGCATATATTAGGTACATATAGATCAGTCAGTGTAAGCTGATGCCGTGTATCAAACGCTGCTTTTGCCGTCGGCTGTCTTTACACGTAAGATCATGTGAGCTCAAAGATACTGGGACCTCAAAGACATCTTTTGTTGATGTACGCTTATCATATCAGTGAAATATTGTGAGCGTCTGACCATTCAAGGCCTGCAAACAAGACTAGCTTTGTCCTCTCGGCAGTCACTGGATTCCCCGCAAGGCAGGGTTGAAGAGGCCATATGTTTACGTTGTTGGTTGGCTGGATGTCGATCATGATCCTGCAACGTTTATTAGCAAGCAAAGGTGTCAAAAATAATATCATTTGTAACTGATATCTTTTGATACAAACTGATAAAAACTGTGGCGTATACCGCCGACTTAAGCTCTTGCAATCTCATGACCATTAAGACCTATACAAAATTCGCTGTAGATAATTGCCGAAAGCATTAGCATTCACATCAATAATCATAATTCTGGACAAATGGCCCACCGACGCAAACTCAGAGAGTGCTTTGGGTCGTGATTATGTCAGAGTAAATTCCTGTCAGCGCCGCGTATTCCAGCCAACATGCGCTTTCCACAATCCTTGATTCAAACGTCACATAAACAAATATGGTGGGGCTACGTTTTGACGGAAATGGAATGCACAGATGAGTTCGGTTATTTGGTCAGCATCATCCCAACAGGTGAGTGCATATCGGTATCCATGTTCTCGCAAGAGGATAATGGGTAACTTGCTCTGCATAACAATTTCATATGGAACTGTAAGTGAGAGCTGCATATAACTATGGTAAATGCAGAACTTTAGTTGCACACCATGAATTGGATGAAGGTGCAATGTGTACCGGCGCGCTGTGCATTATTTCAACATACGAACCTTCAAAGGATTGAGAAAAAACAGCGGTTAAATAGCTACCCGCAAGCATCAGACATATCGGTTCCATTGATTGATGTCCGAATGGATAACTGTTGACGATATTTGTTGGCTAATAGCCCTATTACCTAACCCTACTAAATATATTGTAGTACGAATTGCTGCATATACGCTATGGCACTACCTACACGTCTGCATTTCGTAAAT